>JAQQAC010016209.1:13502209-13556002 GCA_029783875.1 Phataginus tricuspis
TACCTTACCCGCCTTGCCGAGACTCCCGTCGGAGTGCTGGGGTGCAGGGGCGCTCTCGTCTCGCTGGATCGTGTTTCCGTCCCGCCTCGCCGGATGCCGAGTCCTCTGTCCGGCGTGTCTGGCCGCTGGAGCTCTGGGGGGGAGAGCGCTCGGTCCCACCGGATCGCCGCCCGTCCGTCTCACCGGCTGCCAAGTTCTCACAGGTGTAGCTGTACGCTGTGCACTTTCCTGTGTATTCTGGTCTCTCTTTTAGGGATAGTTGTATTTGCTGTATTTTCGTGAATAAATATAATGTTGGGAGGAATTTTTCTGCTAGTCTGTTCAAGACGCCATATTCCCGGAAGTCTTCACACCTTTTCTTAAATATCATCTCAGTGAGTCCTTCCTCAATTTCCATATTTAAAGCTCCTCCCCCATCTTGGTATTCTCTATTCTCATTACTCTTTAATTTTTTTCCATTGCATTCATCCCATCTGACATATCGTGTTTTACATATTTATCTCTTTATTACATTAATTAAGGTATTGCCAAATGGCTATAAACAAGAAACTCCAGAATACCGTGGTTTGAAGAATACAGAAGTGAACAGCCTAGACCAGTGAGTTATCTCTGCTCCAGTCGTTCAGAGATCTGGGCTCCTTCTGCCATGTTGCTCTGCCACCTTCTAGGGCACTGTTCTCATATGTGTGGCTGACCCTGGGTCTCTACCAGGTCCAGGTTCCAACTGGCAGAAAAGGGGGAGAGAACATGAAGGAAGAACAACCAAAGTCTGAAAGCCCAATCTAGGAAGCAGCATAAGTCATTGTCACTCATATTTCATCAGTGAGAACTTAGTCACATGATCACACCTAACTGTAAGGGAGGCTGGGAAGTGTAGTTCAGCCAAGTATCTATTTTCCCAGGAAGAGGTGGAAAATAGATATTTGGTGGACAACCATCAACATTTATTATCTGTGTCCTTTCTCCCCATTAGAATAGGAGCTCCGTGAAGGCAGGGATTTTTGTTATTCATTTCTGTATTCTGACCAACCAGAATAGCCCCTGGCACATGAAAAGAGCTCAAGAAATATTTACTGAATAAATGAAGGAATTGTGGTTGTGAAGGCTTTCCTCCTGGGGTTTACGACAGCAAATTTATCTCCCCTAGAACGACCTGTTGTTGGCTTTTTTGACTTTACCACATGAGAGCTTAGTAGAATCCTTCATTCAGGGAAATGGGGTCTAAGATTCTCTTAACGTATCTCACTAATGAAGTCAGAAGTTTCTGCATCAGTAAAGGACTGTTGGTTGAAATCTTTATCTGTTCCAAGTTTCCTAACATGACAGTCTTGTATTACAAATACAACTCCCTGCCCCTAACTATCGGGGGTATTTGCATTGCTAATTAACCAAAACTGAAGGGGTCCTAAGAGCCTAGAGAGTGGTCAGAGAAAGCCTCTGATGGTCTGTGAACATGAGCTCCTGTATCTCACACCCACTCTCCTTCCCTGGCAGACAGAATCGTTCCTCAACTCACTACCCTTCCCAGACAGAGCATATTTACACAATACTTTTTCTCCAAATGTTCAAAATATAGCTTTTTAAAACTTACTGAACAACCCTAAGCTCCTTGCAGCAACCTTATGGGGCCAGTCATATTTTACCAAAAGTTTCCTAGTGCAAACAGATGCCTCTGATGTAAGGGTTGGCTCTGTTGGACTCCAACAGTGGAAGAGAGGAAATAACCTTCCGGAAAAAAAAAAAAATCCCAACAACATTTTCAATTTAAACTAACCAATGAAATAAAACATGGGACTGCGAATTTTGTCAGTTAACAGTCTTTATCTAAGGTTTGTATTAACATTCTCAGTGGGGGTTGTTTTAGTGATCAACTCAAACCCAAAGAATTAAAGCTCCAGGGTGTTAAGCTGGCAAAAGTCATTTAAAACAAATAATGGTGAGGTGTTTGGGGGTTTTGTTTTTGTTTTGCTCTTTACATCTCAAAGTGCAAAGATTGAAACTCCAAACCCTCCAAGTAATTTTTATGAATGTAGCTAAGATTGAGGCATCATTTCACCCGCTTTTTGGAGAATATGTTGCCAAGTGACAATATATTGATGAGCTCTGGTGCAGGATCCATTTTAATAAGAAGACCACTTGCACATTTTTTCTTGGAAATTACTCTGAGATACTGATCTATGGTTCTAAAGCCTTCTTTTCAGGTCTTTTGGAAAATGTTAAAGGCTTTAAAACTCTTTAAGATGCTGACATTTTTATTTGTATGCTTCCCTTGTTGAATATGTTGGGGCACTGAACAAAAATATAGAGAGGAAAGTAGTTGTGAAAAAATAGAGATCCAAGACAGGTTGTTAAAATAAAGGAGAAATTATACGCACACACATGTACACACACGCAAATCAGTAGATCCGTTATCTGTGTTTAAAGTTTGTTTCCATCCACTTCCAAATGATTATCTTTTGGCTGGTTTTTGCATTATGCTTGTTTAGCTATTATTTTGAATTCATGATTACCTATTATTTTAATTCATTCTTTCAGGTGTTTAAAAAGACTCATATTCTTGTATGAAAATATTGTTTCACTTGTCTTTTCATTTGAATTTCATGAAGGCCCTAGTAACCCCCCTACCCAATTTGGAGGAGCTGAAGGCAGAATCTGCAGTGCTGACCCAGATGTATGTGGAAGCGTTTTACATTGGTTCCTTGTTTAGTTAGAAATTTGTTAAGACTATTCTGAAGGGGAAAAAAATCTAACAGCTTCTACTGAACATATTTCTATTTTTCTCCTGGAAGTACAATTAACCTTACCTTTTCTGTTTCCTTTTCACACTTCAGTTTAGATTTTTGGTGGTAAAAGCTGTATGTTAGACATCAGTGGAAAGTCTAAGTCCCCAATTTCTAAGGCGCATCTACAAGTTGAACCAAAAAAAAAAATCACTCATGAAATTCCAGAATGGGCAAATCTATAGAAACAGAAAGATTAGTGGTTGCCTCAGACCACAGGATGCAGGGTTGGACGGAGATGGGGTGTGACCACCACGAATGGGTACATAACTTCTTTTGGAAGGGATGAAAATTTTCTAAAATTCCATTGTGGTGATGGTTGTGCAATTCTGTGAATGTACTAGAAAACTTTGAATTGTCTACTTTAAGTAGGTAAATTGTACGATATATGAATTATATCTCAATAAAACTATTTAAAAAAAACATGGACCACAACAGGCTTAAAGCAAAGCTTCGGACAGTGCCAGGCACACACACACCCCTTTCCTGCCTCCCCACCTTACCAACTCCAGCCCCAGTGCCATGAAAGCAGGATAGATGTAGGCATCCACTAGGCTGGCCTGAATGGAAAGAACAGTCTCTCTTCAGCAAGAGAGACTGAAAATAAAAAAAGGAAATTTGGATCATTACTGTTTCCATTTGTGAGAAAATCTTTGTTTTCCTGAGTCACCACATGTATTTCTTAAACACTGAAAGCAAAAGTCTGTGAGTCTCCTCAGAAACACAAGTGACAAAGTTTCATCCCATACACACTTGTTCATGCCTCCACTGGAGCAAATGACAATGTCATTTATCTTCAGGGATGGACAAGACAGAATTTCAAAATGTTGGGAATATGTTTTATGAGAGAAACTAGTGTGTGAGCAGGGAGGAATTCTACAAAAATTCCGTAGAACTTCCTGGGTATGAAATGAAGAAAGTGAAAAAGGAAGCAAAGGAGATCCCCAATATCTGATCTGCATAGAGCTGGTGGGAGTTAAAGGAAGGTTCAATGGCCATGTTCCCCATCCCCACCTTCTTTGCCCCCTTCAGGATCCTATTTCTGGAAGTGAGGAAGGTTAGCTGATATTTGGGGTACAGGAGGGTTTGTGTGGGGAGTGGTATTTAAGATGGTGTGTGCAAATACATGTTAGTTCTGCTATCACCTAGTGCTATGACCTATCACTCTAGTCATAGCCTGCCTCAGGGAGGGAATGAAAATCATAAACCACTCAAAATATTCGAGGGTAAGATAATTTTTTTTAACAATTTATTTTATTTTAGTATCATTAACCTACAATTACATGGGTAATATTGTGATGATTAAACTACCCGCTTCATCAGGTCCCCCCCACCGACCCTATTACAGTCACTGTCCATCAGTGTAGTGAGATGAGAATCACTACTTGTCTTCTCTGAGCTGTACGAGGGTAAGATAACTTTTAAGAAATTTTTCCTTGAACATTGACTGGATATTGGGTAAGGAATTAGTGTTAAATATTTTTAAGAAATGATTTTAAGTGTTAAACACTTTTAAAAATGGTACCATGGTTATATTTTTTAAAAAGAGTCCTTATCTTTCTGAGATACATACTGGAGAATTTATGGGTGAAATATTGTATTTGGGATTTGCATCAAAAAATTTAGGTGAAGAGGAAGTAGGCGGGTGTAGAGGATGGAACAAGATTGGCCAGGAGTCAACTTTTGAAGGCCCTGCTGCCAGTGAAGGCGTTCATTATGCTATTGTGCTTTTATAAACTGTTGATGTTTTCCATGAGAAAAAGTCTAAACATTTTAGGAAATTTTCCACAAACATTCAGAGCAAAAGTTAGGGCCCATAGTCAAATATGCTAAAAAGGGGCATGTAGTAGAAATGAAACACTTGCCAAAATATTATTCTAACATTACAATGGAAGGACTGTTGCCAAACATGAATGGAAATGCTACTGTATAATCGAGTTCAAGTGGACAACAATATCCCAGCAGTATCTACCTCTGTCGCCCATTTCAAAAGGGAGTTGACCCAAATAGGAAGTGGCCCAGCTGATGCTAATTAGGAGTAGCAGGCTGACTCCGGGAGGCCCTGTGGACAACACACACTGCCAATCTGAGAGGAGTTCCCCAGATGAGAGCAGGAAGGAGGGATTTAAGAAAAGAATGAAAAACAACCTTTTTTTAGGCTGGAAATTATTATGAGTTTCTTTGTTTTTTTTTTTTCCAGGGGAAGGAGATTAAAATTAAGTTTCTACCTACCTCAACAAGCATAAATGTCTTCTCCCATATAATATTTTATTCCTTAATTTCACTTTCATGCAGTTTGATCTTTTTATAGCATGACACACATTGGAATTTCAAGTTCGTAGCATGAAACTGATCAGGGCCAATTCACTGGAATTTTGCTATATTCTCTGTTCAAGAGAAAATTTAGACTACTAACCAAAAAAAGTGTAGGAGGATTTGTTCTTTTTCACAAAGAAATTTTGTACATTTTCATACCTAATTTGCATCCATGGTTACAGTATGTTACTTATAGCTAGCTATACTGTGGGTCAGGGGCCTCTTTCTGTACAGACAGTAAATACTTTTGGCTCTGCAGGCCCAGTGGTCTGAGCTGCAGCTGCTCAACTCTGCCATTTTGGCAGCCGGGAAAATAAATATGTGAACAAATGGGTGTGGCTTGCTTCCAGTAAAACTTTATTTACACAAACAGGTGGCAGGCCAGATTTTGCCTACAGGTCATTATTTTCTGACGCCTGATAAACTTTATCAATAAAGGACCTGTATTACTTTCCTGTCACTGCTGTAACAAATTACAACAAACTTAGTGACTTAACACAAATTTATTTTCTTACAGTTCTGCAGGTCAGAAATCTGAAATGGGTCCTACTGGCTAAAATCAAGGTGGTGAGAGGACTGTGTTCCTTCCAGAGGCTCTAGGGGAGACTCTCTTTCCTTGCCTTTTCCAGCTTATTCAGGCTGCAAGCATTCCTTGGCTCGTGGCTCATTCCTCCATCTTCAAGGCTAGCAATGGCCATCAGTCTTTCTCCCAACACTGTAAACTCCCCTTCAGTCTTTCTCTCTTCCACATTTAAGGATCTCTGTGTTTACAGTGGTCCCACTTGGAAAATCCAGAATAATCTCTGCATTTTGAGTCATTTGATTAGCAACCTTAATTCCACCTCAATCTTAATTTCCCTTTCCCACATAACATAACATATTCACAGGCTCTGGGAATTAGAACATGGACATCTTGGCAGGGTGCCACTATTTTGTCTACCACAGGGCCTAATAGGAAATAACCCATTCCCTAATCACACTTTGGCAGTTGGCTTATGTCATCAGCAGCAGAACAATACCAATTCTGGTTTTAAAAGGAGGACAACTAGTTCACTGTAGTACAGAGGACTGTGTGTGCATGGGTGTATATCAGAGCACACATGGGAAGCTCTTGAGGGCAGGACTCACATATCTGCTCCAGCACTTATAGTACCTTGAATCAATTACTTGCCTTCTTTGTGGAATCAGATTCCTCGTGTATCAAATTAGAATAATAACCCCTACATTGCAAGGTACTGTACATATTAAATAATGTAATGAATGGGAAGCAACTAGCACAGTGCCTAACCTGTAATTAACACTATCTCTGCAGAACTATGTGATTCTACTTTGAGTTGAATCATTTCCCTTTGGATATAATAGCCACATGGAGAAAGCATGCTACAAACCTAATTTCCCTGCAAGGCAAATTTTGGTTCTATCCCCACTCTAGCATTATAACTGGATCCTAATTCTGATGTCTGAAGCAACATTCAGAGGCCTTGAAATAGCGCTATACCTGAGCACCTACTTAATAGAAACCTTCTAAGGGTGATAATACCTCAAAATATTTACTCTCAAATTACTCTGGCAGACCATTCACTGGGGACACTGCGGAGGGCTTGCCAAGTACAGTGCTTGTCATATGTTAAAAATAGATGTCAGAAAGCTGTTCAATAAATGCGGCAGTTTTTATAGTCTTAAGAGATGGTATTAAATTGCTTTAGCGAGAGTATGGGATAAAACTTGTTCAAATATAAAAGCTGAAATATTTTTCACATTTTGAGAGTCTATCATCAGATATTTTCAATAAGCAAAGTTTCAGCTGTTTGGTTCATCATACATGTCCTCAGCCAGGAAGGTATTCGTAAAAGTTTTCTGGCATCTCTTAATTATTTGTGTTTTAACATTTTACAGAACCTGAAACAAGGGCAAAATCAGTTGCCCAAGGCCACCAAAGAAAATGAATGGCAAACCAAAGAAGGGATTCCTAAGTTCCATTTTGATGCCTCAACCCTTAACATACTGACTTGTAGGGTTAAATGAAAACAAGTTGTTCCTTCACAGAGAACTTCCATAATCTCAGAAGAAATGTTGACATATTGCATTTGAGGCATTTTACTGTGGTCTGTCAGAATATCAAAAGCTGAAGCCATCCAAACTGCTCCAGATGCACACCTGTTTTGTTTTTATCCAGAAGAGCATCCAGAGTGAAGAGAGAATTCTCAAATGTATACTAATTTCAACATTCAGATGGTTTTCAGAGTGGTTCATACAGAAAGGAATTCTTTTCTTTGAAAAAAAATATTCCAACTACTAATAGTTTTCTCCTACCCCACCCCTACGGCTTCCCCTGCTTTCTGAATTCTCCACTTCAGAGTAAATCCTTAAAGAGAAGCTTATACATGTATCCCATGATTAACTCTAACTTCTTTTCCTTTCTATCTTAAGATCCTTTCCACGATGGGAATATTTCCTGTGGTGGCTAGCTGAAATTCCACAGCCAGCCAAACTAAGCGAAAGATGAACACTTTAAGCAAGTGAAAGGTCTTTGAAAGCAGCTTCAAGATCACCAGTACACTTGCAGATGGGCTATTGTCTAATTATATTTTTAAAACTCTAATTATAATAACAATAAAATTAGGAAAGGGTATAAGTGGATAAAGTGGTGGTTCATACTCCACTTAGCTATTTAAGTCTGCATCAATGGGTTTGATAATTTGTTTATCAAAGTAGATTTATTAAGTATAGTCAAAAATTATCCTATGTCCAAGAAACATGCAATTCAACCAGATTCCAAAATCTAAACCCTTGGAAGAGCTGGCCATAGGAAAAAAAGAATGTGATTTCAATGCTATGACTATTGAAGAATTTGTTCCTTTTTCATATTTATCACTATTGTTTTCAAGAAAAATTCTTACCCTTGTTTCCTTTAATTTTTGGTATCATTAATGTACAATTACATGAGCAACATATGGTTACTAGACTCCCCCCATTATCAAGTCCCCACCACATACCCCATTACAGTCACTGTCCATCAGCATAGTGAGATGCTATAGAATCACTACTTGTCTTCTCTGTGTTATAGTGCCTTCCCTGTGCATCCCCCCTACATTATGTGTGCTAATCGTAATGCCACTTTTTCCCCCTTATCCATCCCTTCCCACCCATCCTCCCCAGTCCCTTTCCCTTTGGTAACTATTAGTCTGTTCTTGGGTTCTGTGAGTCTGCTGCTGCTTTGTTCCTTCAGATTTTTTCTTTCTTCTTATGCTAAACAGATGAGTGAAATCATCTGAAACTTGTCTTTCTCCACCTGGCTTATTTCACTGAGCTTAATACACTCTAGCTCCATCCATGTTGTTGCAAATGGTAGGATCTGTTTTCTTCATATGGCTGAATAATATTCCATTGTGCATATATACCATCTCTTCTTTATCCATTCATCTACTGATGGACACTTAGGTTGCTTCCATTTCTTGGCTATTGTAAATAGTGCTGCGATAAATATAGGGGTGCATATGTCTTTTTCACACTGGGCTCCTGCATTCTTAGGGTAACTCCCTAGGAGTGGAATTCCTGGGTCAAATAGTATTTCTATTTTGAGTTTTTTGAGGAACCTCCATACTGCTTTCCGCAATGGTTGAACTAATTTACATTCCCAGCAGCAGTGTAGGAGGGTTCCCTTTTCTCCACATCCTCACCAGCATTTGTTGTTGTTTGTCTTTTGGATGTTGGCCACCCTAACTGGTGTGAGGTGATATCTCATTGTGGTTTTAATCTGCATTTCTCTGATGATTAGTGATGTGGAGCATCTTTTCATGTGCCTGTTGGCCATCTGAATTTCTTCTTTAGAGAAGTGTCTATTCAGATCCTCTGCCCATTTTTTTAATTGGATTATTTGCTTTTTGCTTGTTGAGGTGAGTGAGCTCTTTATATATTTTAGATGTCATCCCTTTATCGGAAATGTCATATATGAATATATTCTCCCATACTGTAGGATGCCTTTTTGTTCTATTGATGGTGTCCTTTGCTGTACAGAAGCTTTTCAGCTTGATATAGTCCCACTAGTTCATTTTTGTTTTGTTTCCCTTGCCCGGGGAGATATGTTCATGAAGAAGTTGCTCATGTTTATGTCCAAGAGATTTTTGCCTGTATTTTACTAAGAGTTTTATGGTTTCATGACTTACATTCAGGTCTTTGATCCATTTTGAGTTTCCTTTGTGTATGGGGTTAGACAATGATCCAGATTCATTCTCCTACATGGAGCTGTCCAGTTTTGCCAACACCAGTTGTTGAAGAGGCTGTCATTTCCCCATTGTATATCCATGGCTCCTTTATTGTATATTAACTGACCATATATGTTTGGGTTAATATCTGGACTCTCTATTCTGTTCTGCTGGTCTCTGGGTCTGATCTTGTGCCAGTACCAAATTGTCTTGATTACTGTGGCTTTGTAGTAGAGCTTGAAGTTGGGAAGCGAGATCCCCCCTGCTTTATTCTTTCTTCTCAGGATTGCTTTAGCTAGTCAGGATGTTTTGTGGTTCCATATGAATTTTAGAACTATTTGTTCAAGTTCGTTGAAGAATGCTGTTGGTATTTTGATAGGGATTGCATTGAATCTGTAGATTGTTTTAGGCAGGCAGGATGGCCATTTTGACAATATTAATTCTTCCTACCCAAGAGCATGGGATGAATTTCCCTTTGTTAGTGTCCTCATTAATTTCTCTTAAGAGTATCTTGTAGTTTTCAGGGTATAGGTCTTTCACTTTCTTGGTTAGGTTTATTCCTAGGTATTTCATTCTTTTTGATGCAATTGTGAATGGAATTGTTTTCTTGATTTCTCTTTCTGCCAGTTCATCATTGGTATATAGGAATGCAACAGATTTCTGTGTATTAACTTTGTATCCTGAAACTTTTCTGAATTCAGATATTAGTTCTAGTAGTTTTGGAGTGGAGTCTTTAGGGTTTTTTTTAATGTACAATATCATGTCATCTGCAAATAATGACAGTTTGACTTCTTCCCTACCAATCTGGATGCCTTTTATTTCTTTGTTTTGTCTGGTTGCCCTGGCTAGGACCTCCAGTACTGTGCAGAATAAAAGTGGGAAGAGTGGGCATCCTTGTCTTGTTCCCGATCTTAGGTGAAAAGCTTTCAGTTTCTCGCTGTTAAGTATGATGTCGGCTGTGGATTTGTCATATATAGCCTTTATTATGTTGAGGCACTTGCCCTCTATACCCATTTTGTTAAGAAGATGTTGAATTTTGTCGAATGCTTTTTCAGCATCTATGGAGATGATCATCTGGTTTTTGTTCTTCTTTTTGTTGATGTGGTGGATGATGTTGATGGATTTTTGAGTGTTGTACCATCCTTGCATCCCTGAGATGAATCCCACTTGATCATGGTGTATGATCCTCTTGATGTATTTTTTAATTTGGTTTGCTAATATTTTGTTGAGTATTTTTGCATCTGTGTTCATCAGGGATATTGGTCTATAGTTTTCTTTTTTTATGGTGTCTTTGCCTGGTTTTGGTATTAGAGTGATGCTGGCTTCATAGAATGAGTTTGGAAGTATTCCCTCCTCTTCTATTTTTTGCAAAACTTTAAGGAGAATGGGTATTATGTCTTCTCTAAATGTCTGATAAAATTCAGCAGTGAATCTATCTGGCCTGGGGGTTTTGTTCTTGGGTAGTTTTTTGATTACTGACTCAATTTTGTTGTTGGTAATTGGTCTGTTTAGATTTTCTGTTTCTTCCTTGGCCAATCTTGGAAGGTTGTATTTTTCTAAGAAGTTGTCCATTTATTCTAGGCTATCCAGCTTGTTAGCGTATAGATTTTCATCGTTTTCCCTAATAATTCTTTGTATTTCTGTGGTGTCCATTGTGATTTTTCCCTTCTCATTTCTGATTCTGTTTATGTGTGTAGATTCTCTTTTTCTCTTAATAAGTCTGGCTAGGGGTTTATCTATTTTGTTTATTTTCTCAAGGAACCAGCTCTTGGTTTCATTGATTTTTTTCCATTGTTTTATTCTTCTCAATTTTATTTATTTCTTCTCTGATCTTATGTCCCTCCTTCTGCTGACTTTGGTCCTCATTTGTTCTTCCTTTTCCAGTTTCAATAATTGTGACTTTAGACTATTCATCTGGGATTGTTTTTCATTCTTTAAATAGGCCTGGATTGCAATACACTTGCCTCTTAGAAATGCCTTCAGTGCATCCCACAGAAGTTGGGGAGTTGTGCTGTTGTTGTCATTTGTCTCCATATATTGCTTGATCTCTGTTTTAATTTGGTCATTGATCCATTGATTATTTACGAGCATGTTATTAAGCCTCCATGTGTTTGTGAGCCTTTTTGTTTTCTTTGTCCAATTTATTTCTAGTTTTATACCTTTGTGATCTGAGAAGTTGGTTGGTAGGATTTCAATATTTTTGACTTTACTGAGGTTCTTTTTTGTGGCCTAGTATGTGGTCTATTCTGGAAAATGTTCCATGTGCACTTGAGAAAAATGTGTATTCTGCTGCTTTTGGGTGTAGAGTTCTGTAGATATCTGTTAGGTCCATCTGTTCTAGTGTGTCGTTCACTGCCTCTGTGTCTTTACTTATTTTATGTCTGGTTGATCTGTCCTTTGGAGTGAGTGGTGTGTTGAAGTCTCCTAAAATGAATGCATTGCTTTCTATTTCCTCCTTTAATTCTGTTAGTATTTGTTTTATATATGTAGGTGCTCCTGTGTTGGGTGCATATATATTTATAATGGTTATATCCTCTTGTTGGACTGATGCCTTTATCATTACGTCATGTCCTTCTTCATCTCTTGTTACTTTCTTTGTTTTGAAGTCTATATTTCTGATGCAAGTACTGCAACACCTGCTTTTTTCTCCCGTTGTTTGCTAGAAATATCTCTTTCCATCCCTTCACTTTTAGTCTGTGTATGTCTTTGGGTTTGAGGTGAGTCTCTTGTAAACAGCATATAGATGGGTCTTGCTTTTTTATCCATTCTATTACTCTGTGTTTTTTGATTGTTGCATTCAGTCCATTTACATTTAGGGTGATTATCTATAGATATGTACTTATTGCCATTGCAGGCTTTGGATTCGTGGTTACCAAAGTTTCAAGGGGAGCTTCTTTGCTATCTAACTGTCTAACTTTAACTCACTTATTATGCTATTATAAAAAGAGTCTGATGATTCTTTATTTCTCTCCCTTCTTTTTCTTCCTCCTCCACTCTTTATATGTTATGTGTTTTATTCTGTACTGTTTTGTGTTTCAAACCCTTGACTGATTTTGTGGATGGGTGATTTTATTTTGCCTTTAGTTAGTATTTGGTTGGTCTTCTTTCTATGCTGTGATTTTATTTTCTCTGGTGACATCTGTTTAGCCTTAGGAGTACTTCCGTCTAGAGCAGTCCCTTTAAAATACACTGCAGAGGTGGAGTGTGCGAGGCAAATTCCCTCAACTTTTGCTTATCTGGGAATTGTTTAATCCCTCCTTCAAATTTAAATGATAGTCTTGCTGGATACAGTATTCTTGGTTCGAGGTCCTTCTGTTTCATTGCATTAAATATGTCATGCTTTCTTCTGACCTGTAAGTTTTCTGTTGAGAAGTCTGATGATAGCCTGATGGGTTTTCCTTTAAATGTGATCTTTTTTCTCTCTGGCTGCTTTTAATACACTGTCCTTGTCTTTGATCTTTGCCATTTTAATTATTATATGTCTTGGTGTTGTCCTGCTTGGGTCCCTTGTGTTGGGAGATCTGTGGACTTCCATGGCCTGAGAGACTATTTCCTTCCACAGATTGTGGAAGTTTTCAGCAATTATTTCTTCAAAGACGCTTTCTATTCCTTTTTCTTCTCTCTTTTTCTTCTGGTACCCCTATAATACAAATATTGTTCCGTTTGGATTGGTCACACAGTTCTCTTAATATTCTTTCATTCCTAGAGATCCTTTTATCTCTCTCTGCCTCAGCTTCTCTGTATTCCTGTTCTCTGATTTCTATTCCATCAACAGCCTCTTGCACCTCATCCAGTCTGCTCGTAAATCCTTCCATTGTTTGTTTCATTTCTGTTATCTCCCTCCGGAATTCATTCCTTAGCTCTTGCATATTTTCTGCAGCTCCATCAGCATTTTTATGAGTTTTATTTTGAATTCTTTTTTCAGGAATATTGGTTATTTCAGTCTCAGGAGGCCCTCTCTCTGGTGTCTGAGTGATTTAGGAGTGGACCAGATTCTTCTGCCTTTTCATGGCGATAGATGTGATCGCTGGTGAGTGGTGCATGTGTCAGCTGGGAGAACAAAGTCCCTTCCTGCTTGCTCGTCACCTTGCCCATCTCTGCTGCCTGTGCCATTTAACCGCACACAGGAAACAGTCTCTGGGTTAATCCCCTGAGCTCCCATGGGCGGGGCAGCCCTTGGGATGGCCTAGGGCACTCGCAGGAGTCACAGGCGAGTGGCTTATTTTCACTGTGAGAACAGAGCCCCTACTTGCCTTCCGGACTCTGCACCAGCTTTCTCTGCCTGTGCCAGTCAACCAGGTGCAGGAAGCAGCCTCTGGGTTGATCCCCTGAGCTGCCGTGGGCAGTGCAGACCTCGGGATGGCCTAGGGCACTGGTGGGAGTTGCAGATGAGCAGCACATGTTCACTGCGAGATTAAAGCCCCTTTATGCCTTCGGAGTTCTGTGTCATCTCTCCGCTGTCTGTGCCGGGCACCTGCGCGCAGGCAGCAGCCTCTGGGTCTGACCCGGTTAGCTGTGCACTGGGAGAAGAATCTGTGTGGTGATTGTGGGTTGGGTGCTCCCCAGCTGGTCCACAGCAATGGCGGGTCAGCCAGTTTGCTTGCAGTGCTGGCGGGGTGAATGAACAGCAGGCTGTTTATTGCCATGAGGGGCTTCAGAGCTCTGTTGCCACCCAGGGTGTCAGGGTGCCTGAAGTTCCTTAAAGTTCCCAGCCTGCTGCGCTGAATGTGCCAGGGAAATTTTGTCTACCTGTTAAACCCTTGTCCCTTTAAGACTTTTAAAGCATCCACTTTTCTTTTGTCCCAGGGCAGCCAGCTGTGTGGACCTGTTCACAGTCCTAGTCTCTGATTTTACGTTTCCATTTCTCTAATATCCAGTACACCATGCGATGTGTGTCTGTGCTCCCAGTGCAGATTACTAGGCCTGGTTATTTAGCAGTCCTGTGCCTCCACTCCCTCCCCACTCTGATTCTTTTCCTCTTGCCAGTGAGCTGGGGTGGGGGAGTGCTCGGGTCCCGCCAGGTCACAGCTTTGTATCTTACCCTTTTCGTGAGATGTTGAGTTCTTGCAGATGTAGATGTAGCCTGGCTGTTGTACCGTATCTTCTGGTCTCTCTTTTAGGAATACTTGTATTTGCTCTATTTGCAAAATATATATGGATTTGGGAGGATATTTCCACCACCCTACTCACGCCGCCATCTTGAGAATCCCTTTACTCTTGTTTCTTTTAGCTGACACATGTATTTAGAAGTGTAAAAATCTCAAAAAATTTTTAATGATAAAAATGGGTATTACTACCTGTTTGTAGTCAGAACACGAAGGGAACCCTGGGCACTTCTGATGGGAACCAGAATAGCCTTTCTGGTATTTGGCAATAGTGTAGCAAAAGGCCCAAAAGTATGTATTACCTTTAGTCTGGAAATTATTCCATTCCTTGAAATTTATTCTAATAAAACCATCAGCAAGGCATAGGAAAATGTATACTTTTGTACAAAGAAGTTCATTATAGCATTGTTTATAATATCAAAAAGCTAAAAATAATCCATCCCAAAATTGAGAATCAATTAAATACTTTATAACATATGTCCATATTATAGGATGTATCTATCCACTAAACATTTCATGTTAAAAGAATTTGGTAAAGAGAGGATTCTGGGAAGATGGCAGAGTAGGGGTCCTGTGATCGCCTCCTCCATCATACAGACCAAGGCAGCAACCACATATAATACAACACACTCTTAAAGAATTTGGTAAAAAGATTTAAGATATAGTGTTGACTCAAAAAATAAATGACATGCAACATATATAGTGTGATTCCAATATATATATGGACCATTATATGTAGTGTGTGTGTGTGTATGTGTGTGTATAAAAGAGAAAGAAAAATAATGAAAGGGTAGATCCTGACTATATCAAAAACAGTGATAGTGGTTATCTCTGGGAGTTTCTGTACTTTCTGACCTGTCTACAAGAAAATGAACGACTTTGTAAATTCATAATTTATGTTGGTGTCTTAATTTCAGAAATAGGCTATGTAAGAAACAATCTTTTTTTCCAGTCTTGTTTCTTTTGTTGTGCCTGACATATTTACCAAGTGTCTGGTTCTAAATACTTGTTCTTGCCGAATGCCAGGTCCCTGAGGGTGTTCAAAGATGCTGGTGTATTAGGAGATGGGGGCAGCAGCAGCCATGGGAAGGACTAGAGGGACAAGGGAGGCAGGACGGAGGATTGAAAGGGAAGCAGCAGCTGTAGCATAGAGATGGATGGTGATCTGGGTGGTATCCTTTCTCTGGTCACAGTCATGCATGGCCCAGAGGATGCCTGGAAGCAGGACAGGGAAGAAAAGCAGACCTGGCTATTACATTGTGACAGGCATTGCCATGTCAGACCTGGTCCCAGGGATGGCCTTCTGGTAATGTGGAGTAATGGGGGGCTCTGAGAGGCAGGTGTCTGGCTGCCAGAGGCAGGAGAAGGGCTCACCCATTGGGCTGGAGTTAACTGTGGGTCCAGAGGTGGATTCATACCCTAGAATGATAGAGATCTAACATGGGGGTAGGGAGGCTGAGAATTCACAACTGCAAGGAGTGAGGGAGTGGGGATTAGGCACAGACAGTAGCTCCGTTACCACAACCAGGACATAGAGTTGAAGATAAGCTAACAGTCATTGTGACCTGGTGATGAGTCCCAGACAGGTGGGCTACATTTCCTTAAACCTCTCCTGAAGGTGTCAGAATTGGCAGGGATAGTAAGCTGCTGTAAAAAAGAGGAGGGATAATTGCCCCTAGTTGTGGGGAAACCAGGCAGGACACAGACATGAGCACTAGAGTCAGAGAATCCTGTCAGAATTGTGCCTGATGCAGTTTATAATCAGTACGACAAGCTAATGGACATCCTCCAGGTGCCAAAAACAGGAGGCCCTTGCCAATGTGAATCTTACGTATTCCTGCCCAAATCCCTTTACAGTGTCTGTACTAGAGATACAGACACACTTCCGTGCGTCTTGGTGATGTCAACAATGTGTCAAAAATAATAGGTCAGGAGTTCCGGGAAGATGGCGGCGTGAGTAGGGCGGCGGAAATCTCCTCCTAAAACCATATATATTTTGAAAATACAACAAATACAACTATTCCTAAAAGAAAGACCAGAAGATACAGGACAACAGCCAGGCTACAGCTACATCTGCAAGAACTCAGCGCCCCACAAAGCGGGTAAGATACAAAGCAGCGACCTGGCAGGACCCGAGCACTCCCCCACCCCAACGCACCAGTGGGAGGAAAAGAATCAGAGTGGGGAGGGAGTGGAAGCATAGGACTGCTAAATAACCAGCCCTGGTGATCTGCACCGGGAGCACAGACACACAGCACATGGTGTACTGGAGATTAGAGAAACAGAAGGGCAGGATCCGAGATGGAGACTGTGAGCAGGTCCCCTCAGCTGGCTCCCCTGGGACAAAAGAAAAACGGGCACTTTCTTAAAAGTCTTAAAGAGACAAGGGCCCAACAGCGGAACAAAATCATCCCAGCACACTCAACCCAGCAGGCTGGGAATCTTGAGGAACTTCGGGCCCCCTAACCGGCTGCCGGGTAAACAGCCCCAGAGCCCCTCACAGAGATAAGCAGACTGCCATTTGTTCCACCTGGCCGGTGCTGCCGCAGATCCACCACAGCTGTGAAACAGCGGGAGAGCAGCCCTGCCCACAACAACTACACAGAATTTCCTCCCGGCAGGCGTGCAGCTAACCAGGAAGGGCCTCTCAGAAATTCCTCCTGGCGGGCGCAAAGCTAACCAGAAAGGGCTGCACAAAATCTCCCCCCGGCGGTGCGCAGCTAACTGGGAAGGGCCACAGAAGTCACAGCAAGGGCCAAAAGGCACCAAGGGGTGCAGAACGCACCCGGTGTGGCTGCAAACCCCTGCAGTGCTCTAGGCTAGCCTGACAGTGGCCCCGTCCACGGCAGTTTACAGGATTATCCCAGTGACTGCCTCCCAGTGTGCAGGTAACCGGCACAGGTTGTGGAGAAGGGCAAGGAGAACAACAAGCAGGAAGGCACTTTGTTCTCCCAGCTGACACATATGGCACCAGCCTGTGACCACTTCTACAGCCATGAAAAGACAGAAGAATATGGTCCAGTCAAGACTCACCCAGACAACCTCAGAGAGAGGGCCGGGTGGGATAGATTTAAACAATCTTCCTGAAAAATAAATCAGAATAAAAGTCATAACCATGTTGATGGACCTACAGAGAAATATGCAAGACCTAAGGGAGGAAGTGAGGAGAGATATTACAGAAATGAAACAATCGATTGACGGGCTGAAGAGCAGACAGGACGAGGTACAAGAGACTCTTAGTGGAATAGAAATCAGAGAACAGGAATACAGAGAAGCTGAGGCAGAGAGAGATAAAAGGATCTCTAGGAATGAAAGAATATTAAGAGAACTGTGTGACCAATCCAAATGGAACAATATTCACATTATAGGAGTACCAGAAGAAGAAGAGAGAGAAAAAGGGATAGAAAGTGTCTTTGAAGACGTAATTGAGGAGATCTTCCCCAAGCTAGGAAAGGAAATAGTTTCTCAGACCATGGAAGCCCACAGATCTCCCAGCACAAGGGACCCAAGGAAGACAACACCAAGACACATAATAATTAAAATGACAAAGATCAAAGACAAGGACAGAGTATTAAAGGCAGCCAGAGAGAGAAAAAAGATCACGTACAAAAGAAAACCCATCAGGCTAACATCAGACTTCCTAACAGAAACCTTACAGGCCAGAAGAGAATGGCATGATATATTTAATGCAATGAAACAGAAGGGCCTTGAACCAATAATACTGTATCCAGCATGATTATCATTTAAATTAGAAGGAGGGATTAAACAATTCCCAGACAGGTGAAAGCTGAGGGAATTTGCCTCCCACAAACCACCTCTACAGGATATCTTAAAGGGAATGCTCTAGATGGAAGCACTCCTAAGGCTAAAAAGATGTCACCAGAGAAAATAAATTCATAGCAAAGAAAGCAGACCATCCAAATACTAACTAAATGCAAAAAATAAAATCAACTTTCCACAAAAACAGTTAAAGGAATGCAGAAGAGTACAGAATAAAACACCTAATACATATAGAATGGAGGAGGAAGAATAAGAAAGGAGAGAAATAAAGAATCATCAGACTCTGCATATAATAGCTTAACAAGACAGTTAAGTTAGACTGTTAGATAGTAAAGAAGCTACCCTTGAACCTTTGGTAACCACAAATCTAAAAGCTGGCAATGGCAATAACTACATAACTAATCATAATCACCCTAAATGTAAATGGACTGAATGCACCAATCAAAAGACACAGAGTAATAGAATGGATAAAAAAGCAAGACCCATCTATATGCTGCTTACAAGTGACTCACCTCAAACCCAAAGATATACACAGACTAAAGGTGAAGGGATGGAAAAACATATTTCATGCAAACAACAGGGAGAAAAAAGCAGGTGTTACAGTACTTGTATCAGGCAAAATAGACTTCAAAACGAAGAAAGCAGCAAGAGATAAAGACATTACATAATGATAAAGGAGTCAGTCCAACAAGAAGATATAACCATTTAAAATATGTATACACCCAACACAGGAGCGCCGACATATGTGAAACAAATACTAACAGAATTAAAGGAGGAAATAGAAAGCAATGCATTCATTTTAGAAGACTTCAACACACCACTCACTCTGAAGGACAGATCAACCAGACAGAAAATAAGTAAAGACACAGAGGCACTGAATAACAAACTAGAATAGATGGACCTAACAGACATCTACAGAACTCTACACCCAAAAGCAGCAGGATACACATTCTTCTCAAGTGCACATGGAACATTTTCCAGAATAGACCACATACTAGGCCACAAAAAGAACCTCAGTAAATTAAAAAATATTGAAATCCTACCAACCAACTTCTCAGATCACAAAGGTATAAAACTAGAAATAAATTGTACAAAGAAAACAAAAAGCCTCACAAATACATGGAGGCTTAACAACATGCTCCTAAATAACCAATGGATCAACGACCAAATTAAAACAGAGATCAAACAATATATGGAGACAAATGACAATAACAGCACAAAGCCCCAACTTCTGTGGGATGCAGCAAAGGCAGTTCTAAGAGGAAAGTATATTGCAATACAGGCCTATTTAAAGAAGGAAGAACATTCCCAAATGAAGACTCTAAAGTCACAGTTATTGAAATTGGAAAAAGATGAACAAATGAGGCCCAAAGTCACCAGAAGGAGGGACATAATAAAGATAAGCGAAGAAATAAATAAAATTGAGAAGAATAAAACAATAGAAAAAAATCAACGAAACCAAGAGCTGATTCTTTGAGAAAATAAACAAAATAGATAAACCCCTAGCCAGACTTTTTAAGAGAAAAAGAGAATCTACACACATAAACAGAATCAGAAATGAGAAAAGAAAAACCACAACAGACCCCACAGAAATACAAAGAATTATTAGAGAATACTATGAAAATCTATATGCTAACAAGCTGGAAAACCTAGAAGAAATGGACAACTTCTGAGAAAAATACAACCTTCCAAGACTGACCAAGCAAGAAGCAGAAAACCTAAACAGACCAATTATCAGCAATGAAATTGAATCAGTAATCAGAAAACTACCTAAGAACAAAACCCCCAGGCCAGATGGATTCACCTCTGAATTTTATCATATATAGAGAGAAGAAATAGTACCCATTCTCCTTAAAGTTTTGCAAAAAATAGAAGAGGAGGGAATACTTCCAAACTCATTCTATGAAGCCAGCATCACTCTAATACCAAAACCAGGCAAAGACCCCACAAAAAAGAAAACTACAAACCAATATCCCTGATGAACATAGATGCAAAAATACTCAACAAGATATTATCAAACCAAATTAAAAAATACATCAAGAGGATCATACACCATGATCAAGTGGGATTCATCCCAGGGATGCAAGGATGGCACAACATTTGAAAATCCATCAACATCATCCATCACATCAATAAGAAGAAGAACAAAAACCACATGATCATGTCCATAGATGCTGAAAAAGCATTTGACAAAATTCAACATCCATTCATGATAAAAACTCTCAATAAAATAGGTAGAGAGGGCAAGTACCTCAACATCATAAAGGCCGTATATGACAAACCCACAGCCAACATCATACTTAACAGTGAGAAGCTGAAAGCTTTTCATCTAAGATCAGGAACAAGACAGGGATGCCCACTCTCCACACTTATTCAGCATAGTACTGGAGGTTCTAGCCACAGCAATCAGGCAAAACAAAGAAATACAAAGCATCCAGATTGGTAAAGAAGAAGTCAAACTGTCACTATTTACAGATGACATGGTATTGTACATAAAAAATCCTAAAGACTCCACTCCAAAACTAGTTGAACTAATATCTGAATTCAGAAAAGTTGCAGGATACAAAATCAATACACAGAAATCTGTTGCTTTCCTATACACTAATGATGAGCTAACAGAAAGAGAAATCAGTAAAACAATACCATTCACAATTGGATCAAAAAGAATAAAATACCTAGGAATAAACCTAATAAAGGAAGTGAAAGACCTATACCCTGGAAACTACAAGACACTCCTAAGAGAAATTAAAGAGGACACTAACAAATGGAAATTCATCCCATGCTCTTGGCTAGGAAGAATAAATATTGTCAAAATGGCTATTCTACCTAAAGCAATCTACAGATTCAATGCAACCCTTATCAAAATATCAACAGCTTTCTTCAATGAACTGGAACAAATAATTCTAAAATTCATATGGAACCACAAAGGACCCTGAATAGCCAAAGCAATCCTGAGAAGGAGGAATAAAACAGGAGGAATTACGCTCCCTGACTTCAAGCTCTACTACAAAGCCACAGTAATCAAGACAATTTGGTATTGGCACAAAAACAGACCCACAGACCAGTGGAACAGAATAGAAAATCCAAACATTAACCCAAACATATACAGTCAAATAATATATGATAAAGGAGGCTTGGATATACAATAGGGAGATGACGGCCTCTTCAGCAGCTGGTGTTGGAAAAATTGGACATGTACATGTAAGAGAATGAAACTGGACTACTGTCTAACCCCATACACAAAGGTAAACTCAAGGTGGATCAAAGACCTGAATGTAAGTCATGAAACCATAAAACTCTTAGTAAAAAACATAGGCAAAAATCTCTTGGACATAAACATGAGCAACCTCTTCATGAACATATCTCCCCGGGCAAGGGAAACAAAAGCAAAAATGAACAAGTGGGACTATATCCAGCTGAAAAGCTTCTGTACAGCAAAGGACACCATCAGTAGAACAAAAAGAGATCTTACAGTATGGGGGAATATATTCGTAAATGATGTATCTGATAAGGGGTTGACATCCAAAATATATAAAGAACTCATGCACCTCAACAAACAAAAAGCAAATAATCCAATTAAGAAATGGGCAGAGGACATGAATAGACACTTCTCCAAAGAAGAAATTCAGATGGCCAACAGGCGCATGAAAAGATGCTCCACATTGCTAATCATCAGAGAAATGCAGATTAAAACTACAATGAGATATATCACCTCATACGAATGAGGATGGCCAACATCCAAAACACAAACAACAGCAAATGTTGGCGAGGATGTGGAGAAAAGGGAACCCTCCTGTACTGCTGGTGGGAATGCAAATTAGTTCAACCATTGTGGAAAGCAGTATGGAGGTTCCTCAAAAAGGTCAAAATAGAAATACCATTTGACCCAGTAATCCCACTCCTAGGAGTTTACCCTAAGAATGCAGCAGCCCAATTTGAAAAAGACAGATGCACCCCTATGTTTATTGCAGCACTATTTACAATAGCCAAGAAATGGAAGCAACCTAAGTGTCCATCAGTAGATGAATGGATAAAGAAGAGGTGGTATGTATACACAATGGAATATTATTCAGCCATAAGAAGAAAACAAATCCTACCATTTGCAGCAACATGGATGGAGCTAGAGGGTATTATGCTCAGTGAAATAAGCCAAGCGGAAAATGACAAGTATCAAATGATTTCACTCATATGTGGAGTATAAGAACAAAGAAAAAAACTAAAGGAACAAAACAGCAGCAGACTCACAGAACCCAAGAACGGACTAATAGTTACCAAAAGGAAAGGGACTGGGATAGTTTCGTGGGACGGGAGGAATAAGGGGGGGAAAGGGGCATTACGATTAGCAGACATAATGTACGGGGGGGGCCACAGGGAGGGTTGTGCAACTCAGAGAAGACAAGTAGTGTTTCTATAGCATCTCACTATGCTGATGGACAGTGAATGTAATGGGGTATATGGGGGGGAGTTGATGATATGGGGAGTCTTGTAACCATAATGTTGTACATGTAATTGTAGATTAACGATACCAAAATAAAATAAAATAAAATAAAATAGTAATAAAGTAAAAAAATAATAGGTCAGTCCATAAACATTTTATCTTTACTTTTCCAAAGAAAGGGGAAATATGTATTGGTTGCAAATTTTAGTATTTGCTTACTTACTAAGTAGTAAGTACTTACTACACCAATGCCTCTAATAAAAACTCATAAGTAGACTTTCTAATTCCATAAACTTCAATGAAAATGTCATAACTACAAAGAAATTTTTGGCTAATCTATTATTTTTATAAAGATTCTTTATATTTAATTTTTTTTTTTTTGGAATATAGAGTTGAATTCTGTGATATTTATTTCCCTCAGATCCAAATGTTGAGAATACAGAAACAAAGAAACACTTTTTGATGATAGTCTTCATTTGACTGTTTTTCCCAGTACAATTTCCACTCCAAGAGACCCTTACTTCTGTGGCTTATAGCTAGAGCAGTGATTCTCAGCTTTGGCTTTCCAATTAGAAGCACTTAGGAGCTTTTATGATTCCTAGAGTCCATGCAGCAGACAAACGAATCAGTATTTCTGGAGATGGGACTCAGGCACCAGGATTTTTTTAAGCTCCCCAGGTGATTTAAATCTGCAGTTAATGTTGAGACCCCCTGAGTGAAAGTGACCATATGATTTTCTTGTCCAATCCAAGGCACTTCTAAGAGTAAAAGGTGATGCTATTACTAATTACCCTGGGGCCATAGAACAAGCCAGTTAAGTTCTGAGGACACTTAGACATATAGTCACACTATTGTTGGCTGTCAGCTGATGTCCCTCTGTCCCTTAAAATTTAAAAAGGAATGAATGGATAGGCTCATATGAAAGCTCCATACCCCTTAGGAAATCTAAAGTCTCTTGAATTCCTTGGGAATTCTCTTAATTATCTCTAATTCTAATTTCTAACTTAAGGTAAATTATCATTCTGTGCTTAGCCTCTTGGAGCTTTTCTCTCATCATCACCATAAGAATGGCCCAGAGCAGAGAATACAAGTAGTGACTCTATAGCATCTCACTACGCTGATGGACAGTGACTGTAATGGGGTTGGTGGGGGGGACCTGATGAAGGGGGTAGTTTAATCACCATAATATTGCACATATAATTGTAGGTTAATGATACCAAAATAAATTGTAAAAAAAAAAAAGAATGGCCCAGAGGTCTCAGAACCTTCTCCTGGTTCCCCACTCCACTCCCCAAAATCAATCCCTGAGGCATCTGAGTGAGGCTAGATCTAGCTAAAGGAGATCATTTAAAGTTCAATATTATATTTCCTTGTTTCTGATAAGTCCCTCAGCCAATTGTGCCACTCAGTGCTCTTGTCTCTATCATATTTCCCAACTCTTTATCTTTTTCTCTTCGGTGTTCTCACTGCACCCCTGAATTCTTATTCCTTTCTCATGTAGGCCAGTTTATCTCTTTAGTGCTTCCTTCAAACCTATGGCCTCAGGGCTTCCCTGTCCACCCAAATCAGCGTATCAAAGGACTTTTTCAAACAAAGACAGTTCCTTCTTTTAGAGAAAGTTGGGTACCAGCTGGAAAACATGATATTTTTGCTCACCCCACTACACATAGTCTTAGATATCCTTCATGTCAAAACCTTCTAGGAATCTACTAGAATGGCTAAAATGAAAATGATTGACAATGCTAAGTGTTGACAAGGCTGTAGAGCAATTGGAATTCTCTTAGGCTGCTAGTGGGAGTGTAGAATGATAAACCACTCTGGAAAACTGGCAGCTTCAATAAAGTTTAAACACATCTATCTTGTGATTTAGAGATTGTATGACTAGGTATCTATTCAAGAGAAATAAAAACAGGCTCCCAAAAAGATTTGTACAAGAATGATCATAGCAGCCTTAATCATAATAACTGTAAACTAGAAATAGCTATATGTCCATCAAAAGGAGACTGGACAAACAAATTGAGGTACATCAATACAATGAAATAGTACTCACCATTAATAAGATGGGTGAATCTTAGAGACATTATGCTGAGTGGGGAAAAAACTGGACACAAGAGTACATATTGTACAATTATATTTTCTGTGAAATCCTAGGACATACAAAGCTAATCCCTGGTGACAGACATAAGAAAGTGAGATAAAAGAAATTTTCTATATCTCATGCTGGGTGATGGTTACATGGGTGAATATAATAGAAAAAAAACTCATCTAACTGGGAACTTACAAACTATACATTTTATTATATGTAAATTAGGTATTTCAATTTTTTTTTATCAGAAAAAAGAACCACAGAGAAACTATAGTCTGCTAGAATACATTTGGACCTTAAAGTGAGTCTTTCACACCATGAGGGAGAAGGTAGGAATTAATATTTGGGTCTTACTGTGTACTAGGTTCTGTGTAAGACACTTAACATAAAATAATCCGACTTCCCTCTGAAATACTAGGTAATTCCAGGTAATTCTGTGACATTTCTTATCAGACCCTTTTAAGAGCAAGGATTTTGGGCATTTTAATGGCAGGTGGGACTTTTAAGGAATTTTTATTTCTAGGTGGACTAATTTTCCCAACAGTTTGTCTTAAAAATGATGATCATATCCATCCAATTTACTACTACAGTAAATAAAGTATTTCTACATAAATGCCTAATGAAATTTATTTGTCCCAACAAGACTGTATTTGTAAATCAAAGGGCTTAAATTGGATTGAAATCCTAAATTTATATATGATAAGTGTTCCACCAACTCAAAAGCACACCAAACAAAATAATAAATTTTCCTTTGAGCCACAGCAAATCTTTTAATAGAATTTTATTTCAAGAATATAACAATCAAGGAAAATTCCAGATGTTCATTTTATAAAGCCAAAAGGAAGAATAGAACAAGAATAATCTATAAAACAGAAGTTGCTATTTGGTGGAGGAAAATGAAGTGTTCAGGAAAAGAAAAATGGATTTAGGTTTTCTTAACAAACAGAAGATGAAAGGCTTTTGGTGAGTGTAATCTATTATCACTGTACTTGTTTACTAATTATGCAGATACAACCCTTGGCACTTTAATTTAGTGCAAAAAGTTATCCATGATTTCAAGAATTTACTTTTTACTGTCATTCTGTATTTATATCACATATTTTGGAAAGAAATTAAAAATTCTTTACTCTCAACTGCCAGTACTTTTCCCTTATCCATAAAAAAAAAGTCTAAACTTTAAGGCTGGTCTTTGAAGTTTTTTATAATATGACCCAAATTTATCTCCTACTGTTTTTCTACCCTTGTCCTTTGGTACAGTCAACCCTACTTATTTGATGATGCCAGAGTGATTTACCAATTCTCACCTCCAAATTTTGTTCATGCTATTATTCTTGGTAGAGTGGTAAAGAGGAAAGAACATGAATTAAGTTAATTTTCACTTCCCCACTCAGTTATTAATTAGCCATGTGAGCCATTCATTTGCCATGTTAGCTTGGGCAGGTCTCTTGATCTTCCTTAACATTAATTTTCTTATCTATAAAATGAAAACACTAGCACTTACCTCTATTTTTCTATTTTAGTACTCTATTTTGGATGTTAAATGAAATGGCTGATGTGCCTGGCACATTATACATGATAAATACTACTTCATTAGGTTTCATCCTCACTTTTGCTGAGAATTTACCACCATCTTGATGCCTTCATAAAGGCTATCCTTTCTTCAGATCCAACTCAAGTCCTACATCTGGAAACCTTGTCAATCAACCCCTTTAGCACTCAATTGGCCCTTAATACTATACTGCCTTATATTGTGGAAAACTTCCTAAATTTGATGAAATACATTCATATAAACATCCAAGAAGCTCAACAAGCACCAAGTAAGATGAATTCAAAGAGACCCACATTATATCCAAGCTTTTGAAACATAAAGACAGAGGGAAAACTTTGAAAGTAGCAACAGGGAAGCAACTTGTCACATACATGGGGTCTTCAGTATGATTATCAGTGGATTTCTTATCAGAAACTTTGGAGGCCATAAGGCAGTGAGCCAATATATTCAAAATGCTAAAAGAAAAAAAACTGTCAACCAAGAATCCTATAGCTGGCAAAACTGTCCTTCAAAAGTGAGGGAAAAATTAAGACATGCCCAGGTAAACAAAAGCTGAGGGAATTTGTTACCACTAGACCTGCCCTGCAAGAAATAGTCAAGGGAGTCCTGCAGGATGAAATGAAAGGACACTAAACAGTAACTCAAGCTATATAAAGAAATAAAGACCTTAATAAAGGTAAATACATGGGCAATTATAAAAGATAGTATTGTAACAATGGTTTGTATCTCCACTTTTTATTTTCTACATGATTTAAGTGACTAGTACATTAAAAAAATGATTATTAGTCTAAAAACTAGTATTATTTTAACTTTGGTATTGCCACATTTTGTTTTTATATAATTTAAGAAACTAATGCATTTAAAAGACTTACTAGTTTAAGTTTTGGGGCACAAAATGTATAAAGATGTAATTTTGTGACATCAACAACCAAAAGGGGTGGGGACAGAGCTATAAAAGAGCAGAGTTTTTTATATATTATTGAAGTTAAGCTGGTATAAATTCAAATTAGGGTGTTATAACTTTAGGATGTTAAATGTTATCCCCATAGCAACTACAAAAAATAGCTATAGAATATATACAAAGGAAATGAGAAAGGAATTTAAACATTTCATTCTACAAAAATCTAAACACATAAGAAGACAGTAATATAGGAAATGAGAGATGAAAGCTATAAGGCATATAGCAAACAGCAAACAACAGAAAACAAACAGCAAAATGACAGAAGTAAGTCCCTCCTTATCAGTAATTACTTTAAATGTAAATGCATTAAACTCTCCAATCAAAAAAGAGATATTGGCAGAATGGATAAAAACATGTGATCAAACTATATACTGTTTATAAGAGACTCATTTTAGATCCCAAAACACGAATAGATTGAAAGTGAAAGGATGGAAAAAGAAATTCCATGGAAAAAGTAATCAAAAGAGATGAGGGGTGGCTATACTAATATCAGATAAAATAGACTTTAAATTAAAAACATTTGCAAGAGATGAAGGACGTTATATATATTAATAAAGCTTCAATAGAGGACAATGTCATTATAAACATTTATAAACCTAATGACAGATCAGCAAAATAAATGAGGCAAAAATTGACAGAATTAAAGGGAGAAAGAGAGAGTTCTACAATAACAGTTGGAGATTTCAATATACTACACTCAATACTAGATAGAACAGACAGATAGGAGGTAAATAAGGAAACAGGGGATGTAAACAATACAGAAACCAAATAGATCTAAAAGACATATACAGAACATTGTACCCAACAGCAACATACACATTATTCTCCAGTGCACAAGGCACATTTTCCAGGACAGACCATATGTTAAGCCACAGATTAAGTTTCAGTAGATATGAAAGATAGATATCATACAAAGTATCTTCTCTAGCCACAATGGGATGAAGTTAGAAATTAATGACATAAGTAGACCTGGAAATTTCACATATTTGTAAAAATTAATCAGTATATCTTAAACAATCAATGGATGAAAGAACAAATCACAAGGGAAATTAGAAAATACATAGACACAAATGAAAACACACAACATACCAAGCTTGTGGGATGTAGCAAAAGTAATCTTAAGGGGAAATTTTATAGCTATAAATGCTTACATTAAAAAACAAGATTTCAAATCAACAACTAGCTTTACAATTTCAAGAACTAGAAAAAAAAGAACAAACTAACTCCAAAGCTAGCAGAAGAAAAGAGGTAATAAAGATTAGAAAGAGATAAATGAAATAAAGAAGAAAAACATTAGAGAAAAAACAGTGAAACTAAGAGTTGTTTCTCTGTAAAGATCAGCAAAGTTGACAAATCTTTAACTAGATGGACTAAGAAAAAAGGATTCAAATTACTAAACTTGGAAATGAAAATGGGAACATCACTACTTATTCTACAGAAATAAAAGGATTATAAAAGAGTATTGTGAACAACTGAATGCCAGCAAATTTGGTAACTGGACAAACTGCTAGGAAAACAGAGCCTACTAAGACCAAATAAAGAAGAAATAGAAAATCTAAACAGACATATAACTAGTAAGAGGATTCAAATATTAATAAAAAAAAACTCCTGACAAAGAAATACGCTGGACCTGATGGCTTCATTGGTGAATGCTGCCACATATCTAAAGAAAAAGTAATACCAATCCTTCTTAAACTTTTCCAAAATATTGAAAAGGGTACAATTCCTAACTCATTCTATGAGGCCAGCATTACCCTGATACTAAAGCCATAGAAAGACACTGGAAGAAAACTACAGACCAATATCCCTTATGAACATTGATATAAAAATCCTCAAGAAAATACTAGCAAAATCAATAGGGCAATATATTAAAGGGATTATACACCATGGCTACATGGGATTTATTCCTGAAATGTAGGGATGCTTCAACATGCAGAAATTGATTGATATAATATACCACATTAATAGAATAAAGGAGAAAAGCACATGATTACTTCAATTGATGCAGGTAAAGCATTTGCTAAAATTCAATACCTTTTCATGATAAAAACACTCAACAAACTAGGAATAAAAGGAAATTACCTTGACATAACAAAAGTCATATATGAAAAACCCACAGCAAACTCCATGCACAATGGTAAAAGACTGAAAGCTTTTCCTCTAAGATCAAGAGCAACCAAGGATACCTGCTTTCACCACTTTTATTCAGCAGAGCACTGGAAGTCCTAGTCAGAGCAGTTAGGCAAGAAAAAGAAATAAAAGGTATCTTGACTGGAAAGCAAGAAGTAAAATTATCTCTGTTTGCAGATAATGTGATCTACTATATAGAAAATACTAAAGATTCCACACAAAAAAGCTATTAGAACTGATAAATAAACTCAGCAAAGTAGTTGGATACAAAGTCAACACACAAAAATCAGTTGCATGTCTATGCAGCAACTGAGGACCTTCACCTTCCTATCAGATGAATGCACCAAGATTTTTGTGGAATGAGGAGAAAAATGAAGAGGAATCAAACATATTCACAAAATATATTTCATCCAAAATCCACCCATTTTTAGATATAAAATAAAATTAATTCCTGTGTACTTACTGAAGTTAGGATTATGTAATCCAGAATCCAGGTGTAACCCTGGACTATATGTGATTTTTCAGGATCACTGTGAACTAGACTTCACTCCACATGGGGATTTTGCTTCTGGCCATATCATTTTGTTAACTCCACAACAGAAATGGATAGCATAACAGATATGGCTGTTCACTGCCCTATAAGAATATTTCTATATAAAGGTTTCTACTGAGGCTACCTAACAATTGTCCATAGAAAGAGTCTTAGCTGTCAATGGGGCTAACCTTGTAGAGGGTCAAGGACCCAGAAATGGGTCCTTTGATCCTGCAAGTAATGTCCTCAGACTCTAGCATGATGCATATCAGGTCAACCCAGTTCTGGTTTCTGGATCCATCAAGATCATCATTCAAGAAAATGAGTTTAAATCTCACTTACAGTAATTATACCAAGATGGCAGGATGAACCCACATGCCAGCCTCCCCCTTCCACTCTCAAAGCTATTGAAATGACAGAAAAGATACATGCATGCATATGATTAATGTATGTCAGTGCTAGTAAATAGGAATCTCTGGAATATTTAGAGCAAATAGGGTTGAATAGACAGTAATTAATTAAAGATTTTAGAAGTAAATATTTTGATTGTTAAAATTTTCTGCTCTGCAATGTCTAATTATTCACAAGAAGTTTCGGCAGATAAAGGGTCCTAAGTCCTATGTTCCAAGCAACAGGCACCTTGCAGTTAAAAGTAACAGAGAACAGCTATTTAAAGATGAAGGTAAAGAGAAGATTAAGGTAGAATTGTTACCAAAATTTTGTATTTGGAAAGGATTTTGGAAATTCTGAAAGAATGAGGCAAGTCTGATCAATTTGATAACCAGGAAATTTCCCATCAGAAAAGATATTACTTATATAGTGCTTAGTGATTTCTAGCAAATCACTCCTGCTTAACAATGAGAAAACACCGAGACATTACATACACTCAAAATAAGATTTAAATTGTGACAAATGTCAAAACTAATTGGAAGCCTTGAGAGAACCACCAGACTTTTTCATACAGTTCCCCGCCCATAGGCTTTTCAAGTCTTACATGAAAGTAGTAGAAACAGAAATTCTCCTGATGTTTTGAAATTCACCTACCAAAATCCACAGAGTGATTCTGGTGCTTTAAAAAAAAAAGTTTGAATGTGATGCAAATTAGTGTGTAATGAAATCATTTAAAATAATCCAGTAAATTCATTATCTTCCCATAATTGGCATGATTACAATAAAACTGCATTAAAGTGCAGGACTTTAAGAGAAATATGGAATGGTCAGGAGTCAGATCTGATTTCCTGATGAAGAACAGTAGCACATTTAGTTGATCGAGAAACAACAGTTCCTTTGAATTATAAATTAACTCAATATTAGCTTATTGTGGCTTTAGTGTATTTAATATTTCATCACAGTAGGAAGTCTAGCAGGCTTGAGAAAGGAAATCTGAAATCTAATTGCAGATCTGTTGCTATGTACCTCATGACTTTGGACAAATCAGTTCCTCCCTCTGAGCCTCAGTTTCCTCATCTGTAATATGAAGGGATCGGGCTAAAATATTCTCCAAAGTTCCTTCTAATGGCTCTGTTGCTTTTTTTCCCCCCGAGATCCCTTTGGAGTCTCACCTTCTTCCTCTATTCCAGGCTCCTAGGCTACTCCTGCTGCCTCTACATCCCCCACTGTGCAAAGTTCCTCCCTGTGACATCCACCCATCCTAGACAGCAGAACCTGACTCAGGCTTCCTCCTCAGGGACACTAATCAAAACTTATTCTCATGTGTCCCACAACCATGCTATCTGTGGATTTAAAGGACTGAAATAATGCTGAGGATTTGAGCTACTGTGGCCAGGTCAGGGAGGGGGCAAGAGCCTGTGCTGCTGCCTATTCCACACTGCTGGAAGCCTGATCTTTCAGAACTGAGGCTGTGTGCTTGCTTCTGCTGTGTGTCTGTCTGTCAGGTGGGTCCTGGCGGGTTCAGAGACTGCAGGAGGAAGATGCTTGTCTTTCTTTGAATAAAATCAAAGAGAAAGCCTTTTCCCAGCATGTATCAAAATCAATCTATCCAGCCACTTCAAATTTTCATTTACACTTATGTGAATAAGATAAAGTATGTGCAATTGCAAGTATGTACGTAATCACCCTTTATATACAGTATTATAGTACATAATTTATACAGCCATACCCCAAAAGCAACTAGTCACACAACATAAGTGGTTTCTTTTTGATTTTTGCCTGTGAGGGTCTCACCCAAAACTCTTGTATGTTTGTCTAAGTCCCTCTCTGTTTTCTTCTCCCCACTGTGGTCTGGGAAGGGAATTTGCTGGGCAGTGAAAGAACCAAAACTAAAAATTACTTCATAATCCCATATATTGTCCCTCTTCCCAACTGTCATGAGTCAGTGGGCTCATTTATCCTATAACCCTGCTGTCACTATGCCCACCCTGATGGACTGACATGGTAGTGGCTCTTCAAAACCTAAACACCAATGGGTATTACTGCACATGCACATGTTCTCATACAGCCTAAGTAATTGTCTTTTCTTTTAACACACTTACATGAGAAATATCTCCAGCATATAGCCTAAAACTTGATTTTTCAATTTCACCAGAAAATTATTTCTCACTTATCAATATCTTGGCCCATGTGTTGTTATGCAAAGGTGGAAACATTGAGTCCAAGAAAAACCAAAGTCAAGGAAATTCTGGGTCCTCTCCCTTGGTACTCCACCTCCCAACCCCCACCCTCATGTCTAGACATTGCTGCAGGCTAAGCAGTTGCCACCCCTTTTTTTCCACATTTCATTAATAATTGTACAAGTCAAACAATAGCTAATCTGGCAATTATGCACAAGTTAAAACACTGGAACACGTTACCCTGTGTTGCCTGCCAAATCACACTAAAATTTGGATCAATGAAGGTGCTGAAAGAGTTTTCAAAAGTTTGTCCTGCCTTTCTTCCTGCTTTGGGGGCAGATTTCTAAAAGGGACCAGAGTTAGTGGTTCTAAAATCAAATCAACAACAGCATGAAGCCTGTCTCCTTTTGTCTCTATTTTTCACAGTGAAACCAAAGTTTGAAACTCAGAGTTTGGGGGTGGGGAATAAAAGGGGGTGAGATGTGGAGTGTGCCCACCCCCTGAGATCATTGCATCAGGGTGAAAGAATGCACACCACACCCAGCGGTCAGATTTCTGGGGTCACTTACTCATGCTTTGCACACCTGTGCCCTGAGGGCCGCACAGCTGCAGAGGCAAACGCTGGGAGGCTGACGCCAGGGTGCCTGCTCCCCCTCAGGTTTAGCTACTTCCAAAGGTCCAATATTAGCCACAGAATTTTTGAGGAGTGAAGTAAAGCAAAAGCAAGACTGGGTCTGTAGTGTACTCTTCCAGAATCAGTCTGAGGCCAAAGCTCCTCTACCGCACTTCTCCGACCTGTGCTCTGGCTTCCAGCTGCCTGCAGGACTTCAGTTCCCGTGGCACGGGTGTCCTGCAGATGCTCTGTGCATGGGGCACCACTGTGTAGATGAGGGTCTCCAGCAGCATCCCGGACCACCTTCAGAACTTAGATTCAGTCCCTGAAAATAGCATCAGCTCTGCCCACACCTTCTCTTCCTGGGCTTCCTAGCTCTAGTACTCTCAGCGGTATTACTAAGGGGTGAGAAATGAACACTTGCAGGAAGCAGAACATCAATCATTTATTCTTTCATTACTGATTTCTGTACAAATTTAGGGGAAGAAATAGAAAGGAAGTTGGTTGGAAGACTTCTTTAGGTTTGAGGTCTGAGTCCCATGAAAGTTCAGTCAGGAGACCTTACTAGACCATCTTGAAGACCAGTTCAGACCTGAAATGCTTCAATTCCTTGCCTGCACACCTGACTGGGATTTGGATCTGGATTGGGAGCAGGATGTAATATACCAAGGTCCCACTGGGCTCCATATGCAGGTGATGGAGCCTGGCTGCTGAACTTCCTGGGTTCAAAGGACATGGTTGGTTGTTGGGTCCCTTTGGAGATCTGCTCTACCTCACAGCGAGAGGCAAAAGCCAAGAAATTGGGCAGGAATCATGGGATAGTTCTGAGATTGCCCTTGATGATCTTGAACCTACCTTGGAAGTCTCCAGAAGGACCCATCTATCCATTCTCCCTCAGGCACTTAGAAGAGGACCCAAGGTTGGCCTGGAGCCTCTGGAAGCAATTGCCTGCAGAGCCCCGTTCCCTCACGGGAATTCACTTCAATCTTTACAGTCATCTATTATGTTTATTCGCACTCATCTATTGCATCTAATACACTCTGTCTATACTCTCCATGGCGATTTCTCTCTATGATAGGAAAGGCATCAAGTTACTTGGTAAGGCTACAAAGATGAAGAAAACATGACCTTTGTACCTAAAGACCTCAAGGTCTAGACAGAAACAACCACTCCAAAGTGTGAGAAGTCTATAATGCAGGTATGGACAAAATGCTGGGGAAGCAGAGAAGGAAAACTACTGACTTGATTTGGGGAAGCTGTAAACAATGGCACAGCAAGTCCCTCTTTTCCTACACGCTACTACTTATCCTTTGGGATGAACTCACCTGTTCCCCCCTCTTGCCTTCTCCTTTCTATCCCTTTCTGAGGCTCCCTCAGCCCTACAAAGAATGAATCCAACCACGATTCCACAGCATGCCCCTTTTATAAGGTCTATCAAGTTCTGTGAGTCTGAGGAAATGTCTGTAAGTCAGGTGCAGTGTGAATCAGGCCCACCAGGTGCCTGATGCACTCAGGCTAAGGAGTATTGTGACAGAGAACTTAATCTCAGGCACCAAGAGCCTGAGCCAGTGGGAAACTTTGGTCACCGAGCAGAAGTACCCCATGAGCAGTTCTGGTCACAGCATGGTGTCTGTCACCCAGACTTTCTTACCCCTAAACTCCCAAAGGAAACTCACAGCTCCTGGAGCTGGAGGGCTATAAGTAGAAACTGTTTCAGTAAGAAGCTTTGAAGGAGTCAAATATCAGCTGCATGCTCTGGAAGCCTTCTAGCAGACTAAAACACAAAGAGGACACAGCATTCTCCCCTTTATTGCTGCATACTGCAGCTCTGGTCCCAGGAGCTCTGGTGAGCCTGGCTGAGCAGCAGTGGCACGCAGCAAAGACTTCTGTGCCTCAGATAGAAAGACAGGCACCCCATGGGACAAGATAGCTCCATGCAGTAGTGATTGCCAAATTGTGGGGCCTGATGCATTAGTGGCATAATATTAATTTGGTGGATCATGGCCAGCAGTTACTGGATAGACTAGAATAGCATAGAAAACATCAGAGTTCCTCACAAGTAGTGAGTTTTTTATGTAAGTAGGTATATTTGTATGTGCGAGTATGTGGCATGTATGTGAGTATACGTATATATCTACTGGGCCATTATGTAAATAATGTATATCTCTTCCTATGGGCCATGGTCTAAATCACAAAGGGATTGCCTGGGGAGCAGAAGTAGTATCTGATGGAAATAGTAGTTATCTTGTATTTAAGTTCATAAAGATTCCCAGATGTAAGCATGTTAGGTTTGTAAGGGCTAGTTGTATGGTCCATTATAATAGCCACTAGTACATGGGGCTGTTTAAATTAATTAAAATTAAGTAAAAGTAAAAATTCTGTTCCTTAGTCATACCAGCCACATTTCAAGTGCTCAATAGACACATGTAGCTAGTGGCTACTGCATTGGCCAGTGCAGATGTAGAACATTTCCAGCATCTCAGAAAGTTCTAGTGGACAGCACTGGGCTTGCTCTAAATCTAGTGGACCAGAATTCCCAGAGATGGACATGGACACCTATGTATTTTTAAAGTTTATGGTGATTGTGAAAAAGAGTCAAGGTTGATTCTATTATTAACCCCAGGTAGCAGAAAATATAAATATGGAGCTTGAGAAAGAGGGTACACTGAAAATTTAGATCTAGAAGCCATCAACATGTAAACTGTAGTTAAGCAAGAGGAATGGAGGAGCTCACTCATGGAAATTGGAGTGTAAGAAAAGAGAACCAAGCACAAAACCCTAGGATGGAGAGAGGTAGAATCAATGAAGGGCCCTGAGAAATGGAAGTCAGAAAGCTAAGAAGGAGCACCAGTAAGTGTGTTTTCAGATGCAAGCAATAGAATATTGTACCTCACGTCAGTTTAAACAATAATAAAACCAATTTTGTTATGTAGCAGGAAGTTCAAAACTGTCATGGGCTCCAGGCACAGTACATCAGGGCTCCTACTTCACTTCTCTGTAACTTGTCCAGAATAGTGTTGACTTCCAACTCAGGCTTAAGGGAAAGTGGCTGCAGAAGTTCCTGTAGCAATCAGTCATTCCCATGGAGACTAGAACCACCATGATTGGCTTCAACTAACATATTTTGGTTTGAATGAATATTGAGGTGTCAATCACTGTGGCCATGACAAAAGAGAAGCAAGAGAGATGGGTGCCAGAGAAGCCAAAGAAGAAAGTAGGGTGACTAGCAGAGTCAAAATGCTGCCCTGAGGTCAGAGTGCATACCTTGTACCTAGTAGAACTGAATTATTTTTAATAAAAATTTTGTTTGGTGATTGACCATGATGAAATCACCTTATCCAACTGGAACCATGTATATAGCAGCTCAAAATTTGGCAGGTTGCTGAGAGGAAACAGTTCAAGAAACAAAGAGGATCATAGTAAAAGAGAACAAGGAACAAAAAGGGAAAGTCAGGAGCAAGGAGAATCAAAAAGTATTCTGAGTTACCAGTAAGAGCACAGAAGACATCCCCCCACCACACCCAGCCAAAAAAACCCGAAAATAAATCAATCAGAGAACGCATATTCCAAAGATCCAGAGTTAAGAGCAACTGTAACCTGTGACTTATGGTCAATTTAAAGAACTTCAGTGTCTTGTTTTACTTAGTGTTGTCAAGGCAATCCCACAGCCTTGAGAACTTTGGCAGAGTACTCCTTGGCCAATGGCAAAACCATCTCTCAGAGGCCTCAGTTGGCCATTGCTCACTATGTAGATCAGCTCCTTGATGCTATTCTCAGAACAAAATTTCCAACAGATGCTAAGTCAATGAAAACACACTGAGAATTGTAACATAATTTATTTTCCATCTGTTTTCACCTGTACTTAATTGAGGATACCAGCTCATAGCCCAGGCAATATATAACAGAGGCCAGGGGCTCCTCCGCCCATATTTTATAAAGTGCCCATGGTGCCCATTTTAGCATTGCAGCTGTATATAACAAGACCCTAGAGGCGTAGAGAGTGATCTCACTTTCCGACATACATCCAAAGCTTAAAGAAGGCCTGTGTGTCCTTATGGATTGTTGTGTTATTGATGCCGCTGAGCTCACCAAAGCTTCTGTGGCTCAGCGTAATTTCCTCAGAGCTTCTCTGTACATTCTCCCCTCCCTCTTCCATCTGGGAATTACATACGCTGTTTCTCAGGGTTCAAAATCTAAGAACCATGTGCAAGGAAATTTAGTAAGGAGCTGGGGAGCCACATCATCTCCACTGGCTTAATCAGGTAGTTTCATTTTTATGTCTGTGGGAAATTTAACAGCAAAGCATACTGGAGACATGAATTGAAAACTCTCCTTCTTAAAAAGCTGTCAACAGCTTCCCTTGGCCTTTGAAATAAAGATCAAATTTGTAATGTGGCTTATGAAGCTCTCAGGGTCTGCCAGCCTTTCCAGCACCCTCCATGCTGTCTCCCTCTTCTCGCTGCCCTCTGTCCTCTGGTTCCTTAGCAGAGAAGGCTCAGTTCCATCTGTTTGGAATCCTCTCAATCTCACACCATCTCCATCTAGTTTATTCTTAATAATTCTCAAGAGCTCAACTAAAACATTACTTCCTCAGTGAAGCCTCCTTCCCTTCGCAGATTAGATTGGGGTCCTCCATTATACCTTCTCCTATGATCTGTATTTTCCTCTTGGGGCATTTACTCAATTGTGTAGTTAGTTATTTAATGTATGTCTTTCTAGCACACTCTAAGTGCTGTGAGTGTGGTGACCATGCCTGTCTTGTTCACTATCCTCAACCCCCAGTCCAGTACCTGGCTCATAGTAATTCAGTAAATACCTTGCAAAGTGAATGACTTCAGGAGTGAATTGTCACTCCTTATATCCATTAGCGCTAAGGTGGGTGATTCTAAATTCTGATCAGTTAAATATCAAAATAGCTTTACAGAAAATAGTTTTCTCTTATGCTAGTTAAATTCCATGCTATTTCTTTCCCCCTTTGTTCAAACATTTCTTAGCAACAGTTTTATTGATATATAACCACATACCATACAATGCTGTGAAGTGGTATCTTGTGATTTTGATTTGCATTTCCTTGATAGCTAATGATGTTGAGCATTTTTTCATGTGTTTATTGGCCATTTGTATTTTTCCTTTGGAGAGATGTCTATTGAGATGCTTAGCCCATTTCTTAATTGGGTTGTTTTTTATTATTGAGTTGTAAGTGTTCTTTATATACTGTAGGTATCCCTTATCAGATATATGACTTATAAAAATTTTCTCCCATTTTGGTTGTCTTTTCACTGTCTTGATGCTATTCTTTGGAACACGAAAGTCTAATTTTGATGGGACCAAAATAATCTATTTTCTTTTGTTGCACAGGGTGGAAGGGACAGCTGGCTCTGTGGGCTATAAGGTCATTAATCTCATTTATGAGGGCTCTGCCTTTGCGACCTAATTGTCTTCCAAATGCAGAACCTCCTGATATCCTCATCTTGGGGCTTAGGTTTTCAACATAGGAATTTTGGAGGGACACACACATTCAGACCAAAGCAGTTATCATCCTCTTTCACATGGATCAGTTCCTCAGCATTTTACTCTTATGACATTCACATTTCAAAAGAATACATACTTTTTTCTTTCAATAGAATGTTCATTGGGTCAATTAGACATTCCCAGCCAGAACACTCTGTAAACACTGTGTTCTTCTCAGGGTATCATATCCATCTGATGTCCATCTGACCCTAATTTGTGGTTAATTCTCATCCCCTAGTTGAGGTGTTATCCTGTTCTATTTAGTTACTAGTATTCTAAAATTTTAACATTTCTCTTTTCCTCTGTTCTAACTATATAACTGCAAGCTTTTTCTATATCAATAATTGGACATTTTTACCTTATTTTCATTCTTCTTGCTGTTTCTAATGAATTTTTTCAACCTCCAATAGTATTGTTCTGGTCCTCAATTTGTTTCCTTAACTCTGACATCTCCCTTTTTAGCTGCATCAGCTCTTCCAGCATTTCATCTTGTCTTGTTGGTCTTATTTTTATTTTCTTATTCTCAATGTTGGCTACTGTCTGGGCCTTATGTTTTCTATGACATGTATGAGTGGATTCTTGACCCTCTTCTAACTTAAATAAAACCCATTTATTTTCCACATGCAACTTCAGTTTGAGGTCTAAATGAGGGGTTCTAGTGATTTCTCTCTACACTGATGATAAGATCATAGGTAGGGGTAGAGGTAGAGAGTTCAACTGGAGTTGTGTGCCCCCTTTGCTGGGGGACATGAACTCTTTTTAAAGAATTTATGTGTTCTGCACTAAGAGTTCAGACCTCATACTTAAGGACATATCCAATTCTTAATATATTATATCCTTAGGCTTGGAATTATGTCCCCAGTATTGTATGACTCCATCGTATATGGTATACCCAGGATTGTTTCTTTCTGCCTCTGATACTCAGGTATTTTCCTTGATTTTTCCTAGGGTTTCTTTCTTTCCTCATCAATTCATTTCTCTCTAAACTGAAAAACAAAAATCTCTAATGTATAGTCTATGCCAATTTCCATAGTACAAATACTCCCACTCTAGCCAATTTCCAGCTACCAACATGATATTACTAAATGAAATTGGAACACACATCATTATTTAACATGGCACATTATTACAAGGTATTTCCACTATATAGGCAACCAATAGATATAAATAACCTCAAGAGCACAGATAAGGTAAAATGAAGTAAAACAGTTAAAAACTGATGACTTTTGAGCATTTACTACTTTTGTTTTAAATATAGTTATTTAATTGTAAGTTTATAATTTAATTTTTATTAATTGCTCTAATACCTGGTTTGAAAAAAATCCCTGAAAATTGGACTTTCAGCTCTCATGAGCCAATGTGAACCTGCTCCAGTATAGTACTGAGCCAAATTAGAGCCCACCTTATCCATTTCTTCCTCTGGCCACCATTTCTTGTTCTGGGAGTATAACAGGTCATACCTCTTTTCTTCTATGGTTGCTGTTGGTAAATTTTTACAATTTTTAAAATCCCTTTTTGCTTATATTAAGGGAAAGAGATTTTGTGGTTGGCTTCATCCTGTTACCTTTACCTCAAGATCTTACTCTTTCTCTTCTCAATAAAAGCTTCTTTGGGTCTTTTGAGATTTTATATACTGTTCAGAACCCAGAAGATAGTATCATCTGAGATAGTAATCATCAGAGTTCCTCTAAGTAAAAACACTATTAACTAGAGTTGAAAATACAGTAAAAAAGCACTCTATTGAAGAAAGTTAGCAAAGAAATTATTGCAGGCCTATGCAATTTCAAATAGGCAATATTTGAGGATAATAATGGAAATAATTCACCTTGAAGAAAGGAAACATGATCCAACACATGGCAGATAGCCAGCCTCTTCTACATTCCTTTAAAAGGAAACTTTAATGGATCAGGTTTGGTAAGAGGCTCCTCAATATACCCAAGAGCATAAGTGAGTGACTCAATGTATATAATGTATTTCGTGTGTGTGTTTGCATGTGTGTATAATTTTTTAAGTCCCATTTTGAGAGATTAAGAGTGTTTTTAAAGGATTCCTTATTAACTGAGTCCTTACTGAATAAAATCACAGGTTCTAGTCAATATTTCCAATAATGCAGTTGTTCTCAGCTCTGGCTGGACATTAAAATCACCTGGGGAGCTTTTAAAAAACACCAGTGCCAAGACTACTCCAAAAAATTCAGATTCAGTTGGTTTTGGGTGGGGCCGTGCCATTAGTATTTTTGAAAAGCTCCCCAGGTGATTGTAATTGGCAACCTGTGTCAATAATCCCTGTCATTCTGTTACATTTAGCATCTTATTAGTGCTCCAGAGAACCTACTGAAGTAACCCCCTAAGATAGATGGTAATGAATAGGAAAATCTGTAAAGATGTTTAGAGAAAAGCAAGGTAATAATCATAATGTTGTTAAGGTCCTTTTTTGCTAGGCCTCCACATGTTTCATAATAAAGAAAAAGACTATGCAGTGCCTAATGGAACACAAGTTTTTTAAATGCAGTAATACTTTGAAGCTGAAGACTAAAAAATAGTATGCTTTCAGTTTTCCTTTTGGAAGTTCAGGATTATCTGTGATCAGGTTATCAGCATATCCAGTCATTTGTCAGCCCGAGAAAGACATCATGAATCTTCTACAATAAATCCCACTGATGTGTTTAGTTAAGATGGAAGTCGGATATATTTGTCCTGGGCAAACTATTTCTCAGGAGCTCAAATTAAAATCATAAATAAGATTATAAAGGGAGATCTCTAAAATGTTTAAGCAAGCCAAATTTCCCCAAGGGATTGATTCAAGGGAATTAATTAGGCTAATTATCTAATCATGGAAACAGGGTCCCTGGAGATCTCTTCTACTTTTTAGCTTAGATTTAATTATTGCATGTATTTAAAATAATATGGATATTTTTCCATATTAATTAGGACATTGTCAGTTGCAAATAACAAATCCAAGTAAGCTAAAGTTAAGGAGAAAAGGATTTATTGATCAAAGAGCCAAGAAGTCCAGAGACAGTCTTCAGGCAAAGCTTGATCAAGGGCTCAAACAATGTCATCAGAAATTGGTCTTGCTCTTTCCATCTCTCTTCTGTTTTCCCTCTAAGCAGGTTTCCCATTCTCAGGTGACTATCTTCTCATGGTAGCAGTAGCTCTGGGCTTTCATGCAACTATTCAGCAACCCCAAGAGAACATCCCTCCATCCCAAGAGCTCCAACAGAAATCATGGAATTGAATCTTATTGGCTCAGATTGGCCTGACTTTGGTCACATGCCTTTCTTTGAACCAATCCCCATGTTCAATGGGGTGCATTACTCTGACTGGCCAGGCTTTTGTCACACACCCATCCCTGGAAGTGGGGTAGAGTCAAATGTACCTGAGTTATGTGACTGAGGGTGTGGTAGAGGGTGACTACCCAAGAAGAGTCAGATTGTTCTCAGAAGATTTGGGGGTGAATGCTGAGCAAAGAAAAACAGAAATTCTCCACAATTTAGAAAAACTATTTCAAATTAAACTTACTGCCTCTCTTTCCTCCAGTTTCCCATTTAGCCATAGCCAGTGAGGTTTTATGGTATCTTAGGAATTATCTTGTTTTTCAAAATTCAAACTTATAATACTATAGCCTTTTGATATAGTGAATAAATGTCTTCTGATAAGAGCTGCTTAAGTAATAGATGCTGTAGGGATTGTGCTATATTGAGCCTTTAGTAAACTTCAGGAAATTACTCTTTTTTTTTTTGCTTCCACCAGAGCTATAATTTATTTGTCTGAGAAATTCAAGTTTTTGAAGGATAGAGTAACATGGCCGGAGGCACTGCTCTCTAGACACTCTTTAAGCCACAGAAACAAAAAATGTTATGTACAAGTTTCCCTTGAGCCCAAAACAGATGTCTTGAGATTACTTTCAAACTAGAAGGAGGAATTCCCTGGAATGAATGAAGGTGTCAATGTACGCTCCCTCAGAAACACCATCAGCTTCCACAATTCTGAAGTGGAGTGACTATTAGAAAAGAGTTAGTGCCCAGCATTGAAAGAGTCGATGGTTTGTATTTTGTTAGTCCTGGTTGTCATGGCAACCAACTGGCTCTACAGAAAGCCTGAAGCCAGCAGACTTGTAATGGAATACATTCCTCTGAGTGAGTCAAAGCCTTGTTGAAAAGGAAGCAATCACACTGTTATGGAAATAAATTATAAACTCCTATAAACTGTTCAGGGTTGAAATAAGCAACTTTTTTTGAATCACATTTCCCCCTCCTCCCACATATTTTTGATGATAAGTAACTTGGCAACACTTCATTTCTGATGGGACTGCCCATGTCCTCTTTGAGAAGAGGCATGGTAACACGTGGGTTCAGCGATTATCAGATGAGGAAGTGTATATGAGGCACTATGAGAACTGCAACGGGCTTCACTAGCATGGCTAGTGCTATGGATTAAGGGACCTGCACATTCAGAAATGGGAGTTGCAAATATTATTGTAACCCACCCTAAGCCATTAGGTATTACTTCCTATGACACACATACTAATATTTTGTTCAGTCTAAAAACCCAAGTAATGAAACTTCTGCTGCTCCTCTGGGGCATCCTCCTCCACCAGAGAGCCAGAAAGTTTGTGCCGGTAGAATGTAGTGTTTAATAGCTTGGACTTTGGAGTCAGGCAAATGTGAATTCAAGTCCTACTGCCGCTTTGTAGTTATGGGAACTTGGGCATGTTACTTAAAGTCTTTGCTTCTCAGATTCTCATCTACAGAATGAGGGGTAATGGGGAAGATTCAATACAATAATGTCAATGAAAGCACCTAGCAATTTCTGGCACAGAGTAAGGAAGGAATAAGTGTGAGGTGTTATTGCCATTAGCTTTGTGACCCTAGGGGTGTGACACTCCTTACTTTCTTGCTAGTCCTCGTGGGAATTGTTTCTACCATATTAAATTCTTCTTTTCTTCTTGATTTACTCCGTTGCTTTCAAATACTATGTCAATACTCTCTGATATTTTAACCCCACCTTTTGTTATCATCTCATTGATTAGGATAAGTCATTAATTGATTTTTCTGCAAAGGGTAGATTCCATGACAAAGATTGCTAGCATTTTTAGTTACTTATTGTCCAATATTATTTATGGGCTTTGCTGGAGATTGTTGATGCCCAACTCACCACCATATTCTTATGGGACCTCATTGGGTCAGAAATTAGGATGTTCATAAAGCAAGAGTGGGATTGTCCACTTCTGGCAGGTCACCTAGTAGGGGGTCAGCCATGATAAGCCACACACTCCCCCATACCCTCACCTGGAAGGGAGCTGGGCTTGGATGGTCCACAAACCAAGTTGCACAACTTTGGCAGTTAAGTTTCATCCACTATTTATCCATTACTTGGACAACCTTGTTCGATTCCTGCAGCTTGGGCCAATCTGAGCTCTTTATCATTTTAGTGTCGTCAGCCTCAGCAAACTAATTTCTGCTTCTAGGAACATTCCTCTGCAGGAGAGCAGAAATTTCACCAAACTCTCAAGCACTCTTCAAACTCCTGAACTGGTGAGGCCCTTGAGCTGATTCTCCTAATAGACTCAGAAGAACGGTATTTGGAGGTGCAAATTTGCAGAGGGTCAGTTTTTCCAAGAATTGTAGTCCTTTTGGATAATTTGGAAAGGTTGGCATGTCCTTCTACCTGGCCGCATTTGTTTTCTCCATCTTCCTGGAGACTGACCCTAAAATAGTTTTTCTATCTCCATCCTTCCAGTGCTTTTGTCTATGCTGGTCCAGCAGCTTCATTAATTTTAATACCAGGCTGATTTTTCTATGCTATAAAAGGCTTTTAGCTTCTTTAATAGCTCTTTTACTCCTCCTGAACCTGCCTCTCCAGCACAGACTAAGGCTTAGCAGAAGTGTTTTTTTACCAGCACGCCATGTCCCTTAGTGACAAGCATTATACTCTTGCCCTCTTCTTTCACCAGCAAACCTCAGTAGTTGGAGGTGGTAGGGGGACAGTAGTCAATTCCCAGAACAGATTTTTTCCTCCTTACTCGAAGACACCTTGAGGACCTCATGTTCAAGCCAGAACTATTTTGGGCAGAAAGGAGACAGGACATTTGATACTTTTGTGTCTGGTAAAATCCTTCCAAAATAGCACTAGGTTCTCATCTCTTCTTTACAGTTGCTAATAATTAAGATGCTAATTCCACTACTCTTCCCTTGGTCTGCACTCTGAACCTCAGACCACTTCCTTTTGGGCTGGGTGTCTCTTTAGTTAGAACCACAACCTGAAGAGGAAATGCTTTTAATTAGAGAGGCAATTTTAAAAAAGACTCCACTGCGCTCCAAAACTATTTCATTCCACCCAACCAACTAGCCTGGTTCCTACACACAAAGAAATACAATAAACTTGCCGTTTTCAAAATGCCACAAACTCTTAGGCAATGATATTTAACGAGTGATTTATAGTGATATAGTGATTCAGGGGTACCTAACTTCAATGGACTATGGTTTTCTAATTGTAAAATTATGAAGATTATTTAACATTAATTTCCTTGCTAATGGAGCTGTAGTTTTAATGCAAAGAAGGGTTTGCAACCTCAGCACTATTGACAGTTGAGGCTGGATCATTCTCTGTGGTGGGGGCTGTCCTGTGCACTGTGGAATGTTGAGCTACATCTGGGGCCTCCGTCCAGTGGCCATAACCAAAAATGTCTGCAGACATTGCCAATTGTCCTCTGAGGGCCGCAATCACCCCTGGTTGATGTCGAGAAGCCTGTGAAACAGATTTTCCCTTTCTGAACTACAAAAGTTTTAGCGGCCAGTGAAAAATAGGAACATGTTAGGTCTTGGAATGGATTCTTTTGATTCTATTATTGTAAAATGCTTGATTTGTCTCAATCGAGATTTTTTAGAATATCAATTAAATTTCCAAATATAGTTACCAAATAGAAACATTGCTCCCTGGCACGTCTCACCTCTCTGCTAATGGGTCAAGAACAGGACTTTTCATGAGGTTTTCCAAGAGTTTGCAGGGCCCCTCTCTGGCCTAGTTCACTGAGAGGCAGGGTAAAAGTACTCATTAGCCGAGTGACTAAGGCATAGGCTATTAGCTGAAATAGTCAGTGAGGGGAAAAGGAGAGCAATGTTTCCTGTGGACGGTTTTCTCTTTTAAAGCAGAATGTGGAGTAGTCTCATGAGTGGCCATATCCAAGCTGGCTTTTACAAATTGGCTAGTTTCGTCTTTACTGCCCAGTACTTACTTCCAAACTCATCAGGATTTCCACAGACCCTGAAGTGAAAGGAAAACGGTGGTTCTGTTCCATTCCCTCCTTTCCTTCTACGCCCTGCTCCTCCCTGACTTGCGCTTTGTTGCTATTCTGAAGTGGAGTTGGAGACGAAGGGCCTCTGAAGGCAGGGAAGCAAGTGTGAATCAGAACCACCTGGAGAGCGGCCCTTCCTCCCAGCCGCCACCCAGCACCCACCAACAGGGTCTCTGCTGGAAACCAAAGGCACGCTCAGTTAGGAGAAGTGGAGGACAGTTTCAGCAAGGGGCTCTTTGCGGAGGTACAGGCAGGGTTTAGGGAAATCCCGGATAAGGGAGAGTGCCCTAGCACAGGGCACCAGCGGGGAGCTGGTCCCGCCCTCAGGCTGAAAGGCAGAGTGGTAACCAGAACCCAGAAGGCAGCAGTGCAGACAGCCATCAAAAAAAGACTTCAATTCCCCAGCAGGAGTTGACACAAAATCTGCTAATGCACGTACTCTTCAGAATCTGCTATGAATTTCTAACTTCTGGAGGGGCTGAAGGGTGGGGCGTGGAAGCAAAGCCATGTACATGCAAGACCAGTTTTACATGGATTTGGAGTAGTGGTTTATGATTTCCACAAAAATTGACTGAGCACCTACGGTGGCCAGGCCCTGGGCTAGATGCTAGGAACGTAGTGTAATGTGACAGGAAAGGTCCCAAATCACATTCTAGTGCAGGAGACAGACAACAAGTAAACTAATAAATAAATAAATAGGCAGTGCCATTCCAGGGAATGATAAGAGCTGCCATGAAAACCACAGCAGGACAGAAGGATAGGAAATGGCTGCGTGGTGGCCGTGTTGGCAGGATGATCAGGGAAGGCCTCTCCGACGAGGTGATGTTTGAGCTAATGTCAGAATGGGGCTCAGGAGCAAGCTGTGGGGGGCCTGGAGTGTGTTCCCAGCAGAGGGTGTGGGGAGGGCAGAGGCCCTGAGGTGGGAATAACCTGTTTGCTCTTGGGAGAATTTTGTAAGCTGAGTTCAGTAGATGTCAGTGTCTGCACTGTCTGACCTCTCATAGAACTTGAAATCACGGTTAGGGGTTATTTCAAAACACTGTGCACTGCTGGTTCTTTAGTAGATTTCTCCTCCATCATCTAATCCTGTCCACTGAGGGCCCCAGATTCTGTGGCTGGAGGGGACACAAGGCAGTTCCTCCTAAAAACAGCATGGAATCTTAAACCACTGCTTCCCAGACTTCAACCAGCCCATGGCTCTGCTTCAGCAGGTCTAGGCTGGGGCCTGAGAGTCCGCATTTCTAACAAGCTTCCAGGTGAGGCCAATGCTGTGTAAGGAAACAGAAATAACTCTGGACCAGAAGTTAGTAGACCTGGGCCCAAGTCTAGACTATGACATTAACCAGCCACATGATCGCAGGTGAGTCAGACCCTTCTTCATCTCTAAAGGTGCATGTGTTAGATTAGATGCCTTCTGATACCCCTTCGAGTGTCAGCAGGTGATGACACCTGGCCTCTCAGACTGAGTGCTGTGACATTTGCAGTCACTTTAAGTTTAGGATTTTTTTTTTTTACATCAGCCCTGGAGGCATTTGATTGCTTCTGTGAGACTGAAGACCTAGAAAACACTACTGCCTGGGGTCAGAAGGTGGATCCCTTCTGGGATGATAGAAGTGCAAGGAGGGGTTTATCACACATTAGTCAATGGAGGATTTTCTCTAAAAATTAGTAAATACCAGCAATCAGTAAGTGATTGGTGAAATTGTACATTCCAGGCAACCATTAAAAATTATGGTCCGACAATTTTACTGACATGGGAAGTTGACATGATGAGTCATGGAGTGAAACACGAGGTTCCACCCTAGCATGTGTGTACCTCACAGTCCCCATGAGTTGTAGGTGTTCACAAAGAAATGTCTAACTTTCTTCAGATGGAGACAACCCAAACAACTAAATGCAATGCCTGCCCCTAGAGTGGATTGTGTACTAAAGATGAAGAATGCTGTAAAAGGTGTTATCGGGCCAACTGACAAAATTGAAGTACAAAGGGAAAATTAAATAAAAATACTGTTATCAATGTCAAATTTTCTGGTGTTGACAAGTGTATTATGTTTTTTTAAGAGAATATCCGTTTTTTATTTTTAAAGGAAATGTGCACTGGACTTTTCTCTGTTTAAAATTACTCACAAATCAAGCATTTAGGAAGAAAAGATTATTTAAGAAGCTCACAGAAACTTGGGCGGGGAAGGGGAGTGTGTTGACACTCAAACACAAGGCAACCAGGAGCATCGTCCAAACTATCACGTGCGCTCCAGCCGAGAGTAGACTGCTTCTCAGATAGACCCTGTAGCTAGCACAGATGACAGTGGGGGCTGGGTGCCCAAAACTCGGCGATTACTGCCTCCAAAGAAGAGAGCGCTTCCTGTCTCCCTCACCAGAAAATGGGTTCCTCATCACCCCTGCCCCCTGCATTACTGCCTTTCAGATCCAGGCCTTATCCACATGCATCTGATTGGTAGAAAGTATCTGCAAGGATCACTGGGAAAGCATATTTATGATTTCAATCTTTAAAAAGTCAGCCTAATCTAAGAAGCCTTCCTGGTGCTCTTCCAACCATGTCCTCATGGAAGTGCTGCCTAAGGCTGGCCCTGACAGGTGGAGGTGACATGGGTGTACACCCATAAAAGCCAAGCTATGAACTAATATGTGTGCACTTTACTGAGGGGAAGTCATATCTCAATTTTTGGAAAATAAAAAAAGACTACAGAAAAAGAATCACGGATTCTTAGGGCTTTAAGAGATTTTTCTATTAAAAAGAAAGAATTGTCATCTGACGAGTATGAGGTCTCCTAAAAGTCTGAAGTGACTTTGGTGGCATGTTATGACCTCCACCGGGCTTAGCTGTTGGTGCCACTTTCCTGACAATGCCTCACACCTTCCCATCCCTTCAGGAAAGTTTTTTTTTTCTACAGATGAACTCTAGGTAAACTAGCTGAAAATGGGTATATGGAACAGTCCTGTGTATTTGCACAACACTTTGCCACCCACAAAGAATAGGGTACCTCGTTTGATCCTTAACAACGTTGGGAGGTGGGCAGGGGTGAGCATTCATCTGCACTGCCACAGTGGAAAACTGGGAGTTCAGAGAGGTCAAAAGGTCATTTAGACTCAATGCTTCTGACTCCTGGTCTAATGTTTTTCTAGTGGTGTTGGTAAGTGCTGATCTTGATACAGCAAGTGATCCCAGATTGGATCCTGGGAGGGAAAAAAATGCTATAAAGGACATCATTGGGACAACTGGTAAACTTTAAAAGCAGACACTATGCAGAGAATAATATTGTGCCAACCACTGTTAAATTTCTTGACCTTGATTATTATATATTGTGGTTTCATAAGAGAGTGTCCTTGTTCATGAGAAATGCATGCTGAGGTATTCAGGATAAAAAGTCATCATGTCCACAACTTACTCTCAAATTGTTCTTTAAATTTTTAAAATATATTTCTACATATATACACAGAGAGACACAAAGCAAATATGCCAGAATGTTAACAAAACATGAATCTCGGTGAATGGCATACAAGTATTTGTTGCATTGCTCTTACAACTTTTCTGGAGGGATTACATTTTTTTTAATAAATCTAAAAAATTCAAGAAAAAATATTACTTCCAGATAAAATCAAGTTGTGCCTTCTGTAGTGCACATCCTGTAAAACCATACACGTCTTGGGCTGTGCAGAAGAAAATGACAGAATTGTAATTCCCAACAGATTTATTAATCACTTTCTTTCATCACCACACAGGCAAAATATCCTTTCCTATTCAGTTATCATAGTCTAGTGAATCTAATAGAAGGATTTGCTCTATTGGGGACTGTCACAGTTTTCACAGAATACCTTAGAATGTGGCCTCATGATCCCTGCTGCTTTACTGATGCCTGAGGAAGATGGCAGGGCCTTGCAGGGCATAGCCATGTGGAATATGCAGGGACACTGGGTGCCAGGGACAGGGACTCCAGCTTTGCCAGAATCCCATAACCCAAGTCTGTCTTAGAAGCACTGGAACTGCTGAACTTGGAAGGGAGCTAGGACCCTGTGCAGTGTGGGAATATGGTCAGTGAGCATAAAACACCTGCATCCCTCTGACATAGACAAGGCTCAATAATTGAGTTCAAATTTTCCTCCACTATCAGTGTCCAAAACTGAATTAAGTTAAAATAATCAAATGATGTTTTTATATTTGAAATTTTGGACTGAGAATCATTCGTATTACATTAAGTAACATGTATTGCAATGAATGATTTGCTAAGCACTCTATAATGGTCATCTCATTTTGTCTTCACTACAATCTAGACTTCAGTAAAATGATCCCTTTTTTCAAATGGGGAAACTGAAGCTTAGAGGGATTAATAACTACTTGCCTGAAGTTACACAGCAGGTAACTGGTGGACCCAGTTGAACCTAGGTAACCTAACTCCACAGTCTAGGCTCTTAGTCCCTCCACTATGTTTGGAGGTGGCTACCCTCCTACCCTAAGGCCAGTCCTCCCTGTAGCAATCCCCAGCCTGCAGAATAGGGCCTGTGATTCATGAAAGGAAGAGGCTACTCTGTTGTGTAACAGAAATGTAAGAAGCCTATCCCAGCTCAAAAGAGAACAAGAAAATCATTAATTCCATCCCTTTCACTAGGCAGCCAAACTTTCCACCCTGCAGATGACTACAAGATAGGGCTGATTGTGCCCAGGAGGGCGTGACTCTACTGCCAAATGTCCTGGCTGGCGATGCTCTCCTCCCCTGCAGAGTGGGACTCTTCCAGACGACACTGGTGTTCTCCACTCCCTCCATGGATGTGTGACTTAGTCAGGTAAGCCTGCCAAAGCCACACATTGCACCTCATCCAGGGCCTGAAAAGAACTGGTCCTGCATTTAAGGCCATTTGTGAAATGTAATTAATTGCAGATTCTTTCTGCATCTGTTTAAGCTCCTTGACGTCTCAGTTGTGTGGCCAGGAGGGAGCTCTCTCTGGCAGCTGAGGACCCTTCCTCCTCCAGCTAGAAAGGAGGTCCAAAAGACAGAAGCCAAGGGCATCACTCAGATTGAGGTGGGCCTTCCCGGGACTTGGTGAGGCCAGCTCAGATGTATGAGTGGAGCTTTGGGGAGCCTATCCTTTCAGCAGATCCAAACCACACAGATTACAGAGATCTATGGAACAAAATGCCTTTCTCATGAGCTTACTAAGCATTAGTGATAGTCTCCCTTTGGCTCCATGGCTCTCTGGGGGGAGTAATAATTCAAAGAGCCTTTTCTCTTAGTAAAGGGGCAACATGATCAGCCCCTTTACTGGACATGCCCAGCAACCTAATGGGAAGGCCTTCCCAAGATAATATTTGCTCTCTTTCAGAGAAGTACAGCCGGCTCTGATTCTGCTACTGTAGTGTTTCCAATTGTGTTTATTATCTATTACTATCAAATCACAAAATGAATATGGATACAGCTACCTATAAATTGATTCTCCCCTATGCCCTAAGACATAGCTGTCATGTATCCCATTTTGTAGATAAGTAACCAAGTTAATATAATTCTGAAGTGTTTTTAATTTTAATCATGGTCAGATCAAAGTTAGAAGCAGAAGACATTTAACAACACACACAAATCTCGTAGATGTTGAACTAAATGAAAGATGCCAGATAAGAAAGAGGACATACTATGATTCCACTTACATGACATTCAAGAAGAGGCAAAACTAATCTATGGGGACAGAAATCAGAACAGTGGTCATTTTCAGGAAAGGTGCATGAGGACCCTTCAGGGATGCCAAAAACATTCTAAGTCTTCATTTCAGTGGTGGCTCCACAGGAGTTTACCAATGTACAGTGGGCAAACTCATGTACTAAAAAGCTTCTGTGTAACAAAGGAAACCATCAACAAAATGTTAAAGGCAAACTATGGAATGGGAAAAAGTATTTGCAAATCATATATCTGATAAGGGGTTAATATCCAAAATATATAACAAAAATCTTAGAGAAAATTTACAAAGCTGTTAACACTGATGCTTTTGAAGTTGCAAAGCCCCAGGTTGACAATCAGCTTTTATATAGATAACTTGTGAACAAATAGTTTAATAGCAGCTACCATAAAATTTCACTTAATCTATACTTGTCCTATCTATTGATCTCATAAAGCTGCCCTTAAAAAGAAAAGAACAACAAAACTCCAAAGAAGTTTTCCAAAACCATGAAAGATTCACTTTAGTGGTTCCAAGGACTGTTGACTTGCAGACTTGCAACTATCAATGTTTATTATAGGAAGTCACATTTGTTAGTATGTTGGTTCACAGAAAGTTGTGGCCTTGATTGCTATGGATAGTTGATTTTACTCAAGCTCTTTTGATCACCTAAATTGCCATGACTTTGTTCTAATTCTAAATAATTCAATCAGTCCAGAAAGGACTGCATTTCATGGAATTAAGAGCATAATTAAAGGTATTTCTCTTTGAAAAGATATTTAGAAGGCAAATTAAGTTATCAAACAGATTAACTTAAAACACACAACAGAATTTTGAAGCTGAGAGTTGAGATGACTAGTTCTGAGTTGCATGGCTACCAAATGTGAGAAACAGTCTGGAGCTTAGTCCTCTTGGTTCCTGATCTCATTGTTTTTTCATTGTCTCATGGCTCCTTGGAATTCTAACATCCTATTTTATATTCAAAATGGCTATTTGCATAGAGAAAGGTCTGCTCAATGTAACAAAATTATATATTAACAAGAAAACCATGTCCCTCCCCAAAAAGTTTCTCATCTGAAAGTTTAAAAACACATTTTTCATTAATTCTTGGGTTATCCTACACTGCCTCTGTGCCCACCAAAGACCCCTATCTTGTAGCTACAGAGGGCCATTCTTTGAACATTCCATGTTTTGTCAGCCTTCAGTGTGACTTTGCACATTTTGATCCTTCTTCCTTGAACTCTTTACCCTTCTTATGTGGCTTTTAATACCTAGCACAACTATCACTTCCTCACTGAGCCTTCCCCCAGGTGCCTCAGGCAGACTTCACTCAGCTGGGTTCCCTCATACTATGGGTAATTATTTATTTACACTGTCTCTCCACTGAACTGTGGCAGCTTGTTAAAGACAGATCCTGTGTCATGTTCACTGTCTGTCTCTAGTGTCCAGCATTTTAGAAGGGATCAATGAATGTTTGTTGAATGAATACAATAATTTCTTGAGCCACAGTGTGGATTAAGAACACATAACCCTAACTATCCCGACCATGGAGGGACGATTATGAACTCTGCATATCTGCATATCTGGGGTACTAGAGCCATCTGGAGAAGCACTGTCACATCCTCAGGGCCCAAATACTACTGGAGGTGGCAAGAAGGATGACAAGGACAAGGAAAAGAAATATGAACCTCCTGTACCAACTAGAGTGGGGAAAAAGAAGAAGAAAACAAAGGGACCGGATGCTGCCAGCAAACTGCCACTGGTGACACCTCACACTCAGTGCCGGTTAAAATTACCGAAGTTAGAGAGAATTAAAGACTACCTTCTCATGGAGGAAGAATTCATTAGAAATCATGAACAAATGAAGCCTTTAGAAGAAAAACAAGAGGAGGAGAGATCAAAGGTGGATGATCTGAGGGGAACCCCGATGTCAGTAGGAACCTTGGAAGAGATCATTGATGACAATCATGCCATCGTGTCTACATCTGTGGGCTCAGAACACTACGTCAGCATTCTTTCGTTTGTAGACAAGGATCTGCTGGAACCAGGCTGCTCGGTCCTGCTCAACCACAAGGCGCATGCTGTGATAGGGGTGCTGATGGATGACACAGATCCCTTGGTCACAGTGATGAAGGTGGAAAAGGCCCCCCAGGAGACCTATGCTGATATTGGTGGGTTGGACAACCAAATCCAGGAAATTAAGGTATGTCTAGGAAATAGTTCTAGGTTTTTAGGCTTTTGGTGTCCTACTGCTGTCTTA
>JAQQAC010016209.1:13566002-13583418 GCA_029783875.1 Phataginus tricuspis
GTCATATTTAAATGATAATCGTGCTGGATACAATATTCTTGGTTCGAGGCCCTTCTGTTTCATTACGTTAAATATATCATGCCATTCTCTTCTGGCCTGTAAGGTTTCTGTTGAGAAGTCTGATGACAGTCTGATGGGTTTTCCTTTGTAGGTGATCTTTTTTCTCTCTCTAGCTGCCTTTAATACTCTGTCCTTGTCTTTGATCTTTGCCATCTTGATTATTATGTGTCTTTGTGTTGTCTTCTTTGGGTCCCTTGTGTTGGGAGATCTGTGGGCTTCCGTGGACTGTGAGACTATTTCCTTCCCCAGTGTGGGGAAGTTTTCGGCAATTATTTCTTCAAAGACACTTTCTATCCCTTTTTCTCTCTCTTCTTCCTCTGGTACTCCTATAAGCAAATATTGCTCCGTTTCGATTGGTCACACAGTTCTCTTAATATTCTTTCATTCTTAGAGATCCTTTTATCTCTCTCTGCCTCAGCTTCTTTGTATTCCTGGTCCCTGTCTTGTAATTCCTTGATCGTGTCTTGAACCTGATTCAATCTGCTGTTGAGCCCGTCGATGGCTTGTCTCATTTCTGCATTATCTTTCCTCACTTCCCTCACTTCCTCCCTCAGCTCTTGCACATTTTTCTGTAGATCCGTCAGCATGGCTATGACTTTTATTCTGAATTCTTTTTCTGGAAGACTGTGCATGTCCATTTCTTCAGCTTCTTTCTCTGGGGTGGTGTTTGTCTGAAGCTTTGTCTGTATCATATTCTTCTGTCTTCTCATGACTATAGAATTGGTTGTTGGTAGCAAGGAGAGATAAGAAAGGAGAGAAAGGAAAAAAAAAAGAAATTTCTGCTAATAATAAAAAAGTAAAAGAAGAGAGAGAGAAAGGAAAAGAAAAGAAAGAAAAATAAAAAGCAGCAACACGTAAAAGAAAACACCAACAACAACAACAAAAAAAACAAACAAACAAACAAAAAAAAAACACCAAAACGCCCACCGGGGGTGGTTTCTGTGTGAATGCTGTAGGTGGCGCTATTGCTCCACTATTCCAGAGCCGTGGCCACGTCGCTCCACACAGCCCTTTAAAGCTGTGGCCAGGGTGAGAATGAGTGGGAGGCTGTTGAAAGAGAGGGAGAGAAAAAAAGGAAAAGAAAGGGGAGAAAAAAACAATAACAACAACAAAAAAGCCACTGAGAGTGGGTTCCGCGCGAGTGCTGTAGGTGGCGCTGTTGCCCCACTATTCCAGCGCCGCTCTATAGTTCTGGCTGGGTTGGGAACAATGGGAAGCTGTTGATCTCCGTGGGGGTCTCAATGGCAGGCACCCTTTCCCAGTCGCCAGCCAAGGGGTCCAAAGCTCCCCAGGACTCCCAGCGTGCTGGGCTCAGTTTGCGGGGCTATCCGGCCCCTCTACTGAGCTCTTGTCTCTTTAAGACCGCTGAGGTAGAGCGCGCGCTTTTCTTCCCTTTTTTCTCCTTTCTTTTTCCTTCCCGGAGCCTGCCGCGGGCAACTTGCACGTTCCTGGCTGGGACCCTGTGCCCTCTGTCTCTCCTATCTCCGCTACACCGCAGGCTGTGTGTCGGCGCTCCTGGCACAGACTTCCACTCCCTCCCGACTCTGAATCCTCTCCTCCCGCTGGAGCGCTGGGGGAGAGGAGCGCTCAGTCCGCTCGCGGCTCCGTACCTTACCCGCCTTGCCGGGACTCCCGCCAGAGTGCTGGGGTGGAGGGGCGCTCTGGTCTCGCTGGATCGCGTTTCCGTCCCGCCTCGCCAGGTGCCGAGTCCTCTGTCCGGAGTGTCTGGCCACTGGAGCTCTGGGGGGGGGGAGCGCTCGGTCCCACTGGGTCGCCGCTCCGTATCCCGTCCGCCTCACCGGCTGCCAAGTTCTCACAGGTGTAGCTGTACGCTGTGCACTTTCCTGTGTATTCTGGTCTCTCTTTTAGGGATAGTTGTATTTGCTGTATTTTCGTGAATAAATATAATGTTGGGAGGAATTTTTCTGCTTGTCCGTTCACGACGCCATATTCCCGGAAGTCCCTCATTGCTAGTTTTTTAAAAGTAAGAGCTACTGATGTTGCACAATTGCACTTTCTCTGAAGATTAGCACAGTTTCCCATGCCTGCCTTCTGGCAATCAGAAAGTACAAATGGTTCCCATTCTCTGAGGCCCACAGGGCAGAGGGCAAGGAGGTGTTCTTATAGGGGATCTCAGTGCCAGACCCCTCTGGAGTCAGGAGCCACATTCAGCAAATCAACGTGGGCAGCATTTTTTAAAGGTCACAAAGATGAATAAGGGTAGAGAAAACATGACCTTCCAGAAAGGAAAAAGAGAACCAGACAGGAGACTTGGCATGATGTCATTTCAAATGACGGTATAAAAGCCTGTGAAGTAAGCAGTGCTGGGTAGAATGTCTGAGTGTTAAATACACTAAATTATTGTATCACTTGAGGTCCCAGCAGGAAACAGATGGAACATGCAAACTGGGTAAGTCGAGACAAGTTTAATAACGGGTTTATTCATGAACGACGGACAGGCACACAGAATTCCCCGGGAAGGAATCCCCTGGGGAAACTCACTCGCTGGTGTCGCCCACTGTTTGGACCCAACAGGAGGCCAGAGAGCAAGGAGGCCTGTGGATGCAACTCATGCAGGTCAGCCTCCTGGGTCACCGGATGGAGAAGGGTGGAGAAGGTAGAGAGTGAAGCTTACAGAGTGGAGATAGAAGACACTCGGCACCCCAGTGAACCCAGACCGTTCAGACCGCTCCCTGCCTGCCTTTGCTGAACACACATCTACTTGCACTCTCCCTTCTCCTTCCACCCGAAGCACCTGCCCATTTCCTGTGCACTTTATTACCCCTTATTTGTGTTTGATGCCCATACAGTTTGTGGGTGTCTGCATTTCATGTGCATTGGCCATTTCATGACATCTCCCTAACTTAGTTTAGTTAACCATAGGCAGTGGGACCTCCTGAGAATGACCTTGGAACCAAGACATGAATGATGAGGAGGTGTCTTTTGCAACATCTACAGGAGACCATCCTATGCAGAAGGAACCAGCAAGTTCAAAGCTCTGAGACAGAAGGGTATTTGGAGTGCTTGAGGGACAGACAATGCATGCCAGTGTCCAGAGCTGAATGCTTCATTCCTTGTTGGTGATTGGCGTGATCGTATCCACTGTCCCACCCATAAGCTCGGGGAGTCCTTCATCGTTGGGTAAGGAAAGGAAGCCTGGTCTTGGCATCCTGTTTCAGTTCTCCGGACCTGCTTCCTCATCTGTGAAGTGGGAAGCTTGAGTGCGATTGCACCTGAGCTCACATCCTACTCTAGAAAGGTATGGCTCTTTCATCCCATAAGGAGGAAAGATGCAAAGCATCATTAGTATATTTGAAAAATACTGAGTGCATCTATAGTGTGTTCACCACGGGGCCAGTGTAGCCAAGGCTGTCAGTGCACCAAGTGATGCCCTTGGCACCCTCCGTCCTTGTGTCCACTGCTGGCTTCCTCTGCCAGCACCTGTGACTGTCCTACCAGGTGCTTTCACCCAGCCTGTGTGCTGGCACACAAGGAGGGCCAGAGTGACAGAGGGTTGCCCAGGAGCAGCCCTTGGCTGTGGTGAATGGGAGTGAGAGGATCAAGACCCCACCTTCCTCCCCTTCAGGTGGGATAACTCTGAGCTGTGCTGTACACACTCTCCTAGAGCCTCTCAGGGGGTTGGAGCCCCGGTTGCCCTCGGAGGCGGGCTGCTCTTTGACACACCATGCATTGGCTTCTTTCCCATCCCTGTCTCACTTCCTCACTCCTTGACTGGTGCTCCTCCCAAATCTTGCACTAGAATCTTACTCTCAGATTCACTTCTGATGGAGCCCCACCTAAGACAGCTAGTTAGAGTGAGGGATACCAAAACTGTGAAACAAGCCTCCACTCACAATGAGCTCACCATCTAGTTACTAGTTTTTAAAAGTAAACATAAAAGCCTAGAAATAAAACTTTTGATCTAGCAGTTCAAGTTCTAAGAATACATCTTATGAAATAATCATAGTTGTGCATAGAACTTAGATACCAAAATGTTCATGTTTTATCCAAGCATTGAGAATAATAGATAAAATTATAAAGTGTAAATATACTACAGTGAGGAAGTGGTTAAATAAATAATGGTACATCCATACAACAGAACGCTATGCAGTCATTAAAAATCATATTGTAGGATAATATTTAGTGGCATGGACATGGTTCATGAAGCACAATTAAATTTTAAAAGGTTACAAAACAGTATCTTTGGGACATATCAGTCTTGTTAATATTACTATACATGTGCATAGAAGAAAGATACTAGAAAACTAAATCACCAAAGAGCTAGAGTTGCTAATGGTTTCTTATCTCTGGGTTTATCTATATTGTCCAAAGTTTCTGTAAAAAATGCATGTTTTCTTGCTTTTAAGGTGATGCACTATTTGTTTACACAGTCTGAGATAGGATTTCTCAATCAGCACTATTGACACTTTGGAATGGATCATTTGTTGTTGGGCTGTCCTGTGCACGATAAAATATTTATCAGCATCCCTGGTCTCCACCCACTAGCTGCCAGAAGCAATCTCTCCCACTGGTCAAGTGTAACAACCAAAAATGTCTAGACATTGCCAAGTGCCCCCTGGGGCAAAATCACTCTCAGTGGAGACCCACTGGTCTATGAGAACCTAAAATCACAAACCAATGATAGCAGTTAATGACCATGAAGTGAAATAAGATTATTCAAGATATTTCAGATTTGCATGATTTGTTTTTCCATTTTGAAGAAAACAATGTCATGCCAACATTTAACCTAAAGTAATGTTTATTCTTGACTATGAGACCACTTCCTCAAACGTGTAAAGGAAAATAAGAGGTTCTAAGACATCATCTGTCCTCACACTGGACAAAGAAGATGAAATTAAACAGAACCCCTTGAAATGCTCACCATCAAAGACTTCCTGAGTACTGTCATTTTCTGTAATTTAACTGTGCTTCCATGTACATATATGGGCAACAGTTGCAAGAAGTTCCCCAAGGGGTTTGCAATAGTTTATAGTAGCCTGACTGGAGAAGATTCCATCAAGACCTACTGTGTACCACTGTTCTAGGCTCTGTGGGTTTAGCGGCCGACATCATGCTCATGCTTGCCTACCCTGGAGGGATCCCCCAGTTCTAATAAGGGGACAGACAATAAACACAGGCTTGTCTGCACAAACAAGGTGATTCCGTGCAAAAGACAATTAGATCACATGGAAGAGAGCCTCAAGGGCAGGGAGGGCCTCTGGCTGGTGCAGCATCTCAGCGCTGAGCACGGAAGTGGGGGCATCTATGGGCACAGATCTGGGCACAGCCTGGGGAAAGCAGGACCGTGATGCCCTGAGGCAGGAATGAGCTGAGCACTGCAGGAACAGAAAAGGGTGGGGGGCACCAAAGCACAGAGCAGGCCCGTGAAGAGGAAGGAAGGTGGGGGCCAGGTCGGGCAGGTTGGTAGGTCTCAGCAGAAAGCCAGGGTCGCACTCTCCCTGCAGTGGGAAGGTGCTGAGGGGGTTAGCTGGGGAGGCCAAGATCTGTCTGTCTGTTTGGAAGGCCCTCTTGATCCCACATGGGGTGGTGCAAAACAGGACGGTGGTTGAGCCCGCAGAAGTCCAGGGACAAACGCACAGTGGATGCCCAGCTAGGCTGAGGGGCCAAGGTGACCCAGTCGGATTCGGAGGAAGATACGGGAAGAGGTGGATGCTGCCTGGGCCTTGTAGTGGGGGCGAGCGGAGCCAGTGGGGTTTGGCCAAGCCTTGGGCTGCCTGAGGCCAAAGCTCCAGGGAATGAAGTGGTGACTAATGTCAGACTGCATGAATGCCAGGGCCTTGTAAACCCATTTTTATTTTTAAACAGACTAATGGCCAGGCGCGGGGCATTTTGCAACTTCCTTGGGAGTCAAAGCCCAGCGGGGCCAGGAGCTCCCAGCTGTGCAAGCAGCACAGGGCATGGCCAGGGCAGGGCTGGCTTGACAGAGCCTCATCTTCTTTCCTAAAGAATCTCTACTCAGTGGCTGATGCCTGATACTCCACCATTTCTGATTTCCTTTTTGGTTTAGATTTTTAGTTTTGGACAAAATGCAAATTCCCTTCAAAAAGGCAAGGAGGGAGCAGTATGACCATGAACCTCAGGGTAGTCAGAAGTCAGATGGGACAGAAAGCTAGGAGTTCTGTTGTAGAAAGAGCCTTAAGGCTATGGAGCCTGAAGCTCTGAGGGCGTGTGGGTGGTGACTGCTGGGGGTGACCCCTGGGGGTGGGGGCAACTACTGGATCAGGAAGGGGTGACGGAAGCTCAGTAGAAAGACTCAGTCTGTTCGGACGTAAAGGAGTAGGCGGGAGGCCCAGAAGGCAAGCCTGGCTCTGGCCTCCTGTGTCCAGCTGAGTCCTTAAATCACAAATTGGGAGGCTCTTTCTTCCTCCTCCCTGGGCTGCTGTTCCAGCCCAGCCTTCAGAAGAGCAGGAAGCTACCCAGGGGGATGAACCCTGAAGGGACCCTAACAGGCAGTTTTCCCAGGCTTCTCTTCATTCAATTAAAAAAACAAGTTCCAGAACAATTAAACAAGTGAAATATTTTCAATGGCTATTGAAAACTCAATCAAACCTAATTTTCTCACTGAACTTCATCCTTTTTAATGAACTTTGCTAATTTTTCTTATCTTTCGGTTGACTGACATTGTTTTTTATCTCAGCTTTGGAAGGCATGTAAATAATCATTGTTCTTTTTGTCTCAGTCACGTTTTCCTCTACATTTCATGCTACCTGTCCAACTGTAGAATCCAGAAGCCCTGGAAATAGAACTGAAAGACTCTAGATTTTCATGCTACTGGTGTTTCCTTCCCTCCATTTACTTCACTTTCACTGGCCTCTCAGTTTTATTAATTCTTTTATTTCACTGATTTAATAAATATTTATCGAATTCCTATTATGTGTCAGCTATTGTAGTAGAAGCTAGGACAGTTGAAAACCTATGTATTTGGTCTCTGCCCTAGAAGACCTGCTCTGCCACTGATGGGAAGACAATACAAACGAGCGATTAAAATGCAAATAAAACGCACTATAATTAAGATATGTCCAAAGCACTGAAAATGTATGTACTAAATTTTAATTTACACTTCACGAAGTAAATAAATCTGATGTTTATTACCACGTATTTGGTAACAATATCTTTTTCACTTTCGTGCCAAAAGGATTCCTTAAAGTAATCCACGGTTTTCTTTTTCTTATGTCACAGTTTAACTTCACGGAAATTGTATATGATGCCGTTGATGTATTTTTCCATTTCTTATCTTAAACTACCACCATGTAGGCTTTCTGTGTAATTACAGCCCCACCTTTTTTATTTCTTATGTTAGAGTGCCACCGTGTGGAATTTTCTTGTAATTGCAGAACCAGTTTTTCCATTTCTTGTGTTAGAGTGCCATCGTGTGGAATCTTTTGTAATTGCAGAACATTTATTGTTTTGTTGTTATAGTGCCGCCCAGTGGCGATATTGTGTAATTGCGTAAGAAATGTTTTCCCTATTAATCATGTTAGAGTGCCACTAGATAGATTTTTCACGTAATTCCGGATCAGATGTTTTCCTTATTACTTAAATTAGAGAGCCACCCACTGGAATTTTCCTGCAATTGCAGAACAGATATGTCTTCAATTATTCGGGTTAAGAGTGCCATGTGGCAAGATTATACAGCAATTGCAGAAAAAAATGTTTCCTATTATTTGTGAGAGTGCCACCAGGTGGAATCATTCCTTGTTATAAAGTACACCAGTGGTCCTCAAGCTTGGCATCTGAATTACCTGGAAAACTTTTTAAAACAAAAGTTGCATCTACTCACCCCTAGAGTTTCTTATTCAGGAGGTCTGGGATGGACTCTGGGAATTTGCATTTATGAGTTTCCCAGTTTCTGCTGATGCTACTTGTCTGGGACCGCACTTTGAGAATCACTGAAGTACCCACTCCTTAAATTTTAATTTCACGCATAACTGGGGGTTTTTTTTTCCTCTATAAGTTCTACAAGTGTTTCATTTTTTAAATGCTGTAGAGATTGGAAACCTTTGCTCTCCTGAATCTTTCCAAATAACTTGGCATCCCTTTTGATTAAATATACCAGTTGCTTTTGATATTTTCCTGCAAACTTATCTAAGCCACTTTACAATGTGGGATTTTGTTTCTTTTATCCCCAAATCCTAGGATAAGCACTCCCTAAGTATCTGTTGGATGAATGAATGATTTGAGGCCTTCAATATTGCTAGGCCATTTGGATAAATATGGCAGCTCCTCATAATTGAATGGGGCAGAAAATTTGTCTCTTTCCTTCTCTATTACAATAAAAGAAGGCAGAGACAGAAATCTGTTAGTCATTTATTCATATGCAGGCACAAAACCTTCCATATAGCAGATGAGGCACCGCGACAAACTTCTTCCTGAAATGTTGATCCGAAGCAGACCCAGTCAGACGCAGCGTCTTCCATAAGTGGCAAACACAAGATCACTACTTCAAAGATGTTAGACCTCCGGCTTATGGGATTTGTATACTCTGTTTGTGCAGGGGCTGGGATATCTCATCATCTTTTGAGCCAATCACATGTCTTGAACACCACTCATTCCACCAATTAAAAATCATTTGTAACACTTCTTAGGTGAATTAATGAGCTCTCTGGCACAGATTTAGATAAGATCTTTATAGGTTCTCTAAAATATGGACTCCTGATTATGGTCCTTCAAATGTTAAGGACCTAGCCCTGAGGTGTGGCTCCCTGACTAGGGCCCTTCACCAGTTAACTGACTGCCACCAAGGTAGAGAAGATTAAGGTTAATTTACAGACGCATTTATAGCACTCTTTAAATGGATAATGTTAAAGTAAGTGGGAGACAGTATAAATCCAGGAAACACGAAGTTTGTTCATACGTTCATTCATTCACTCTTTACTAAAAGTCTAACATAATCAGAATTTAGGCGGGAAGTCAGGAATCCTGGGTTCTGGTCTCAGCTCTGCCACTAACTATCCACGTGGTCTCAAATTACTTAACCCCTCTGGGCCTTAGTTTTTTCTTTTTTGAATAAGAGTCCTGAACTAGCCATTGCTAAAGCTATCTTCAGCTCTAAAATGCCACAATTCCATTCTTCCAGAGAGAAGCCGTGACTCACTTGCAAGTCCAGTTACTCTCCAGCCTCTCGCAGCCCAAGTGAGGATTATACCCTGGTGTCTCAAAGCATCCACTGTATGTAATGAGCTAACTTCTCTCTTTTGCATCTGGAATAGGGGGAGTCATGTACTCTCTTGGGGAGAGTTGAGAAGACAGGTGCTAACATTTTCTGTGTCCTGTGGTTCCACTGAGGAACCTGGTGAGAAAGACTGCAAAAGCCCCTAAAGATCATCTGGCACAGGCCCTCCCAACTGGGTGACACAGATGGATTATGGGGATACCAACCTATTGGTCCCCAACCTTCTGTGGAGGCCAGAACCCCCATGGAGACCAGGGTTGGTGTAAGTGTGGCCTGGCCTGTTTACTGCATGGTGCTACTTAAATAGCATCGTTTCCATCCCACTCTGTGACATGAAAAGCTGTGGCAAGCACTTCTCTTAATGATCTTGGAAATGGGAATTGGGGCCAGGGGAATCACGGGCCGTACTCTAAAATGATACGCCAGGAAGATCTAAAACAGAGGTTGCCCAGCAGTTTAGAGGAGGGACCCACCTGGAACTCTCCTTGTTCATTCGGGGCTCCATGGTTCCAGTCCTTTCTCACTTCAGTGACATCTGCCTTGTTTCAGTACAAAACGTAGTGGCTTAATGCAATGCCTTTTTTATCTCAGTTTCTGTGGGTCAGGATTCAGAAGAGGCTGAGCTGGGGCGTTGGGCTCAGGGTGTCTCCAGAGGTTGCAGCCCAGATGTGGGCTAGCTGCAGGCCTGCTGAAGGCCACTGGGCCACTCCTTGCTCACTTGGGGTGGCAGTAACACTTGGGCCTTGCCTTCTCCCAGCGCTGGTCAGCCTGGCCAAGGCCACGGTGTCTGTACAGCCTGGTCTCAACAGTGACAAACCATCACTTCTGCTATGTGACCCCACATATGGTACAGCGTGTGAGGGGCAGAGTCTCTGCCAAGGAGCCCAGGCGGCGCGTGCACATTATACTTGCAGCACTGCCAGTGAAGGGAAGCCTTGTTCCCCTTGTGGACTTCCTCTCCTCCCCCTCGCCTCTGCCCCTGCAGTGTTCTGGCTCCAGAAAAGTCATCTTCCAACCTAGGCCCTCTCTCTCTTTTTCCAATTTTTTCCTTACCTTTCTTTTTCACCTCCATTTTCTTTTCCTTTCTCTGTCTTTCTTATTTATTCATGTTTGAGGAAGACCAGGAGGACTCTTATTTTCAAAATGACTGCCACAAACAAGTGCAAAAGAAATGACAAATACAAAGTACTCTGGCCATTTGAGACTCTAGTTGTTTTCTCTGAAAAGATACCCACTTAGGCCACCAGAAGATACTGGTCTTTTACAGCAGAGGTCCCAACTTGCCAAGAGGAGGAATGGCTTTTCTCCCTTCAGTATTTTATTAAAGGCACCCAGGCTCGATTGGGAGCGGTGCCGCGGTGGGGGGACCTTGTTTCCCCGTGGAGAGTAATCATCGCTGCTTCTGCCGCTGCCGCCCTCCAGGAAAGGTGCCGCAGGGACACTTTCTCTGGGCTCTGGTGCCTTTAGAAAACTGCAAAATTCCTTAAAATCCAGTCCAGGCACTTTGGAAACTGAGCCAAGAATCGTGGTCTCATATGGTGAGACTGATAAATATTGCCCCTCCCTGGTGAGGATTTAAGGCCGACTTTGGGCTCCTCCCCAAGCCGTGAGGAATACAAGTGACCCGGCGCAGACAAAAGTGTGTGTTGAAAGTACATGCCATACCTTGCTATGCATGGAGGAAGAAAGCCGAGAAACACGAGCAGGTAAGACGAAAAAATAATGGTTTATGACGTGCCCTCATCTTTGCTTAGATTTCCTAGGTATGAACAAGTATACAGGGCCCCGTCCCACCTGCTCCACTGCCCACACACTAAAAGGAACGCCATGTTCAGCAGCATCTCCTTTCTGAGAAATGACCGGGATTCACTTTAGGGAATGCTAGTTGTGTGGCCTGGGGTGGGAGTGGGGGGATCCAAATGGGAGAGGAGGCCAAAGACAACTCAGGGAGTTTTCATTTCGTTGCCACGTTTTGCAGCCAGCAAGCTTTCAAGCCCAAGAACCATCAGCTGAGTGAAGCAATGCTCGAGTGTGCCAGCAGGGGTCGCAGCAAATTGCTCTCAATTCTACCGCTGCCCAATGCCCCCCCTTTTTCTAGCAAATATTTTTAAACACCCTCTTTACAATCCTGAAATGCAATTTGCAGATAACGTCACCTACCTACACACGTGATTTTTAGATTTTTAAAGAGAGTAAACTATAAAGAAGAAATGAAAGCAAAATACATGTCAAACAGCAACTATTCATGTTACAAACAAGTATGTATGCTTGGCCCGCTTAACAGCCACAATGAAGTGGTTGGATGTTGGAGCACGAGCATAGAATCGCTGTGACTGACCGCTGCAGGTGTAGACTAAGGTGGGGTGTTAAATCGGTGAGTCACATGCCACTAGCAGCATTGCCATTAGTGATAGGCTTTCTCTGCAATGGTAAACAAGTCTTGGAAAAGCCCAGAACAAAACAAATTAGTGAGGGAGTCTTTCCTCATTTTCCTTACTAAATACCTTTGTATTCCTGGAAAATCCATTCACCAACTATTTTTTATTTCTCTGTAGAGTGAAGTTAGGGTCTAGGTCTAGACATTACGTATAGGTTTTAGATGCAGGTTTTTCACCTACGTGAAGGTCCAGAGGAACATTTGAGAGTCACGTGAGAAACAAAATATTTTCACGGCGCCGGATGTTGGGCATCTAAGTTCGAGAGTGTTCCACACATTGCTGTGGCGACAAAGTCCCACCCGCAGAAAAGCCCACTGTGAGTAATGGGGCAGCTCCGCTCCCACTGAGAATCACTGCGATCTGAGGAGCAAAAGAGAGAGCGGAGAGCAGAAACGCGCGTCCAGGCTCAGGTTGGGCAGAGGACCGCGCAGCACTCGGCGGCTGTAGCCGCTCGGGGACCCAGGCCCAGCGGGCGAGGGTGCACACGCGCCGCGTTCCTGCCGTGGTGTCCGGGAAGCAAGTGACCCTGGGACTGGGCTCAGTTTTCAGCCCTTTTACCAAGACCCTTAAAGTCAACAAAATTTAAAAATATCTAGAAATCCCGACTTTTATAGGTATAGTGTTCTCTTTGGGCCCCAGGTAGATTTCTGAAAATGGATTTTAATGCTTCTTGGGGGCAAAGAAGTGATACGAATCAGGCCCCTAAAAATGTTTGCGTGCCTTTGGACCTGGCAATTTCACCTCTAGAAATTTATCCTAAAATTTTTTTTGGATGAGGCGATAGCTCCAAATACGCTCATCAAGAATGAGTTATGATGGTAAAAATGGAAAACGATCTAATGGTGCAACAGTAAGGGGTTGGCTGAATGGATTGTAGCCCCAGTGGAATATTTGGAGTTAAAAATCAGGTTGTTAAAAATAACTAAGGAAAAGGATTTAAAAATATTAGTTATCTCCTGATCTCATTTCTGTAAAATGTTTTAATGTGTAGCAAAATATATCCCTGGGAGGCCATATACTGACTTATTAACAGCGGTTTCTGTGAGCTGTATGATTGTGATTTAAAATTTTTTAATTATCTTTAATTTCCAGAATTTCTACATTGAACATGTTTCTTTTATAATAAAAAAAAAAAGCTCGTTTTAAAATGATGAGAAAATGCTTTATAAAAGAATCATGTTATAGCTATTTGGTAAAATCCATAATTGCACCTACCTTGTGTTTAGTAAATCCCGGTTTTAGTTTCTCTAAGATTGGCAAAGTGTATGGATGGTTAAGACAGGACTGCAGTTGACAAGGCTTGGTGGATTTCTGTGGTTGAGGAACTTGACAGGAAAGAAGCTGCCAGCTGTGGCCATGAGTGCAAAGGCCACTGAGCACCACGTTCCTCCCACCCACGTCTGCCTTTGTTTGGCCTGGTTGTTTAATGACCTTTGGTCAAGTACTAAGTGACACAGATCCTGTCCCTTAGTAGCACTTGTTGGTGGCCCCCAAACAGTAACTATTGACTATATAGATAGTAGAGCCCCTTAAATCTGCCGAGTACTCAAACTGATTTATTTTCGAAGTACACCTGGAAGATAGAAGTTTCTAAAATTTGCTTAACTAATGAGAACAGCAAGGCTCTTTAACAAGAGGTTAAAAGGTTTGCATATCTACCAAGTTCTACTATAGCATCCTAAGTGCTTGACAAATATTAATCCATATAAGCTTCAAAACAGCCCTATGACATGAATGTTGTCATTACACTCCTTTTAAAGATGAGGAAAGCCAGGCACTGAGAGGTTAGGCAACTTGACTAAAGCCACACAGCTAGTCAGGGTTGAGCCAGGGTTTGAGACCAGGCGAACTTCGTTCCAGAGTCCAGACGCTATGCTGCCTCTCCATAAGCTATTCCCAGGTTTCCAAAGGCTGTTTCGGTCACAGAAAATGACTAACAATAGCTTAAGGCTAGACTAATCAACCATGGTCTGCACGATGGGAGGAAGAGGCCAGAGCTGGAAGGACAAGCCATATGATGCAGTCTGCTTTGAGGCCAAGGTGGAAGGAGGGCCAGCCCAGCTCTGGTCAGATGGTGTAGAGTAGGTCAAAGGCATCGCCCAGCCTGAAATACAGATCTGGCGGCCCAGCATTTCATGCTGACATTGTCTCTGGCTTGAGCACACCCACATTCCAATAGGGAAGATTTTGGACTCCATTCTTCACATTTCTATATTGGCTAGTAGGAAGAGACGATCATACCCACCATTATTCACACGTCACATTATTCAGGAGATTCAGGGGATTCAGGAAACCCGTGCCCCTGTGAAGATGCTATGACACCTCTTGGAGGGAGTCACTCCCCAGTGGATGACTTAGAATAGATCATACATAGGTTGTAAAAGTCAAGGAATATTTGAGTATTTTTGATGTGCTAGATCCTGTGCTAGCAGAAGCATTATGGCTACGGGCAATTTTGACTTTGGATCCATATAAATGTATTACATAACCATAAAACAAAATGGAATAAAAATGGAGATGAAATGCAACAAACGAGTTTAACCATATACCAAGCTGCTGACATAACTCACAGAGAATGACCTGGGGTTACTGAAACAATAATGAGGCCAGGATGAAAAGAACTGCCAAAAACAATCTGAAATTGCTTTCAGTTATCCGTGTTATTATTTGAGACTACACACACAGAGAAAGTGAGCATATAATTATGCTAATGTCTTTAAGAACCAAGATTTTCAGTGTAAAAGAAAAGAGGCATGAATATAAAATCAAAGAAGTAAAAGCCTGGTGGTCCTGAATTTGAATTGGAAATAGCAGTATAAACTCATGACAGATAGTCCCCTGTAAAAAATACACACCCTTACTGTCTCTACTGGAAAGACCTAGGTTTCTACTTATTGCAAATATGGAGCAAAGAACAGCTCACATCCAGTCTGCTACTGCCTACAACTCTTGAGTCCCCCAAGGAAGCAGAAAGTACCCAGAGCTCAAATAAGCATGTGGGTGCTCTTGTTCGCCTGTGATCAAATCTCTGTTCAGCAGCCAGATTGGTCAGTGCAACCACGCCCTACCTGTTCTGGTTTCTCTCATCTCCTGTGGCTCTCTGCCTGCGTATGCCACTGTAGTCCCTTGTTCTTCCTGCAATTCCTCTAACATACAATGTTTATTTCCTCCTCGGGGCATTTGTATTTGTTGATCCCTTTGTCTGAAAAGCTCTCCATGGGATCTTTGCAGTTGGCTCCCTGGTTGCATTTGGGTTTCTGCTTACATGTTGCCTCCTCGGAGGAGCCTTTTTGATCCTTCTCCTTACTCTCTACCCTCTTACCTTGTTTAATTTTTCTTCACACCATTTGTTTTTAGTACTATATGTTCATATAAATATATTTGTGTGCAGTTCTTAGTTACCCCCATCAGACTGTAAGCTCTGTGAGCTAGACGAGCCTCATTCTACTTGTTCCATGCTCTAGCCCCAGTACAGCACCAGACACATAATCCGTGCTCAATAAATAGGTACTGAATGAGTGAGCGAATTTAAGGCTATGTGTCCTACAGTGCTCTTGGACATACATAATCAGTATCACCCCATGCAAATAACTCTCAAATTCATATTTCTAGCCAGATTTACAACTCCAACTTCCTAGGAGACATCTTCAGATAGCTGTTCCACCACCACTTCCAGGTCAACATGTCCCAGAGCATCCAGACCAGCTGCTACTCATGCTCTGGATATCTGGCCTCTGAACCTTTGCCTTTTCTTTTTCTTCACCCTTCACATTCAGTCAGCAGCAGCCTCTGTTGAAGTCATGCTATGCGGCGGATCTCACTTCCATGCTTGCCTTTTAATGGAGCCCTCTCACTCCTTTAAGGAGCAGTCTCTTCACTGTAACCTGGTCACAGAGGTGGAAGGAATCAACAGTCTCTCAGTCCAGGCTCTTGCCAGTGGCAAAATCCTTTTTCTGACCATCTGACAGCTGGTCATGCTTTGAGCTTCTGCTTTGAATGCTGACAGGGAATTAGCTCATTGGATAATTCTTATTTTTAGAAAATTCACTGTTATAATGAACTGAAATGCTTTTATTTACACACACACTTACATAATAGCTCTTTCTCCTGGGACATGACATACCTGAAAATATGTGATGACGTATCTAATCCTCTGTGGTTTCACTGTTCACCCAATTCTCTGGTCTCCCTCTGACGGGAGAATTATACTTCACCCCACTGAACTCAGATGTGGTTGAGTAACTGGCGCTGGTCTATGGAAATTGAAGTGTGACATGTGTCACTTCTGGGTAGAAGCTTTGAAAGCCAGGTTAAATGATCTCCTTTCCCTCTACCATGAGACAAGTTAAGTTCCTGATAGAGGTAGAGTGAAGATATGGAGCAGAGACCCAGCCAATCTGTGAGGGCCCCTGTAGTATGCCACAAGGTGACCTGAGTCATGTGGCTGAACAACGGCGGCGGTCGACTGTCAACAAAACAACCCAACCCACCCAAGTCAGTCTGTTTTTTTCCCTGACTCCTTTAATCACTCTTCACAAGTCACAGTTACAGCCACTTACCATTCTGACCACTGTCCCCTGGATTCCACCCTTTTTTGCCATTATTCTAAGATGTGGAGCCCAAATATGAATACAGCATACGAAGTGCAATCCCACTAGTGCACATCCGATCTTCGACCCGGGAACTCCTCTGAGGCCAGAGGTGCTTTTGTGTTTGTTTCTTTGTGTGCTTTTATCATTAGCTGTGTCCTGCTGCTGTAACTCACGTTGAGCTTGTGAGCCTGTAACTAGAGCCAAAGGCTTTTCCCATTTGATCTCTTAAGATTTATTTGGGGAGCCGATTTTTGGATCCTAGCCCAAGTAGACAAGGGCAGCATTTTACAACTGTTGTGTGATCTCTTAAAGACAAGTGAGCAGAAGAACCATTTATAGAAACCAGATGTTCCGTCTTTTGGCACTGACCATGCTGTTAATCTCCGTCATCGCGTGTACTGAGCGAAGGCTGCAAAGTTGCAGCACTGGCAGGACAGGGCGCACTGCAAGATTGGCGTGCACGATTCCCAGTCTTGCGCGGCCAACCCGCGCCGCAACGCCCAAGAGCGCCTTTTTCCTGCGGCACCTTAGAGGCGGGGCCCTACTTTCCCACGCAGGCGTCCTCAGGTCCCCGGCTTCACACCCGCCCTCCGCGTGGTGACGGGAGGAGCCCTCAGCCGCGCCCCGTCTGGCGCAGACATTCAATGAGTGGCCGCGGGCCTTTCAAGTGGGCGGGGAAACCTTTGGGAGCCGTCCTGGTTGGCCCGTGGCCCCGCGCGGCGCATTACGTCTCTCCGTCTCCCTCACGTCGCGCTGCGGTTAGGGTGTGGCGTCCGCCTCGGGCGCCTGAAGGAGACTTGGGGCCTCTGGGGCTGCGCGGTTTGGGTGGTCGGGAGTCACTGCCGCCGCCGCCGCCAGTGCCCGCACTCCATGAGGAAGATGCTCGCCGCCGTCTCCCGTGTGTTGTCGGGCGTCGCCCAGAAGCCGGTGAGGCAGCATGAGCGGCTCGGGGTGGGGCGCGAGTGGGACCGAGGCAGGACCCGACGCCGGAGGACTGGCCGGGCCTCGGGGCGGGCAGTGTGGCGCCGCTTCGGGCGCGGCAGGGTGCTGGAGGAGCCCTGGGCCTTTCTTTTGCCTCTGCCCCGCGCACCCTGCACCTGGCACCGGGAGGAGCGTCTGGTCGGCCCACCGGC
>JAQQAC010016209.1:13583428-13608318 GCA_029783875.1 Phataginus tricuspis
AGGGGCCAGGTAGTATGTCAAGAGCGTGGAATTCGGCGACTGGCCCCGTCCAAACACCTGCCTCACTAACTAGCCCTATGACCGTGGGCGAGTTTTTTTTTAACATCCTCGTGCTCAGTTTCCTCATCACTAAAATGGAAGTAATACAAGTACTTACCCGTGGGGTTGTGAGGCTTAAACGCATGTATACCTTTCCAGTTTTGTTGTGTGAGTGCCCATTTTGGAATACGTTTGTTTAACACCTGCCCTCGGCTTTATGGAGGATTCAGACAGAGTCAGGCTACCCAGAAATACACTTCCCTTTCCATTCCTTCAACGTTGAGCTTTAATTGACAGTCAGTTCAGGACCAGTAAAGCAGAACCCGGAGGAAACTGCCCTCCCCCTTACACGCACGCGCACACACACTCTAAAAGTAGCTAAGGAAAACCACGGTGGTGCTAGGGAGGGTGGGATTAGAGGTTATGCTGTTTATGTCTCCTGCTTTTAATGTGTCAAGCATTTTGACCTCTAGGCATAGGGAGGTAGTATTACTTGGTGTAAGTGCAGCCAAGCTTTGACTTTAAATTCTGGCTCTAATAACTCTTCTGGGACTTGGTGACAACTCTACTTAATATGGGCAGAGATCATGGAGAGGTAGGAAGTGAACCCCCTTGTAGAAATTCCACTGATTAACTACAAAACAGTTTGATGAATCAGTTATTAGCATTTAAATTGTAACTGGGTCTACCTCAAGGACAAGCACAATTCACCGTTACTTCTGCATATACACATGATGTAGCCAACATTTACTGAAGTCTTAGTATGTTCCAGGCACTAGGCTATCTAGAAAACATGTTCCTGTTACTTATATTCAACTAAAAACGTATGTGGAGATAAAACTTACAGGGCCTTAGTTAATGATGTATTATGTTAAATTTAAAGGACTACATTTAAAAAACTTCGATAGAATTGGTGATGTTCTACAGGAAAAGGAAAATCTGTGTGTAATTTTTCAAATTACTGTCACCTCTGTCCCTCTGAACAGAGAGAAGTCATTTAAAATCAGAGCCTTGTTCTCTCAATTGTCCAAAATACTCCGGGTTGTGTTTTCAAGTCTTCTAGCAGTGTGGCGGCATGAAATGCAAATTGCACATCATCTTCACCTCAGTAAAAGTTTGGCCTCTTCAAAACTAGTATAATACAGCCCAAATCAAATGGAATTGAGTTTTGGGTTACAGTGATTTGCTAACAAGACAAAACAAGAGTGGAATATAACTTCATCCAGTTAAAAATTCTTAGAGAGAAGATTATTACAGTGGAAATGGATTCCTGTGTATAAATAACATTGCTTTCTCTTTAATTATTTTTTTAAGTGAGGATAAGAGACAGTGAAAGTTACTGCTCCTTCCTTTGAGCCACCCCTCTCTTTGCCTGTTTTGCATGTTTCCCGTTGCCTGCATATGTGGCAGTAATTATTCTAAGGCACAGAGAAAAATATTTTGAAGAATTATGTATTAACTCTAGATTATGTGTGTCTGTGGGGTGAAACCCTGCTTAACAGCTCCCCCTCCCCACAACAGAGCAGATCAGCTCATCATTGTTTCCATAAACTAATAATTGCTGAGATGTCTTCAGAGTGCTCAGTGCACTCCAGGCTCTTGGATCTGGTGTGCTCACTCATCTCACAGGTTTCAGGTGTGCTAACACAAGCTACTAGAGTGTTCAAAGGGTTTGTTTTAGAAGCATGGTAGACCTGTACTTTATGTTTTTAATCAATACATCTTGATGCTAAAGAGATTATTGTTAGCTGAAGGAAAACATACTTGAAATTGTTTGTCAGGGACTTGACAGATTTCTTGTACAGCATGTTGCTTTTCCAGTGGTTCTGGGCTTGAAACTTTGATTTGCAAGTGTCTTTAAAAATGTCAGCCTATCAGATGTTAGTCCTATCAAGACAGGAACACCAGTTTCTACGTGATACAAACAGGTTTAAGGAATTCATCCTTTAACAAACTCATTGTGTGAATTAAAATTGGTGTTATTTAATATCTTAGAGTAAGTGGAAATGCTGCTGTAGTTTATTATGGCAGTCGGTTCTCAGGGTTTGAGAGCACTGGGGGTTACTCTGGGCCTACGGTGGAAGCCTGGGGACATTGTCTTGCTCTTTCCCCCCTCAGCTAGCTTTGTTCCTCCAGCAGTGTCATTGTGTTTACTTGTTGGCTTTAGCAGAGAATGGTGTATTGATGAGTGAAGAGATAAGAGGTATAGTTAACAGGTCACTCTTAACCCTTCTCACCAAGGTCAAGTCCAGGGCTAGAAGTTAGATGGTAAGGTAATACAGACTGTACGAACACTTCAGAAGTACTTTTTGTGGAATCTGCAGAATGTGTAAGTCTCCATGAAAAGAAGTAATGTTGGTTCATGAGTGTGTGAAAACATGGCCAAATGTGGCTAAAACAGTTCAGTTAAATGTTTGTGGCCTAACTTGGACCTTACCCATCACAGAGTACTTTCGCTGTGAGCAGGTATGTTTGATTGCAAGAATGAAAAGGAAACATTTCCCCCAGCTTTTTACCACCCAAGTGGTGACAACTACCTAAACATGAAGAAGGCTACACTATTATAGAGAAGATCTCTCTCTTCTGGGGCTTCAGGAGGAGTCTGTCCAAGAGGTAGGGTATCTGTTCAAATTGTAAACATCCTTCAAGTCCACTGTTTTTCAGTCAGGGAGTGCTAAGTTTCTTTTCGTTTGTCTCGCACATTTCTTACTAACAGAATTATTGCATAATTTGGATAGTTTAAAATATTTTTCTTACAGACTCATATTGTAGAAGACTGGTTTGTTTTGAAACAGGAATTGAATCATAGTTTTATTTGAGGAGTAATTCTGAAAGTGAAGCTTTAGGTTCCTCATCATCTGGTTACAACTAAGACTAGCATAAAGACTAGCCCACAGGTGATCTAGTCTCTTCACTTTGGCCGTTAACTTCACTGTATTCTCACTGTAGTTTCTTTGGAAATGAAATGATTAAGTGGGTGGGTTTGGTTTTTGTCTTCATATGGGGATATGATTGTGTTTCATTGGCCAAAGTACGGATTCATTTTGGAAGACATGATCACAACACAGTGAACAGAATGGAAGCTCATGAATATGTTGGGCTTATTGAAGTTTCAGGGCTGCATCCTGATAACTGATTAATAATAATGACTTTCAGAAATACAGACAATAAAAAGTACTGATATATTTGTATACTTTGGTCTTTTCAAGGCAAGCAGAGTGCTGGTGGCATCCCGTAATTTTGCAAACGATGCTACATTTGAGATCAAGGTAAGAGTTGTACTTTGCTAATAATTTCTCCACAGGTACACTTTGTCTTCTTCTCCAAATGATCTAGAGTCAAAGGTTCAGTGAGGTTTAGCAAGGAAATTTACTTTTTTTACTTAGCAGCTTGCTGATGTTTCCTGGGGTAGGGAGGAGCTATAAAATTTAAAGACTTACTCCAAAATTCAGAATATGTTTCAGTAAAACATTTGAGAAGATCTTAGAATTCTTTGAAAGTTTGTCTTTCAACTTATAACTTAGTTGGCATCTAGGGGTTTTCAGTAAGAGTCACCTTAGAAATATTTACTTCCTCCAAAATCCCATCCCATTACATAGTGAACTTTATGAGTTAAGGAGTCAGAAACAATATACAGCATTTCTGCCATGCTTCTCTGCTGGTTTTTGAGTTAAATATTGTTTGCCATGGAGTTAGATCTCAAAATGGGTTGGCAGCATCTTCAGTGTAGTAACTGGAAGATAACTGTGTGATTCCATTTCAGAAATGTGATCTTCACCGGCTGGAAGAAGGCCCTCCTGTCACCACGGTGCTCACCCGGGAGGACGGGCTCAGATACTACAGGATGATGCAGACAGTTCGCAGAATGGAGTTGAAGGCAGATCAGCTGTATAAGCAGAAAATTATTCGTGGTTTCTGTCACTTGTGTGATGGTCAGGTGGGTGGTAGTAAGACCATGTTATTTAGGAATTTAAGTAGGGTTTGTATTTCTTAGTTTTTACACTGCCTTATGCATCCTAGGGATTTGAGGCTGGTATTTTAGAATAAAAGTGAGGCTGCTGAGACCTGCTGTGAAGCTTATGCTAGAGACTGTTCACACATCATGTTGCTGGTTTCCTATGCTTTTACAACATTGTGATGACCTGTACTGGATATACTTTTGAGGAAAAGGGTTTTTGTTTTGCAGGTTTAGGCCAAAGCTTACAAATTCAGGTGCCTGTAGGGACCAGATAGGTGGAATAAATAAGTGAAGAAGGCCAGCTATACAAAAAATAGAGAATGGTGGGACGTTGTAACTGGGTTCCAGCCAGTTGCTGCCATATGGAAATGCGGGGCTGATGCTTCCTACAGTTTGTTTTTTCAAGAGAAAATAGAAGTCTGTATATTCATGTGAGATTCCCCCAGTAGTTTAATGTTGACATCTGAGTCAGGATTTTTTTCCAAATGACAGTACAGGCATAAAGGAAACAGCACACATCTGTGGATGGCCGGTTTATGGCTTCAGGCTTGGTCTCTAACACTGTACTCTGTTTCTGATGAGAAAATAGAGCTACTTTCTGTGGTTATTAATGAAGAGTTCTACTAGGCCAAATGTTCCATAATAGTCTAGGAAACTTTTTATCTGGAAACATTTATTGTATTGACTCATCGCTGCTTCCTTTAATGCAGGAAGCTTGTTGTGTGGGCCTGGAGGCGGGCATAAATCCCACAGACCATCTCATCACAGCCTATCGGGCTCATGGCTTCACCTTTACTCGAGGGCTTTCTGTCCGAGAAATTCTCACAGAGCTTACAGGTTTGCTGTTGATTTATAAAAAGGGGAGGCTGGGAAATTTTCAAGTCTTTCCTATTAACATGCTAACCATTATGAGTTAATATTAAAACCTTTTTGAGTTAAAAAAAAAAACTCTCTCCCTTTTGGTGCTCTGGTACCTCTGTTGTGCTTCTGTATAAACAACCATTTTTGAGGTCTTCTGGTATTTCAGGTAAAAGTTTAAAAAGGGTAGCACTAGAAAATCAGAATAGTGTTTATCATTCAAGCATGTCCATAGAAATCTAGCCATCATATTGACTGACATATAGCCACCAAATTGAGTGGAAGCATTTCATTGTATATAATTCAAATTCTGGGAATCCTCTTCATATGCCCTTTGTTCCGCCTGACTCTTGAACTATTCAGTGTACCAGTATAGGAGAAATCATTTGTAACTGGCAAAAAAAAAAATGAAGGTACAGGGGACAATGCTAATATCTGAAGGAAAACTCAGTGATTAGAGAGCTGGAAAGGTTGGAAAGGTCAAGGACATGGGACTGGTCTTACCTGCATTATAAAAAGACCAGGAGATGGGGGAATATGTTTGTATAGAGGAGCAGGTGCTTGTACAAGTGAATTGGCCTCTGAGTTCTGATAGTTGAGCCTCTAAGTAAATATTGGGGTGTGGCTCTGTATATTTGGTTTTTGATGTGTATATGTGTGCTGCCATTTCTAGGACGAAGAGGAGGTTGTGCTAAAGGAAAAGGAGGTTCAATGCATATGTATGCCAAGAACTTTTACGGGGGCAATGGCATCGTCGGAGCTCAGGTAGTTGAGGATGAGGAGTGCATGCTCTCTGCAGTTTGGCCTTGGCCCGTGTTTTTACAGTATTTCATCCTCCAGAGAATGTCCCTCTCAAGTGTTTCAGTTCTTTGGGGGCTTGGTGTGCTCTTCATACCCTACCATTCAGTCATTTAATAAATAGATTTGGATGATTAAAATTTTTCCTTTTAGGTATTTGTGTTTTATAAGTAAGCAAGAGCCTCTAGCAGTGGAGCTATACCTTCATCTTTTAATTTGTATTTCAGTATATGAGTCCCGACCACTTTGCCCTACCTCCTCCTGCTGTAGACAATGCTGACGTTTGTGTCAGGCAAGGAGAGGCAGGTGATGAGGTGTTAGGGGCCTAGTTGGAACCTCAAGCCAGCTTCTGTGGTTCTGTAGTCCTCCTTGGTCTCAGTTAATGAATAATGAAGATGTAACAGCATAAAATCATATCTAGATTGTTTGGTTTACTAATATATTAAAATTCTATGTTATAAAAAGATACTTAGGTTTCATTTTTTGGCTCTTTGGGATTAGTTGAATCTTTGCAGAAATATTATTTAATGGTTGAAGTAGAATAGGATAATTATTCATGTTACTTTACTGGTTTGTTTGTAATACTGGCTTTAGGCATGGGGTAGGGAGAGTTTAGAGCAGCAGTGTAATTTCTCAGATTCTGGCCAGGAGATAACATTCAGAGTTAATTTCTCTCCTCATGGATTTCTCTGGTTTCTTTCCTGGTTGTCTTTAACATTAGGTGCCCCTGGGAGCTGGGATTGCTCTGGCCTGTAAGTATAATGGAAAAGATGAGGTCTGTTTGACTTTATATGGCGATGGCGCTGCTAATCAGGTGAGTACATGTTCCTTAACTTTCCAGTAATCATTACACTTTTATTTTCAAAGTGCTGAATATTCATAGTTCTGTTTTAGGGAAGTAATATATTGCTTATTAGTTGAAATAGCCATTCATATGGCAAGCTAAAATTTGGTTTTATGGCCAGACTAACAGTTTTCCCCTTGGCGTGTTTCACAAGCACTTTCTGCAGCACACTCCTGAGAGAGCTGTTACATCATTGCTGCTTAAACTCTCTGTGGTGAGGGACCTTTTCACATTTTAACCCTTGCACTTTAATTCTTAAACCAGTACTATAATGTACAGACTCATTGTTTTGATGCCTTGGCCCCACGGGAACAAGCTTAGCTGTAGAAGGTGAGGCTTTTCATCCTTCATGAAAGCTTTCTCTGCCAGGTAGAAGAACACCTGTGGTGGATGATGAAGTCTAAAGAAAAATAGCAAAAGGAAACCACTTGAACTTTTTATACATACTTCCAGGGTCAGATATTTGAAGCTTACAATATGGCAGCTTTGTGGAAATTACCTTGTATTTTCATCTGTGAGAATAACCGCTATGGGATGGGGACATCTGTTGAGAGAGCAGCAGCCAGCACCGATTACTATAAGAGAGGCGACTTTATCCCTGGGCTGAGGGTGAGTGTACTTGGGGGGCCGGGGCACACTCCTGTGGCTTGATGCCTCTCTGTGCCCTTCACAATCTCAAATTGAAGAGTTCTATATTCTTAGTGTGTGAACAGGTCATGTAAGGTTAAACTGTTTGATTTATGCTCTGCCCCATCCTCTGTATTAACAGGTAGATGGAATGGATATCCTGTGTGTCCGGGAGGCGACAAGATTTGCAGCTGCCTATTGTAGATCTGGAAAGGTAAGACTTTCTCTTAGGCCTCTGGACTAGAGATTTCAAATGATACTTATCTGTCTTAAAGCTAAAAGAATGCCTCCCACATGTCTATTGTAGCTATTCAGGAGTAGCTGCTAATTGAGGTGTGTGGAAGAGAGAGGCTGAGTCCAGTTAAGTGAGTTGGGTCCCTTCATAAGTAGTTTGGTCTTGGTAGCTCACCTGGGAAACATTCCATGTTGCCCCCATTTGGGATAAATCTTTTCTTCCGGTGCTTCCTCAGCATTTTGCATCTGTCTTCATCGTGACCATTAACGAAACCAAAAGACAAAATAGATTATGTGCCTCCAACCACCGTCACCCGTTGATCGAAAGCCCCTTGAGTAGTGAAGACACTGGTGACCCCTGCAGTGTCAGTTTGTTGTCTATGAATTAAATACTGTGGTTAGACTATGTAATCTTAGTCTTGCTGTTTCAGTCTTAACACTCTCAGCCTTTTGGTTACAGCCGTGGCAGGAGAGGGAACAATTAGATTGGCCTAAAATGAGGTTTACGTGCCATGAGAGCTTGTGGAAAGCTGTTCTACTCCCTACGTGGGTGTTCCACAGCCCAGAAAGCATGCCCCTGAGGTTGACCTTTCAGAGGCTTCCCCTGTCTGTCTGCGCAGTACTGCAAGTAAGATTTAAGATTTGGCTAGCAGTGATGAAAATGGGAGTAAGGGGGTAAAGCAGGTAGGGAAGCGTAGAGCAGGTAAACAAGAGAAAACGAGAATAAAATAGAGCCTGAGGTGGCAGGGTGGTGTCAGTGGGCTTAGCAGTCTGCATCAGGACTCTGAGACTAGGGGTCCAGGTGCTTGGTGGTGTGTATCCTCCCAGTTTCTGAAGGAGTATGTGGGTATGTGGTTTCCAACCCTATGTGGTTTGTAGTATGTGTTGACTTGCCCCACCTGAGCTTGGAATTTATCATCACCCACTCAGCTTCCAAATGGGTGCGATGACATAACAAAGAATAGGTGGCAGTTATTGAAGGATGGACATAGGCAAGGCATGGAGCATTTTTTATGCATTGTTTAATTGGCAGTACTCTGAGGTTCTTTTTGCAGAAGAGGAAACTGAGGCACAGAGTGGGTAGGTGCCTGAAGATAAAGTCATCCCCCTCCTGCTGCCACACCTGCTTCCCGATAGGCTTTTCTTCATTAAATCTAAGCTGTTTTTACAGGATTAAATATTAAACAATGCCAATGAAACAGTCAATTCTTGGTCAGTGGGCTCTACAACACCCTCAATGCCTTTTTAATTCACATCAGTTGGTAACAGGTTGCTTTTATTAAGGTCCTGTTGAAAACAAGAAGAATGAAGCGTGCAATAATTAGGCATTAGAAATGAGAACAGATAACTTAAGAATCAGCCAACTAATAAATTCTTGACTAGTCAGCTAATTTCTAGAAGATGTGGTGAAAAGATCTGTGATCCTGAAAGGGTGTGCACTGGAGACCATGGGTTGGTGGTGGGCTCTGCCTGTTGTCTCACCTAACCGCCACTGGCTTGTTTCAGGGGCCCATACTGATGGAGCTACAGACTTACCGTTACCATGGGCACAGCATGAGTGATCCTGGAGTCAGGTACGAGCTCGGGAAATCTGAGTATGGTGCTACTCACATGAAAAAGCAAAGCATCTTAACATTTGCTTTTGAAGCTAGATACGAGTTGGTGTGAGGTAGTTACTTGAGTCTTAGCCTGAAATTAGTGCCTCCCAATAAATTGGTTCCAATATAGAAAACATTCTGAACATCCCCACAATAAATATGGTATGTACCTGTTAGCATGAGCATCAGTTAAAATTGGAGAGAAATTGTTGCATGGTCTGCGGGTACAATAGTATATTTAGGGGCATTTAGCTCTTGTAGGCATTACCTGTAATTCCTTCATAGCATATTCCTCCTGGAGAGTTAGGACTGTTGAAATAGGAGTTTTGCATGTCACTTAGTAACTCTGGCATGTAAGACCACAATGCCAAAGTGTGACACAATTAAAAGAAATAGATTTAGTCAAAGTAAGACATAACAAGCCTTTGACCTTTGAGTGGAGGATGGAGTTCTAAGGGAAAATGTGGAAAAATGTATTATAGAATCAAGAACTGGGAAGATTTTGCTGGTCGCACTTCACCGTGGTCTTAAGGGAGAAAGGAATGGCACATACAGTGGTTCCACCACTTCCTTTGTATCCTGTTTCTAGCTTGGGTACCAATAAAAAACACGGCTCCTGTTGTCACAATACCAGAGAAGCCAGGTAAAGTGCCAGCGTAGTGTTTTTTATAAAAGATAACAAAAGAACTCGGTCTAATGTTTTGTGGTTCCAGCATTCCCGCGGTGACATAGGTATTGATGTGGTCCATCTCAGAAACGTGTCTATATTCCACACAAGTTGCTCTGCTGTACTGGAACTGTTCTTACCTACTCATGTCTCCCTCCCTGTAGTTACCGTACCCGAGAAGAAATTCAGGAAGTAAGAAGTAAGAGTGACCCCATCATGCTTCTGAAGGATAGAATGGTGAACAGCAATCTTGCCAGTGTTGAAGAATTAAAGGTAGGCTCTCCTTTCTCAGAAATTTTTCCCCACCCAAAAAGCTGCCACCCTTGTGGGAGCTACCTAAGTAAATGGGAAAGTATAGGTATTGTATTTTCACAGGACAAAGTCTTTAAACACCCCAAGAGTACAAGTATTTCTTCCTAATTAATTCACAAATGTTCATGTCTATTATTTTAAATATATATCATCTAGAAGTACTAGTAGTTGCTGTTACACAAACAACAGGGTCCATGTAGAGCTGGGTGGTACCTTTGCTGCTGGTTCTCAAAAGTCTCTGAACTATAATCTGATTTTTCAGGAAATCGATGTTGAAGTAAGGAAAGAGATTGAGGATGCCGCTCAGTTTGCCACAGCTGATCCTGAACCACCTTTGGAAGAACTAGGCCATCATATCTACTGCAGTGATCCGCCTTTTGAAGTTCGGGGTACAAATCAGTGGATCAAGTTTAAGTCTGTCAGTTAATGGGAACTCTGTGTTGTCAACTTTGGTGAGGAAAAACCCATAGGAAAAACCCATAAAAAGAAAGGATGTTGGTTAAGATAGTAATTGCATATAGTCTGTACAATGTTGCAGTAAAAGATGTTATTGTTTAGTGTGAATGTTACAGTAGGTCTGAAATAGGTGATACAGAATTTGCTTAACCTTCCTTAAGGTAATACTTCTTAGGTACTAACTCTGCCACCTTTTTGTCAGGGGAATCGTTTCTCTGGTGTATTCCCATTTCCCTGACACACCCCAATTAGTGTGCATGTTGGTGCTGAGCCTGTTCGTCCTGACTGTCATTGCTCCTTACAACGATATTTATTATAACCAGGCCGGGGTAGAAGGACAGTGCTGTTTCTAAGTTAATCATATCAAAGCCCAAATAACTTAGTTTTCTCCATTTATATATTCAATATAAATATGAAGCTATTAAGTTTTCTATTTACATTCATATCTAACATTAAATACAAGGCCTATTCTTATCTAAGTACAATGCCAGTTTATGTATGACCTAAACCAGTGATTCCCAGCCTTTGTGTTAAACACCCAGTGTTTCACTTTTCTAGCAACTGCTGTAAAGTGTACTGATTTTTTCCATTAAAGTCTGTTTTAGAATTCATTTTGGAGAATTCTATAATACTCAAAACTAGGGTTCACAATAATACATATAGTTTTATTCACCTTTGAAACATGTTGAGAAATAACAGGTTAAAAAAAAATCTCAGTAATTCTTTACCACTTCAACAAATAAACAATGGTGTCTTCCTGGTGTCAACATAGTGGCATTTGTATGTATGTTAACAGCAGCTTTTACAACAAAAATGTCAGGTCTTTGCTCTCTGTGTCTCCTTGGCTTAGCTGAGACTCATTGTGGTTTGCCAGGGACTCCTGAGCCCGTCTTCTGTACTGAGACACTGCAGTCCACGGCTGGCAGAGGAGCGCACCACTATGGAACAAACAAGAGTCAGCTTTAGTATGTAATTCTAGACTTGTCTAGGTTTGCCAAAATGCATTCCCTGACTTAAAAACTGAAATAGAAGTATGTTTTCTTCACAGATTTGTGCCCCAGCAGGAATGGGACATGGGAATAAGAATGCGGGTTGCAATTTACAGAAAGAAAGGATTGGGTCTGTCATACTGGCATCTGTGTCTTTCCTCACTCCACTCCCAGCCAGGCAAGGATGGCAGAAGATTGAAGGGGGGGAGAGCTCTTCTGTTTCACCTCCCTACTTCTCTCCCTTTCCTACTGGGCCTTTAGCTTCTGCCACCTCCTAGCTTTTTCCCAGCTTGAACCTGGGAAAACTCCAGAGTCTGGGGTGAGGTAGGGTAGTTTGTTTTCTGACTAAGCCATAGGAAAATGAATTAATTTCAATGAAGGGGGGATGGTTACCAGCACTTTGTTTTCTACTGCTTTACCTAAAAGCATTAACATGTGAGAAAAGTCATTTTCTACTACATAAAGTGTTTTCAGGCTATTCTTACAAGTAATCTAAGGTATCTTAGATCCTTCTTAGTAACATTGTTAAGAATATCACGAAGTGTGTAACCTTCTCCAACAATCTGAAACAAAAATACATAAAGAGTTAAGCAGCTTCATAATAATAGCATAGGAATGGTTTTTTTGGTTATACATTTATTTACCTTTTGGATCGTAGCTGCATCTGCTCCTTGCGGTTGCAACCAGTCTACAAGCTCTTCATCTATTCTCTGCCCATGAGACCCAGGAGGGGACACTGGGTTCTCTGTGGTATCTGTAATGATCAGTAATTTGTTTCATTGTATGTTAATGTGTAACAAACAGTAACTTCTTCAGAAGTAACAAGTTGGATGAAATGAAGTATTCCGGAATGTATTAAATGTCACCTGAAAAGGAAATAATTAAACCTGTTTGCTGCGCTAATAATACACATCGTCCAGCACTCCACAGTTCTTAGATTCACTTTGCAGAGATTCCCTTACCTATGATACCTTTAGTTTAGGTTTTCATGTTGTCTACCATTTAAAATGCTTATTCTAGTCTTTAAAATGCCTTCTATCTTAATGCCTTTTCTAAAGAATCACATGCCTAACCACTGGAATTCAAGTAAGGAAAGAAATTTTAGTATTCAGATTTTCGCATCTGCATGTATCTATTCCACCTTCCAAGAGGTGGCTGTAACCCTTTTGTAAGTGGCCCAAAATGAAGTGGACAGGTTTGCTGAGGTGTAGTTGTACAGTAAACCACCCTTTTGAGCATGTATGCAGTGCTGTGAGCTTTTGACAAGCAATCATGTAACCACCTCTACAAGCAAGACATAGAAATGTCCATCACCCTCAAAACATACTCCTGACCTCTTAGAATCAATCCCCCCCCCCAAGTCTGCTTTGTGTCTGTCCCCATCTCTTTGCTTTTAGCAGAGTATTGTATAAATATATTGATGGAACATAGTATGTAGCCTTTTGAACCTGGCCTCTTTCACTTAGCATACTGTATTTGCAATTTATCTTGTTTCTGAATGTACCATAGTTCCTTTTTATTATTGATTAGCATTGCAGAATCTACTGGAGTACTTCCTGTTTGAACAGAGAATAACCTCAACTGGGTCAAGGCTGAATAGAGTATTAGGCAGACCATTTAAAATGGTCACACACACACACACACACACCATAAAAAACACCACAAAACACACAGCATACACAAGTCCAAGCGCACACACACACACACACACACAAAGTCCGAGCAAGTAGAAAATCACTCACCATTAGATTGAAGATTCTGGAGCTCTCTTTCTTTTTGAACTGGGTGTTCCAAAAGTCTAGTTTTTTAGGAAAAAAGGTCATCAGAGAGCCTAACATGATTCAACTCAACTATTTGTTGAGCCTTAGCAATTGAGAAAGCCACCACCCCAATGGTCAGTCTAGTTTCTTCAAGTCCCGTGACCAGGTTTCAGCCTGCACACGGGCACTTTCCTTGTGCTTCCTCCCCTTGAAAACACCCCAGCACTGAGGGCATGGGTATACTGTCTCAGAAGGTGCCAGGAACCAAAAGACAACCTGAATGGTGACAGCCAGAACCATGATCTGATCATTTCAACTTGTCTTCCTAAGTCAGACCAAGTCCCTGCAACTAGTAGGCTCCTTCCTTCTCACAGGGCTGAGCCATGGAGCTAGAGGCTCTGCTCCTGATGGAACAGCTAGTGGGAGAGGAGGGTAGGAAAGGCACGTGCTGCACTGGGAGAAGGAACCTCTGCCAACACGGATGGAGCCCAGGGTTGTGCTAAACACATTCGTCAGGACAGACCAGTCACCCCCAGTCACCGTCACTCTGGACAGCAGGTGCCATCTTCCTGCTCTGCCCAACATCTACGTACCATGGGGCAGGCACGCCAGGTAGGAAATGGCGTGTTTGTCAGCCATTCGCAGTTGAGTGCTGGCTGTTATTTAACTACTCATGCTGCTGGCACTGGAAGATAACCAGAAGGACTATCAATAGTGGAGAGGAAAACCTTCGAATCCTAACGTTTTACATGGGTGATTATAAACCTTAACATGAACATACCAATTTTCACATCTGTCATTTTTAAAATCTTGCCATCACTACCAGTTAATTAAAACTCCAGGGCTTTCTCAAAAGGAAATGATTAGATCTGCCTAAGATGAAACTTCAGAGATCTGCAGGGGTATATACAACTTCCAAAATCTGTACACTGGGTACTTTTTATCTCCCTTACCAATCGTCCTATGGCAACAAGGCATCATTTGGAACCAGTGCCAACTAGTTGGGTATAGCTGTGGGTGACATTTGTTAAAAGCTCACTGAAGAAGTGATTGAACAAACAGGAATTGTTCTATTTGGCAAATACTTTTGAGCACCTACTATATACCAAGAAGTGAACAAAACAGGCCAGGTCTCATGGGGGAACCACAGGTAATGCCTGGGTTCCCTGGCTGGGTAGGCAGTCCACAAATGCCTCCCCAGGGGTCATGACGGCACAACAGAGATTCCAAGGGAAGGCAGACTGCCTCAGGGTCAGGGGTATGGGGTACACGTCCACCCAAGGAGTGCAGACCGACCCCAGCTCACTGCTTCCGCAGGGGCAGATTGCAGCTGTCCACTGCTGTGCCCGCTGGACCCCCATGCCATGCCAGAGGCCCATCTTAGAGAAGAGACACAGAAACAACTCTGAGAAGCTGCTGCCTTCAGCACGGCTGCTGTCTGTGTGGTCTGTGGCAAGGCACTAGCCCTCTCTGGTTCCTGACATTAAACAAAGGGAGGCATTCTAGGCCCCCAGTTGAAGCTGAGAACACCCCATTGCCCAGTTCCCTAGTAGGGAAGATGCTTTTCTGAGCCCTCTTCAAACCAATTGCCTTGCTGGTCTGGGTCAGTGTCCCACCCCTGCCCACCTGTTGGCCTCCTGCCTGAGCTCGTCCAGCTGCAGGTTCAGGGGCTGCTGCTGTTGCTGATGGGGCCGCTGCTTCCGGGCACCTGCAGACTCTGGGCTGTGGCCTCCGTAGGCCACATGTGTGCCGCTCCTGGTGGGGCCTGCTGGGGGACAGTCCTCTTTCACCTCTGTGTCCTTATCCACCCTGTCAGTCTCCAAGGCGAGCTCAAAGTGGGCTCGGAGCTCTGTGAAATCACGGAATTAGAAAGGACCACAGTTCAGCAGGGCCTGGGCTAGGTGTAGCTCATGTCCTGTGGCAGGAAACAAGGCCACTCCCAGGCTCGCCAGGCCAAGGCTGCGCTCCAGCCAGAGACTGTATGCTTTACAGACGGAGAGGAGCTGGTGTCACACAGCTCTCCTCGGTGAAAAGATGATGCCCCCCTCTACCCCGCCCTGCTTACAGATGAGGAAACTGAGGCTTAAAGAGGTTAGTTAGCCAAGGGCAGCTTGAAAAAGGTACAAGCAGGCTTCCAACCTGGCCTGTGTTCTTTTACTACAGCAAGATGCCCACTTGGAATGGGAGTAATGAAGTCCTGGGGTGTAACAGGCCTCTCCTGGAGGCCAAGCCTGGGCTGCGCACATTCAGGAAGATTACAGGGAAGGAACAAAATAAAGAGAGTAAGTGGCAATGTCAACGATGTTCTGCGAAGCTTCTCTTCATAGGAAGAAGTCACCACAGAAGGGGAATCAACGGGTGTTAAGCTGCTCTAACATTTCAATAACAGAGTCTACAAAAGCCAAAGATTTCTATAGCTACCACATAATTCTGAAAGGAGACTGAGCCATTAAATCACCAACCAACTAGGAGGCATTCCCGGGGGCACAGAGGATACACTGAAGGATCCTGGCCCTCAGACTCCATGCCTTTTTTTAGATCATGAGTCTATATGGCATCTCCTCGGTTATGCCTAGGGGGCATGTAGTATAGCACCAGGAGAAGTTCTTAAAATCGCAGAATCTAGTCCTGGAAGGGGTCTGTGACAGCACTTCCTAAATCACAGGGAAGTATACAGGCACATCTCAGATACTGCAGACTCACTTCCAGACCACCACAATAAAGTGATGATTGCAATAAGGCAAGTCAAATGAATTTTTGGTTTCCCAGGGCATAAAAGTTACATATTATACTGAGGTCTATCAAGTTTGCGATACCATTATGTCTAAAAAAGCAATGTACATGGCCTTACTTGAAAAATGCTCTATTGCCAAAAACTGCTAACCATCATCTGCGCTTTCAGCGAGTCATAATCACTGATTGATCACAGATCACGATAACAAATATAATATTGAAAAGATTTGAAATATTGTGGAAATGACCAAAATGTGACAGAGAGATGTGAAGTGAACATATCTTGTTAGAAAAATGGTGCCAACAGACTTGTTCAATGCAAGTTGTCATAAATCTTCAATTTGTAAAAACAAAAAACACTCAGTATCTGTGAAGAGCAATAATACAAAGCACAATAAAATGAGATGTGCCTGCATAGCAAGATGGGAAAGAGAGAGTAACAATTGTTGAGAGCAGAGAACATTTCTGATCTTTTCCATAGCTGATGTTGAATGAAAAGGTGGCATGTACCTGGGGTGAGGATGGTGACTGCAGCCTGCACCGCTTGATGGATGATGTTGTCCATTGAAAACATGCAGTGGAGTCTAATAAAGTGGTTCCTCAAAATTTTATTTACCTAAAAATCACAAAAATCCAGATTTTTAGTCCGTTGTACTTCTAAGAAATGTAAGCTCTTACTAATTCTGATTTGCTTCTACTCTGAGATAAAGTATTAACCATGCTGCTCTGGATTTCTATCTGACTTTGAGTTTCTTCTGGACTGAGATTTCCTCCAAGTTGACCCTAGTTATGCTGGGGGCTAGGGGATGGGTACAGACATCATATCTACCGTACTGGGCCTCTTTGCTGTTTATTCCATGAGCACTTACTGAGCCCTGATGAAACATCAGGCTCTGTGTTGGCTTGGGACATAAAGCTGAGCCAGACATGGTCTTAGGTCTGGAGCGACTCACATCTGTTTGCACAGACACAGAAGCTTAAATCCCACACCTCCTCAGATGGCATATGCCACCTGTTCCCAAATCCTATACTCCAACTCTCTGTGGCCAAATGCAGTCAGCCCATTGACCTGTACTTGCATATTCAGTATTTAGTAGGAACTGCCAGAAATCAGGATTCAAGTATGAACAGGTAAAAAGAGATAGGGACTATGGGAGAAGATGGTAATCAAACTCCACAGTCTTAGCTATGAGTACAGTGGGATTCCTGCCTTCTGGCATGTTCTCTAGGGCCAAATGGAGCACTTACAGCACCCTGAAATCCTGACAGCACCAGGTGAATCTGACTGATGGACGAGCTGTCAAAGTCCAGGTCCACCTTTAGCTTTGATATACTGGATGCCATCACCCTCTGCTCTGGGGAGCGGATGAAGTCCCTCAGGATCCCAATTATTTGCTTGATGTGGTCGACTGAGAGATGCAAGTCTTCTGAACTCTGATTCCCCCACCCAACAAAAAATCACTTTTGTTGAGTAAGTCAGAGAAAAGGAGGGAAAATTCAAGACGTATTGAGGGAAACTAGATTGTCCATTATGTAGTTGGTAATGGAATTATGGACTCCACAGGTGAGAAGGGGTCTGTTTCTGTAATTGCCTATCTTTTTTGTTAGAGGGATATGTGGCCCCCTCTCCTCCCTGGCCCCCCCACACTCACAATTAGGCCCCTCTAGGAATGGTTCTTCTGTCCTGTTTAAGAGGTCCTTGGTAAAGACCTCCTAGATGGGCTTTGTTCAGCTGGCTGAGTGGGGCAGTGGCCTCTTCCTAAAAGGACATTTCCCCATCCAAAATAAGCTAAAAATCAAATATTTTTCTCCTTAACCTTTGTGCTTAAAGTGGCTGTTCTCCCAGCTTCTGAGGGCAACTCTGTGTCCTGCAGTTGGGGGTTAACTCGACTGCAGGGCTCCAAACGCGGGACTAACGTCACAGAAGGGCAAAGGCTGGGAGGCCCTGGGCTGGGTGCTGCCATTTGGCTTCTGTTCCACCAGGGTGCAGCACTGCCACATCGGAGCCAGCATTCACCGCAGTGTTCCGCAAATTCAGGTTTTGTGGGGTCTTTTTTTTCTTTGTATTTTCTTTTGTTTTGTGTAAGAGGGAAGGACGTTGGGAAATACTCCTGTGAAGTGGTAAGTTCCAGGATAGCAGGAACCTAGGTCCGGGAGGGATCAGCAGCCCCCAGACAGCCCGTACCTGGGCCACGCAGTCCTGCAGGTTGGAAGCCACCTGGTTCTGCCCCTCCCAGAGGATTCTGTACAGGATGGCGCGGTGCTCGCTCTCTTTGCACAGCAGTAAGAGGCGCCGATCCCTCTGGTGTTTCAAGGCCGCGCTCTCGTCCAGAACACTGTGAACAACACGTGTGACGACCCCCGTGCGTCCCGGAGCAAAGCCTCCAGGCTGGGCCGGGCCCCTCCGCGGAGAAGATGAAATGGCAGGGGCAGGCTGAGGGGAGAGGGTGCAGGGTTTCTTCTAACCCCCAGGCCCCAGTGTGGGGGGGAAGTACCTGGACAGGTGGCCAAGCCACTCCTTCACGAAGAACGCGTTGGGCTGGGGTTCTAAGTCGGGGGAGACAGAGCCGTGCTTTCTGCTGCTGCTGTCCAGGGTCTCCCTCAACGCGGGCGGAGCCAGGGCAGTGACCCAGGGACCTTTTGGGGGCAGAAAGGCCAGCTCATGAGCCTCAGCGGCCCCACGGCCAGGTGACACTGCAGAGGCGGAAGCCTGCGCTGCTCTAAGAGGGCAGTGCCTGGTGACAGGTAGTTCTGCTCCAGCAGGTCTGGGACAGCCCGAGACTCTGCATTTCTAACAGCCCTCAGGAAATGCAGACATGGTCAGTCACACTCCGGGAGCAAGATGCTTCGCCCTCAGCCTGGTTTCCTCCAACCCCATCCACATCAGGAAAAAGAGACCAATGGCTTCCTTGCTGGGCCATTCAGGTCACTGCTGGGTAGGGCTTACTATCCTAGAAGGAGTCGCTTGGCTTCAGTGGCCGGCGAAGGCAAACTTCCCTGATGGGCTCTTTAATCAAGGTCAGGAGCAGCACAGTGTGACAGGCCAGGCTCCAAAAACGAAGCACCAGGTTGGGCACATGGGAAGACACCATACTCCAGCCAGGGCACCTTTTGCCTCCCTCCTCCCCACAACCCCAACTGAAAGACTTTAAGGGCAGGGTAGGGGACACATTGCTGTCGCCTGTGGGGCTCCCTGTGCCTCTGTCAGGAAATGAGGTGCCCTGTGAGAAGCTGGCACTCAGAGCAACAGGGCAGCCTGAGGTTCCAGGATGTCCCCCCAGCCATCCAGGAAGGCCTCACCTGCTAGTCTGAAAGCAATTCGATTCTTCTTGCCCTTGTCCACCTGCCTTAAGAAGCCCTGTTTGAGCAGGTCAGCAGCGGTGACACGTCTGTGGGGGTCAGGCTCAAAGCAGGATAAAATGAAGGCTTTGGCTTCATCTGAAAGGGCTTCTGGAATCTCAGGGTGCATCTTAAACATCCCCACCTGCAACGAAGGGAGAGGTGACCAGTGTGACAGTGAGGCTTCGTGTGAATCCAAGCGCACATGCCTTCAATACACAGCTCCTATGCCGTCACCCTGCCAGGGGCTGGGACGAGGCTGAGCGGCCTTGCTGCCTTGCACCTGTGTCCAAGCCCCAGCTGGCCTCTTGGGACTTTGCCAAGTGGCCGACAGGGGAAGTGATACAGGGTTAGCCTCAGAGTTGAGGCCTGATGAGGCCTTGGGCCTTCTGCTCTTGTCTTTTCAAAGCCCTGAGACCACCGTGCAGGGCAGGTGCCCAGGCTGAAGGGCCGTGGGAGAGAAGCCTCCCAGAGAGACCTGCCCTGGCCACACCACCACACGAGCAAGCCCAGACAAGACCAGTGGAAGAGCCAACGGTCAGCCCACAGAATTGTAAGAAATGGAAAGTGATTATCTTCAGTCTCTAATGTTTTGGGGTGGTTTGTTCTGCAGAAGAAACCAGAGATGAGCTCGGACCACAGCGGGCAGCAGAATGCTCTGACTGAAGGTGTTCAAAGGCATGTGTGATCTGTTCCCTGTTCCACATGCTCCCCAGAGGATGTCCCCCATGCCTCTCAGTCTGTACATTCACTGCCCAGATCCCCAACCTCTAGCTGTAAGCCACATGCAGACCAAACCCCAAGGCTACTCATGGCCTGCACCCTCACCCCCACGGGGCATAGCTGGCTGAGGGAGCAGCCACTGCCCTTTCCTAGTCAGGCTCCTGCTACAATTTCTGCTTCAGCTCCCACTTCTGGCCAGCATCCCACTAAAAGCTCTCTGTCCCTATGACCCACAGGGGAGCAGGAGTTGGAGCTGAGTTGTCCTGTCTCACTGTGACATGGGAACAAGTCCTGCTGCCACAAGGCCTGCTCATTCATCTGGCATATGGGACCCTCTGTGGGCGGCTATCTAATTTTCTTCAGTTGTCGTTTTAAGGTTCACAGGCCTGGCACATCTTTTCCAAGGCCACCCTCTACACCAGGAGTGGAAGCCATTTTGTCCTCCAGATCCAGCCCATTCCCAGCTCCGAGGCAGCCCTGGAGCTGGTGTGGCCTCCCTCGCCCCCCTGAGTGGAGTCTGGGTACTGCGGAGAGTGAACCGCAAGCCTTCCCACATCGCATCCCCAAGTCCCCTGACCAGGGGCACACTTACTGTTTCTGACACACTGCTGCTCATGGGCAGGATGTGTAGCTCAAGAGTTTTGGATTTGGGGTGGAAATGGAGAGTTACTAATCAATGGGCGTCAGGTTTCAGCTAAATGAGATGAATGCGTTCTAGAGATCTGCGGTATGACATGGTACCTGGAGTCAACAATGCTGTATTGGACACTGAAAAGCTTGTTAAGGGGGTCGAACTTGTGTTAAGTGTTCTTACCACAATAAAATGAAAGTTTTAAAAATGAGTTTTGGAGTTTGAGAACACTAAACACTGGATGGAATTCAATCCCAATGATTGGAATTGCAGGACATGTTCCAGGTGGCACCCTTCAGCTGAAGGGCGGGGAGATGAGAACACTGGAATCCAAGGAGGAAAGGGTTGGCTTCTCCCCTGGCTCTCAGAAAGAAGAGAACAAATGCGGGCAGCACCCTGGCACCCTACAAGTACATCACTTTTAAGGGTGCTGTTCTGTTATTCAGAAGGCCCCTGGAGCCATCTCCCACAAGCGCAGTGACCGCGTTGGGACAACGGAAATTCATTCTCTCAGTTTTGGAGGCCGGAAGTCCACAGTCAGAGTGCTGACAGGGCCATGTTCCCTCTGAAACTGTAGGAGACTCCTTCCTTGCCACTTGCCAGCTCTTGGTGGCTGCTGGCTGAATTTGGCTGCGCAGGCAGGTAGGTGCATGGCTCCCATCTCTGTCCTCACATGCCGTCTCCTCCCTGTCTCTCTTCACAGAAGCATCTCTGGGTGTCTGTCTCTGTGTCCAAATTTCCCCTTTTTATAAGGACACCAGTCACACTGGATTAGGGCCCAGCCTAATCCATTTTAGGTGATCTCTGTAAAGACCCTATTTCCAAATAAGGTCATGTTCTGAGGTACCAGGGATTACGTCTTCAACACACCATTCTGGGGGATACAATTCAACCGATAGCAGCACCTTTGCGGGGAAAAACAGCTCCCTTTGTTTCAGACACTGCCCAGAAGTTTCCTGAAATTTTTCTGAAGGATTCTAGAGATCTCAGAAATAATTTCTACAGTCTTTGTGAACAGAACACAGGGGACATTATTTATATAACAGCTTTCTGGCTTGCAGTGAAAACCGTACATGCCATCCAAAAAACTCAATATATTTGCAAAGAATTTACACAGCTAATTAGCTAAGTAGAAGCAGGAGGAAGGGATGGGGGTGGATAGGGGGGCTGTTGCCCATGCCCTGTAGATGAGCAAAGAAAGTCACAGCCTTCAGACACGTTTCCTGAGTTCTGAAGGAAGCTGGCAGCAGATCAGAAAGCAACCAGCCATGGCTCTCAGGTGGACCCCAGTGTTTTTCTCGGCACCAGCTGGTTGTTTATCCTGAGGCCTGTGACTGAAGCTGCTCTTCACTAGCTCCAGTGGGCTCCACTAGGGATGGACACTGAAGGCTGGTGAAGGTCACTGCTGTCCTTCAGCCTTGGTGTTCAGGGTCTTGTTGGGACTGCAGTTGCCGGAAGACACTTGGCGACTCCAGGTCTCAGAGCTGGAGCTGCCTGACAGCAGCTGGGAGCATGGGAGGCTCAGGACCTTCGGCAGGGCCTGGCGAGGACTGCAGCCCCGGCCTCCAGGGCGCAAAGCCCACCGAGTGGCCGTGCTCTGCTCCCAGACGGAAACCCACCATTGTGCCTCTGAGTTCTTGGTGCTGAAGAGGCTGCACTAGAGGCCTGGCAAAGATGCAGGTGGCCAGGCTGTGGTGTGGTGGCCAGGCTGAGAGGCCACCATGCCTGGCAGAGAAGCAGGAGGAAAGGCCTTGGAATCATGTTCTGTCAGGCTGCTTCAATACACGGTGCCTCACTGCCCACGAGCAGTGCTCTTTGGTCCTTTACAACCCCACTCTCTTCCTTCTTAGCCTTCACATGAACAAAAATACTTCATGGAAGGTCAGCGCTGGGAATGGACTCTGAAGGTCACAGCCCCTCTTCAGCTCGTGTTGAGTGTACCTGGAGCCAGCGGCGGCAGACCTGAGCTCAGACACCCAGGGCTGTCCAGGCATCAGCTTCCCTTGGGTGGCAAGGAAGCAGGGCCCCTCCCAAGGGAGCAGGTCCTGAGGGAAGTCAGCCCCTCCCAGAGCTACAGGGAGAGGGCAGCTGTGTGGAGGCCTACCAAGGACTAATGGGCTGCTCTGGATAGGGGCCGATCGGTTCCTTGTGGGCCTCCACATTCAGTTGCCCTTCATCATAGCTCTGGGACGGTTTTGAGAATGACAGGAAGGAAACATTATCTGACACCCAAAGTCCCACCCCTTCAGAATCCAGTCAAAAACCTGCCCTCCAAAGACAAAGACACAGACCCAGGTGGCCTTAGAGCCCAACCCAACATAGGGGAAATAGAGGTTCAAAATAAAGGCTTAACTCTCCTGTTGAAAATAAGAGGAGACACACCCTCTCTTTTCTTAGAGCATTTACTTTAAAAAAGTTGTAATTATAACTTCTTTGTCTCTTTGAGATGTATGTACATCTTTTTAAAAACTAAATAAGCCTCTTGCCATGCACATCTTTCTCGAGGACCTGGGGACATCTCGGAATGCCGTCATCAAGAAAGGGAGTGTCTCTGTCTCCCGGTTTCTGTGGGAGGGTAGGAGCCAAACTTAAGTGTCGCTTCACTCCAAACCTACCTCCTGTCTTAAAGATTTGAGAAGTTTACTTTTCCTCTAGGTAAAGCCAATTAGCAAATGCAAATGGTCACCCCAATTACCAGGTGACCTGGGATGAACTACTGTGACCAGTGGTGCTATCCAGTCCACACACCTGAGGATTAGTTAGCATTTCTCTGGAGGACACAGACATAAAGGCTGTCCTGCTTGGCTCAATAAAGCATAAGGTTTCTTTCTGCCATTGGCAACCTCTTAGCAGACTGCCTGTGATGCATACCACATTCTTCTTTCATGCTTATTCAATAATATGTTTTTCTTTCTTTTCTACCTTTGTGGAGAAGTTTTTGGACTGAGAGGAGATTTTTGTTTTTATTTATAGTTCCCCAACACAGCAACCTAAATCACCAAACATGTCTTACTTTGAACAGTGCTGCCAGTGGCTCGCCAGGCTCATGGAACGGAGGCCTGCTGGTGGCCATCTCAATGATGGTGCAGCCCAGGGACCAGATATCAGCCGCGGTGCCATACCCGTGGGGTCCTTGGTTGATAACCTCAGGCGCCATGTACAGCAGAGTGCCTAAAACAAAGATTGTAGGTACCATATTGTTTAAAATCTAAGCAGACCATTAGCAAACAAGTGTGTGAACTTTAATGCTTTCACTAATGACAGGTGGAACCTGGGCTCATGCATAAATGATGTGGTCGCATCTTTTCTTTGACCAGAGACATGCAACATGCCTTCCTTTAATACTAGTCACATTGAGGGAGGACTGCTCAGCCTCTTGTGGGATAAACGGGCTCAATCTAATTCAATAAGCACATATTCATGCATACCAGTCACAGGAAAACCAGAATGTAAGGAATGTGGTGCCTGACCTTTAGGAGCTGCCTAGCAGAGGACATAGGCATAACAGGGGTGGTGGGGGTGGTAGCAGTGTTGATGGTGAAGTGTAATAAGTGCTATAATGAAGCGAACACAGGGGGTTCTGAGAACATGGATGGAAAAGTGCTTGATTCTGCCTGGTTCAAATCAGGAAGAGCTATTGCTGGGTCAATTTGGGTCTCTGAGAAGTAAATGCCAAGACAGGATTAGACACATGAGAGATTCATTGGGCAGCAGGTATATGAAGGATAAAGGGAAGGGAGCAGGATGGTCAGGGAGAGCTGTCAGACTGCAATGCAGGTCTGACAACTGGGAAAGGACAGAGAGAAGGAAGAATTGGGAGGAAAGAGTCTCAGATGGCAGAGCAGTTCTGAGACAGCTTCAGCCAGGCCACCAGGGAGTTCCTGATGAAAGGTTGCCCACTGGCAGACTCCTACCCCCACCTTCCCGTACCCTCACCATGGTCAGTCAATGGCCAGGAGCAGGCAGGTAAAGCATGACCTTGCCATGGATATGGAGGCAGATCCAAAGGGGTGGCAGATGGTGCCAGGGAACTAGACTCCTGCCACAAAGGCCGAAGAAGTGAACAGAGGGACGGGAGAACTTCCAGGAAAGGGGAAGAGCTTGAGCAAAGGTGTGTAGGTGTGAAGTACAGAGTGAGTTCAGGAACCACAGTGATGCTTGACACAGGGCAGGGAACGAAGAATTAAAAATTAAGGAGTCAGGGAGACTTCCGGGAATATGGCGACGTGAACGGACCAGCAGAAAAATTCCTCCCAACATTATATTTATTCACGAAAATATAGCAAATACAACTATCCCTAAAAGAGAGACCAGAATACACAGG
>JAQQAC010016209.1:13613318-13651843 GCA_029783875.1 Phataginus tricuspis
GGACAGTGACTGTAATAGGGTTGGTGGGGGGAACCTGATGAAGGGGGTAGTTTAATCATCACAATATTGCTCATGTAATTGTAGGTTAATGATACTAAAATAAAATAAATTGTAAAAAAAAAAAAAATTAAGGAGTCAGTGACCAGGGTGCAGCCCAAATGGCAAGCTCTGTGTTCCATAGGCTCTGACTTAGGCTTTCTCCTGTGGGTCACAAGTCAGCAGAGGTTGCCACAGGAAAGGTGGTGCTCAGATACAGAACAGGGAGGAGGAGGGATTGTTGGAGGATGGGGGCAGGGAGGCCAACCAAGGGCTCTGGGAGTCAAATCTTTTTTTTTTTTTTCAAACTAAGCCTGAGGGTATGGGAAGTGTGGAAGCACCAACAGCAGATGGTTCATAATAAAGTGCTCATTTATTCATAATAGTATTCTGGCAAACAGGCTCATAATAAAAGTGAACTCAGAGGTGACATTGGTCAAGGCATGACTAGAGAACACGGATGCCCAGTGTAATTCAAACATCTGTCTCAAGGTCACACAACCAAAGCATGTTTTCTCTTTTTTGCTTTTAAAACTATTTTTATTTATTTTACTTTTATTTTGGCATTATTAATGTACAGTTACATGAGTAACATTATGGTTACTAGACTCCCCCTATTATCGAGTCCCCACCACATACCCCATTACAGTCACTGTCCATCAGCGTAGTAAGATGGTACAGAACCACTACTTGTCTTCTCTGTGTTATACTGCCTTCCTCGTATCCCCCCCCGCTACATTATGTGTGCTAATCGTAATACCCCTGTTTCCCCCTTATCCCTCCCTTCCCACCCATTGTCCCCAGTCCCTTTCCCTTTGGTAACTGTTAGTCCATTCTTGGGTTCTGTGAGTCTGCTGCTATTTTGTTCCTTCAGTTTTTGCTTTGTTCTTATACTCCACAGATGAGTGAAATCACTTGATACTTGCCTTTCTCTGCCTGGCTTATTTGACTGAGCATAATACCCTCTAGCTCCATCCATGTTGTTGCAAATGCTAGGATTTGTTTTCTTCTTATGGCTGAATAATATTCCATTGTGTATATGTACCACATCTTCTTTATCCATTCATCTACTGATGGACACTTAGGTTGCTTCCATTTCTTGGCTATTGTAAATGGTGCTGTGTTAACACAGGGGTGCATATGTCTTTTTCAAACCGAGCAGCTGCATTCTTAGAGTAAACTCCTAGGAGTAGAATTCCTGGGTCAAATGGTATTTCTATTTTGAGTTTTTTGAGGAACCTCCATACTGCTTTCCACAATGGTAGAACTAATTCACATTCCCACCCGCAGTGAAGGAGGGTTCCCCTTTCTCCACATCCTCGCCAGCATTTGTTGGTGTTTGTCTTTTGGATGGTGACCATCCTAACTGGTGTGAGGTGATATCTCATTGTGCTTTTAATTTACATTTCGTGGATGATTAGTGATGTGGAGCATCTTTTCATGTGCCTGTTGGCCATCTGAATTTCTTCTCTGGAGAAGTGTCTATTCATGTCCTCTGCCCATTTTTTAATTGGCTTATTTGCTTTTTGTTTGTTGAGGTGTGTGAGCTCTTTATATAATTTGGATGTCAACTCTTTATCAGATATGTCATTTATGAATATATTCTCCCATACTGTAGGATGTCTTTTTGTTCTACTGATGGTGTCCTTTGTTGTACAGAAGCTTTTTAGTTTGATATAGTCCCACTTGTTCATTTTTGCCTTTCCCATGCCCAGGGAGATATGTTCATGAAGAAGTTGCTCATGTTTATGCCCAAGAGATTTTGGCCTATGTTTTTTTCCAAGAGTTTTATGCTTTCATGACTTACATTCAGGTCTTTGATCCATTTTGAGTTTACTTTAGTGTATGGGGTGAGACAATAATCCAGTTTAATTTTCTTACATGTAGCTGTCCAGTTTTGCCAACACCAGCTGTTGAAGAGGCTGTCATTTCCCCATTGTATATCCATGACTTCTTTATCGTATATTAATTGACCATATATGGTTGGGTTCATGTCTGGGCTATCTAGTCTGTTCCATGGGTCTATGGGTCTGTTTTTGTGTCAGTACCATTGTCTTGATTACTGTGGCTTTGTAGTAGAGCTTGAAGTCAGGGAGCATAATTCCCCCCGCTTTATTCTTCCTTCTCAGAATTGCTTTGGCTATTCAGGGTCTTTTGTGGTTCCATATGAATTTTAGAACTATTTGCTCTAGTTCATTGAAGAATGCTGTTGGTATTTTGATAGGGATTGCATTGAATCTGTAGACTGCTTTAGGCAGGATGGCCATTTTGACAATATTCATTCTTCCTAATCATGAGCACAGGATGTGTTTCCATTTATTGGTATCTTTTTTAATTTCTCTCATGAGTGTCTTGTAGTTTTCAGAGTATAAGTCTTTCACTTCCGTGGTTAGGTTTATTCCTAGGTATTTTATTCTTTTTGATGCAATTGTGAATGGAATTGTTTTTCTGATTTCTCTTTCTGCTAGTTCATCGTTAGTGTATAGGAATGCAACAGATTTCTATGTATTGATTTTGTATCCCATAACTTTAGTGAATTCAGATATTAGATCTAGTAGTTTTGGAGTGGATTCTTTAGGGTTTTTTATGTACAATATCATGTCATCTGCAAACAGGGACAGTTTGACTTCTTCCTTACCAATCCGGATGCCTTTTATTTCTTTATGTTGTCTGATTGCCATGGCTAGGACCTCCAGAACACTGTTGAATAAAAGTGGAGAGAGTGGGCATCCTTGTCCTGTTCCTGATCTTAAAGGAAAAACTTTCAGCTTCTCGCTGTTAAGTATAATGTTGGCTGTGGGCTTGTCATATATGGCCTTTATTATGTTGACGTACTTGCCCTCTATACCCGTTCTGTTGAGACTTTTTATCACGAATGGACATTGAATTTTGTCGAATTCTTTTTCCACATCTATGGAATGATCATGTGGTTTTTGTCCTTCTTTTTGTTGATGGGTGGATGATGTTGATGGATTTTCGAATGTTGTACCATCCTTGCATCCCTAAGATGAATCCCACTTGATCATATGGATGATCTCTTTGATGTATTTTTGAATTCGGATTGCTAATATTTTGTTGAGTATTTTTGCATCTATGTTTATCAGAGATATTGGTCTGTAATTTTCTTTTTTTGTGGTGTCTTTGCCTGGTTTTGGTATTAGAGTGATGTTGGTCTCATAGAAAGAGTTTGGGAGTATTCCCTCCTCTTCTACTTTTTGGAAAACTTTAATGAGGATGGGTATTAGGTCTTCACTAAATGCTTGATAAAATTCAGCAGTGAAACTATCTGGTACAGGCATTTTGTTCTTAGGTAGTTTTTTGATTACCAATTCAATTTCTTTGCTGGTAATTGGTCTATTCAGATTTTCTGTTTCTTCCTGGGTCAGCCTTGGAAGGTTGTATTTTTCTAGAAAGTTGTCCATTTCTTCTAGGTTATCCAGTTTGTTACCATATAATTTTTCATAGTATTCTCTCATAATTCTTTGTATTTCTGTGGTGTCCATAGTGATTTTTCCTTTCTCATTTCTGATTCTGTTTATGTGTGTAGACTCTCTTTTTTTCTTGATAAGTCTGGCTAAGGTTTTATCTATTTTGTTTATTTTCTCAAAGAACCAGCTCCTGCTTTTGTTGATTCTTTCTATTGTTTTATTCTTCTCGATTTTATTTATTTCTGCTTTAATCTTTATTATGTCCCTCCTTCTACTGACTTTGGGCCTCATTTGTTCTTCCTTTTCTAGTTTTATTAATTGTGAGTTTAGACTGTTCGTTTGGGATTGTTCTTCTTTCCTGAGGTAGGCCTGTATTGCAATGTATTTCCCTCTTAGCACGGCCTTCACTGTGTGCCACAGATTTTGCACTGCTGAATTATTGTTGCCATTTGTCTCCATATATTGCTTGATCTGTTTTTATTTGGTCATTGATCCATTGATTATTTAGGAGCATGTTATTAAGTCTCCATGTGTTTGTTGGCTTTTTTATTTTCTTTGAGTAATTTATTTCTAGTTTCATACCTTTGTGATCTGATAATCTGGATGTTACAATTTCAATCTTTTTGAATTTACTGAGGCTCTTTTTGTGGCCTAGTATATGATCTACTCTTGAAAATATTCCATCCTAGGAGCTGAGCAGCTCCAGAAACTTCAGGTTCTGGGCACTGGAGAGCACCAGACAGAAATATGAAACGTCAAAATAACATGGTTCAGATAAAAAGCTCATAAGCATGTTTATGATTTTTATTTTGAACTCTCTTTCAGGAAGAATGTGTATCCTGTTGCTTTGGGATGGAGTGTTCTGTAAATGTCTGTTAGGTCCATCTGTTCTAATACATTGTTCAGTGTCTCTGTCTCTTTATTTATTTTCTGTCTGGTTGATATGTCCTTTGGAGTGAGTGGTGTGTTGAAGTCTCCCAAAATGAATGCATTGCATTTTATTTCCCCCTTTGATTCTGTATTTGTTTCACATATGAAGGTGATCCTGTGTTGGTTGCATAGATATTTATAATAGTTATATCCTCTTGTTGGACTGAACCCTTTATCATTATGTAATGTCCTTCTTTGTCTCTTGTTACTTTCTTTGTTTTGAAGTCTATTTTGTCTGATACAAGTACTGCAACTCCTGCTTTTTTCACCCTATTAGTTGCATGAAACATCTTTTCCCATCCCTTTACTTTCAGTCTGTGTTTGTCTTTCTGTTTGAAGTGAGCCTCTTGGAGGCAGCATATAGATGGGTCTTGTTGTTTTATCCATTCAGTGTCTCTACATCTTTTGATTGGTGCATTCAGACCATTTACATTTTGGGTGATTATCGATATCTATGTACTTATTGCCATTGCAGGCTTAAATTCGTGGTTATCAAAGGTTCAAGTGTAGTTCCCTTACTATCTAACAGTCTAATTTAACTCACTTTGTGTGCTATTATAAACACAACCTAAAGATTCTTTTTTTTCTTCCTTTTTCTTCCTCCTTCATTCTTTGTATGTTATGAATTATATTCTGTACTCTTTGTTTATCCCTTGGGTGACATCTATTTAGCCTTAGGAATACTTATATCTATACGAGTACCTCCAAAATGCACTGTAGAGGTGGTTTGTGGGAGGTAAATTCTCTCAGCTTTTGCTTATCTGAAAATTGTTTAATTCCTCCTTCAAATTTAAATGATAACCTTGATGGGTAGAGTATTTGTGGTTCGAGGCCCTTCTGCTTCATTGCATTAATAAATCATGCCACTCCCTTCTGGCCTGTAAGGTTTCTGTTGAGAAATCTGATGACAGCCTGAGGGGTTTTCCTTTGTATGTGATCTTTTTTCTCTCTCTCGCTGCTTTTAAAAGTCTGTCTTTATCCTTGATCTTTGCCATTTTAATTATTATATGTCTTGATGTTGTCTTCCTTGGGTCCCTTGTGTTGGGAGATCTGTGCATCTCCATGGCTTGACAGACTATCTCCTCCCCCAGATTGGCGAAGTTTTCAGCAATTACCTCCTGAATGACACTTTCTATCCCTTTTTCTCTCTCTTCTTCTTCTGGTACCCCTATTATGCAAATATTGTTCTGTTTGGATTGGTCACACAGTTCTCTCAATATTCTTTCATTCTTAGAGATTCTTTTTTCTTTGTGTGCCTCAGCTTCTTTATATTCCTCTTCTCTAATTTCTATTCCATTTGCCGTCTCTTCTACTACATCTAATCTGCTTTTAAATCCCTCCATTGTACATTTCATTTCAGATATGGAATTTCTTAATGATTGAATCTCCATCTTAAATGCATTCCTGAGTTCTTGAATATTTTTCTGTACCTCCATAAGCATGTTTATGGTTTTTATTTTGAACTCTTTTTCAGGAAGACTGGTGCGATCTGTTCATTTGGCCCTTTTTCTGGGGTTTGTGAGATTTTTATCTGAATCACGTTCTTTTTACGTTTCATATTTCTGTCTGGTTCTCTCCAGTGCCCAGAACCTCAAGTCTCTGGAGCTGCTCAGCCCCTAGAGTGAGGTTGGGGGTCATAGGGGAGTGGAGTTGGTGCCTGTGTGGAGGAAAGATCAGTTTCCTGCTTCCCATCTGCCATGCCTGTCTCCGGTATCAGAGCCAGTGGGCTGAGCACACAGGTGTAAGCCTCTGTGCTTTGCATCTCTAGCTGTTGTAGGTGGGGCCTCCCCCTGGTTGGCCTGATGCCAGCACAGTGACTGCTGGTTTGCGAGCCTGTGCCGTGAGACCAGGAGGAAAGCTCGGCAGGGTTTGTTTCACAGTGGGGGACCTTGGAGCTGAGTAGCCAGCCAGGGGGATGGAGCACCTGAAGCTCCTCAAAGTTCCCAATCTGTTAGGCAGAGCACGCCCAGACAACTTTGTCCCCTATCCCTTCTCCTGTGCAGCAAGCTCTGTGCAAACCCTGGGCTTTTAGCAGCCCTCTTGCTGCTTGGAAGCCTCTCAGACCACCTGCCTTTCCCTTGTCTCAGAGTGGCCGGGTGTAGATCCTGTCCTTCACAAACGGCTGGATCTGTCTCTCAAGCACTCCACCTGTCCCAGCTCCCCATCCTTCAGAGCACCACACAATGTAGGTTTCTGCTCGCAAAGCAGATCTCCAAGGCTAGGTGTTCAGCAGTCCCAGGATTCCACCCACTTCCCGCTCTGTTTCTCTTCCTCCTGCTGGTGAGCTGGGGTGGGGGAAGGGCCTGGGTCCTGCTGGATCAACGCTTTGATACGTTACCCTGTTTTGTGAGATCTGTTCTGTTCTTGAGGTGTGTATCCAGTCTGGCGCAGCCTTCTTTCCTGTTGCTCTTTTAGGGTTAGTTGTATTAACTTTGTTTTTGCTCTATCTGTGGTTTTGGGAGGAGTTCTCTGTCTCACCTCTCACACCACCATCTTGAATCTTCAAAGCATGTTTTAATCAATAAAACCAAAGGGCTCAATTGGTTTAAAAAAGTTTGGAGAAGCTACCTACTACATCTTCCTCCTGAAGAGCCAATGCCTTATTCTCATTTTTTCATCCCAGGAGCATCTGAAAGGCTCTAGAACAACTCTGACCAATAGAATGTTCTGTAACAATGAAACTGTTCTATTCTGTACAGTTCAATATGGCAGCTATTAGCCACATATGACTGCTGGGCCCATGAAAATGAAATATGGCTGCTGAGATGGAAGAAATGAATTAAAAAAATTTTTTAATTTTAACTAATTTAGAGTTAAATACGAATTGGGTTGGGTCAGTGAGCGCAACCGGTCAGTGGGGCAAAAATGATGGCTTTTGTCTTTTGAGCTGAAAGCCTGGTGGGGAAGCGTTCAGTTGGCTGCAGGCTGGGCACAAAGGAGGCCCCCAGCACTTGCTGCACTGTTGGGAAACCCCAGAGCCCCAGGAAGGGAACCTCCTATGACACACTATCCCCTCCATGCTCCTACTGCTGTGAATAACGGAGGGAGAGGTGTCAGCAGGGAATGTACCTTTAACAAGTCCACAGTTCATTAAAGGAACACTTGGCAATGCTCTGCTTATTAAGCTAGTATTTCTCAGTTCTGTGAAGCTTGGTCTGGGGCTCTGCAAACTACATTTCTCCTTTGCCTGGGGATCCCTGTTAGGCTTTGCTGCTAAGCAGGCATGGAGAGATGGGGTGGCAGAGGGAGGTGCGTGGGCAGGCGGGCCACATGTGCACTTGGGAGTGAGGGGGGAGGAGAAGTTACTGCTCTTCCGTGTCTGTCTCCAGCTTTGAGCAAGTTTCACTATGGACCCTCAGTTGGTTCTGGTAGCTGTTCTTGGCTCTAGTTTCTACCTGTTTTGTCACCCCATACTTCTAGAACCAGCTTCATCTTGCCTGCTCAGTTACCTGCTCTAGCCTCGTGGCACCACCTCCTGAGAGGTTCAAATCCCACCCTACCCTGTGGTCCCCCAAACCCTAGGGATGTAGGCTGCTTTCTGAGAACTCAGTCCCAGTAGACAGTTCTAATAAATTTTCCCTGTAAAAATAACTGCAGTGGGGAAGGAGAGGATTAAAGATGGCACCGTGAGAGGTGAGACAGAGGCTTCCTCCTAAAACCGCATATAATATGAAAATATAACTGATACAACTACTCCTGAAAGAACAACAGGAAAGAGGACTGCGCCAGTCTGCATACACCTGGAGACAAGAGCAGACCTCACAGAATGGGCCACCAATACCACTCCCCTGTGACCCCAACATTGCTTCAGGGGCTGAGCAACTCCAGAGAGTAGAGCTTCTGGGCACTAGAAGGCGCCATATGCAAATATGAAATGCCAAAGGAACCTGGTTCAGAGTAAAATTATTAATACAACTCCTGAGAAAGATTTAAATGATATCGACCTCATTACTCTCCCTGAAAGGGAGTTCAAAATAAAAATCATTAACATGCTCATGGAAGCATGGAAAGACATTCAAGAACTCAGGAATGAACTCCAGTCAGAGATCCAATCATTGAAGAGCACCATGGAGGGTATTAAAAGCAGATTGGATATGGTGGAGGAGACGATAAATGAAATAGAAACTAGGGAAGAGGAATACAAAGAAGCTGAGGCACACAGAGAAAAAAGAATCTCTAAGAATGAAAGAACTATAGTAGCAGACTCAGAGACTCCAAGAAGAAACTAGTGGTTATCAAAGGGGAGGGGTGTGGGAGGGTGGGTGGGGAGGGTGGGAGGAGGGGATTGTGAGGTATTATGTTTAGTACACATGGTGTGGGGAACCACGGAGAAAACAGTGTAGCACAGAGAAGGCAAACAGTGAATCTGTGTCATTTTACTACACTGATGGACAGTGACTGAATTGGAGTATGAGTGTGCACTTGATAATATAGGTAAATGTAGTAACCACATTTATTTTTCATGTGAAAGCTTCATAAGAATGTATATCAATAATACCTTAATTTAAAAAAGGGCAAAAAAAGAATGAAAGAACTGTGTGACCAATCCAAACGGAACAATATTCACATTATAGGGGTATCAGAAGAGTGAGAAAAAGGGATAGCAAGTGTCTTTGAGGAGGTAATTGCTGAAAACTTCCCCAATCTGGGGAAGGAGATAGTCTCTCAGGCCATGGAGGTGCACAGATCTCCCAACACAAGGGACCCAAGGAAGACAACACCAAGACATATAGTAATTAAAATGGCAAAGAACAAGGATAAGGACAGACTATTAAAAGCAGCCAGAGAAATAAGATCACATACAAAGAAAAGCCTATCAGGCTATCATCAGACTTCTCAACAGAAACCTTACAGGCCAGAAGGGAGTGGCATGATGTATTTAATGCAATGAAGCAGAAGGGCCTTGAAACCAAGATTACTTTATCCGGCAAGATTATCATTTAAATTTGAAGGGGGGATTAAACAATTCCCAGATAAACAAAAGCTGAGAGAATTTACCTCCCACAAACCATCTCTACAGTGTATTTTGGAGGGACTGCTATAGATGGAAGTGTTCCTATGGTTTAATAGTGGTCACCAGAGGTAATAAAACCACAGTAAAGAAAGTAGAAGAGCTAATTACTAAGAAAATGCAAAATTAAATTAATTATCCCCAAAGTCAATCAAGGGATAGACAAACAGTACAGAATATGATACCTAATATAAAAATAATGGAGGAGTAAGAAAAAGGAGGATAAAAAAAAAGAACCTTTAGGTTGTGTTTGTAATAGCATATTAAGTGAGTTAAGTTAGACTCTTAGACAGTAAGGAAGTTAACCTTGAACCTTTGGTAACCCCGAATCTAAAGCCTGCAATGGCAATAAGTACATACCTATTGATAATCACCCTAAATGTAAATGCTCTGAATGCACCAATCAAAAGACATAGAGTCACTGAATGGATAAAAAAACAAGACCCATCTGTATGCTGCCTACCAGAGACATACTTTAAATCCAAAGACATACACAGACTAAAAGTGAAGGGATGGAAAAAGACATTTCATGCAACTAATGGGGAGAAAAAAGCAGGAGTTGTAGTACTTGTATCACACAAAATAGACTTCAAAACAAAGAAAGTCACAAGAGACAAAGAAGGACATTACATAATAATAAAAGGGTCAATCCAACAAGAAGATATAATTTTAAATATCTAGGCGCCCAACACAGGAGGACCTACATATGTGAAAAAAATACTAACAGAATTAAAAGGAGAAACAGAATGCAATGTATTCATTCTAGGAGACTTCAACACACCACTCACTCTAAAGGACACATCAACCAGACAGAAAATAAGTAAGGAGACAGAGGCACTGAACAACACAATAGAACAGATGGACCTAACAGACATCTACAGAACTCTACACCCAAAAGCAGCAGAATACACATTCTTCTCAAGTGCACATGGAACATTTTCAAGAATACATCATATGCTAGGCCACAAAAAGAGCCTCGGTAAATTCAAAAAGATTGAAATTGTACCAACCAGCTTCTCAGACCACAAAGGTATGAAACTAGAAATAAATTATGCAAAGAAAATGAAAAATCCCACAAACACATGGAGGTCTCACAACATGCTCATAAATAACCAATGGATCAATGACCAAATAAAAACAGACATCAAGCAATATATGGAGACAAATGACAACAATAATTCAACACCGCAAAATCTGTGGGACGCAGCGAAGGCCGTGTTAAGAAGAAAGTATATTGCAATACAGGCCTACCACAGGAAAGAAGAACAATCCCATATGAGCAGTCTAAGCTCACAATTAATGAAACTAGAAAAAGAAGAACAAATGAGGCCCAAAGTCAGTAGAAGTAGGGACATAATAAAGATTAGAGCAGAAATACATAAAATCGAGAAGAATAAAACAGTAGAAAGGATCAATGAAAGCAGGAGCTGAGTCTTCTAGAAAATAAACAAAACAGATAAACCCCTAGCCAGACTTATCAAGAAAAAATGTGAGTCTACTCACATAAACAGAATCAGAAATGAGAAAGGAAAAATCACTATGAACACCAGAGAAATACAAAGAATTATGAGAGAATACTATGAAAAATTATATGGTAACAAACTGGATAACCTAGAAGAAATGGACAGCTTTCTAGAAAAATACAACTTTCCAAGGTTGACCCAGAAAGAAACAGAAAATCAGAGACCAATTACCAGCAACGAAATTGAAGTGGTAATCAAAAACCTACCTAAGAACAAAACACCTACCAGATGACTTCACTGCTGAATTTTATCAAACATTTAGTGAAGACCTAATACCCATCCTCCTTAAAGTTTTCCAAAGAATAGAAGAAGAGGGAATACTTCCAAACTCATTCTATGAGGCCAGCATCACTCTAATACCAAAACTGGGCAAAGACACCACAAAAAAAGAAAATTACAGACCAATATCTCTGATGAACATAGATGCAAAAATACTCAACAAAATATTAGCAAATCAAATTCAAAAATACATCAAAAAGGTCATCCATCATGATCAAGTAGGATTTATTCCAGGGATGCAAAGATGGTACAACATTCGAAAATCCATCAACATCATCCACCACATCAACAAAAAGAAGGACAAAAACCACATGATCATCTCCATAGATGCTGAAAAAGCATTTGAAAAAATTCAACATCCATTCATGATAAAAACTCTCAACAAAATGGGTAAGGAGGCCAAGTACCTCAACATAATAAAGGCCATATATGACAAACCCACAGCCAACATTATACTTAACAGCAAGAGGTTGAAAGCTTTTCCTTTAAGATCGGGAACAAGACAAGGATGCCCACTCTCCCCCCTTCTATTCAACATAGTACTGGAGGTCCTAGCCACGGCAATCAGACAACACAAAGAAATAAAAGGCATCCAGATTGGCAAGGAAGAAGTTAAGCTGTCCCTGTTTGCTGATGACATGATATTGTACATAAAAAAACCCTAAAGAATCCCCTCAAAACTACTAGATCTAACATCTGAATTCAGCAAACTTGCAGGATACAAAATTAATATGCAGAAATCTGTGGCATTCCTATACACTAACAATGAACTAGCAGAAAGAGAAATCAGGAAAACAATTCCATTCACAGTTGCATCAGAAAGAATAAAATACCTAGGAATAAACCTAACCAAGGAAGTGAAAGACATGTACTCTGAAAACTACAAGACACTCATGAGAGAAATTAAAGAAGATACTAGTAAATGGAAACACATCCCATGCTCACAGATAGGAGGAATTAATATTGTCAAAATGGCCATCCTGCCTAAAGCAATTACAGACTCAATGCAATCTCTATCAAAATACCAACAGCATTCTTCAATGAACTAGAGAAATCGTTCTAAAATTCATATGGAACCAAAAAAGACCCCGAATAGTCAAAGCAACCCTGAGAAGGAAGAATAAAGCTGGGGGGATTATGCTCCCCAACTTCAAGCTCTACTACAAGCCACAGTACTCAAGACAATCTGGTACTGGCACAAGAACAGACCCATAGACTAATGGAACAGACTAGAGAGCCCTGATATAAACCCAACCATATATGGTCAATTAATATATAATTAAGGAGCCATGGATATACAATGGGGAAATGACAGCCTCTTCAACAGCTGGTGTTGGCAAAACTGGACAGCTACACACAAGAGAATGAAACTGGATTACTGTTTAACCCCATACACAAAAGTAAACTCGAAATGGATCAAGGACCTGAATGTAAGTCATGAAATCATAAAACTCTTAGAAGACAACATAGGCAAGAATCTCCTGAATATAAGCATGAACTTCTTCCTGAATGTATCTCCTAGAGTAAGGGAAACAAAAGCAAAAATCAACTCATAGGACTACATCAAACTAAAAAGTTTCTGTACAGCAAAGAACACCATCAACAGAACAAGAAGGTGTCCTACAGTATGGGAGAATATATTTGTAAATGACATATCCGACAAGGGGTTAACATACAAAATATATAAAGAACTTACACGCCTCAACACCCAAAAAGCAAATAACCCGATTAAAAATTGGGCAGAGGGTATGAAGAGACAGTTTTCCAAAGAAGAAATTCAGATGGCCCACATACACATGAAAAGATGCTCCACATCACTAATCATTAGGGAAATGGAAATTAAAAGCACAATGAGATATCACCTCACACCAGTGAGGATGGCCAGCATCGAAAAGACTAAGAACAACAAATACTGGCGAGGATGCAGAGAAAGGGGAACCCTCCTACATTGCTGGTGGGAATGTAAGCTAGTTCAACCATTGTGGAAAGCAATATGGAGGTTCCTCAAAAAACTAAAAATACAAATACCATTTGACCCGGGAATCCCACTCCTTGGAATTTACCCAAAGAATACAACTTCTCAGATTCAAAAAGACATATGCACCCCTATGTTTACTGCAGCACTTTTTACAATAGCCAAGATATGGAAGCAACCTAAGTGTCCATCAGTAGATGAATGGATAAAGAAGATGAGGTACATATACACAGTGGAATATTATTCAGCCATAAGAAGGAAACAAATCCTACCATTTGCAACAACATGCATGGAGCTGGAGGATATTATGCTCAGTGAAATAAGCCAGGCAAAGGAAGACAAGTGCCAAATGATTTCCCTCATTTGTGGAGTATAACAACAAAGCAAAACTGAAGGAACAAAATAGCAGCAGACTCAGAGACTTCAAGAAGGAACTAGTGGTTGTCAAAGGGGAGGGGTGTGGGAGGGCGGGAGAAGGGGATTGCGGGGTATTATGATTAGTACACATGGTGTGTGGGGGGATCATGGGGAAGACAGTGTAGCACAGAGAGGACAAGTGGTGACTCTGTGGCATCTTGCTACACTGGTGCAGGGGTGCGGACCTGAGAAGAAGGTGACTGGGAGGTTCACAGGGTGGTCACCAGCCCAGGCCCCTCAGGACATGAAATCCATTGGGGGCCCCTGGGCAATTGCCTCAGAAGTGTTTTCAAATGACCAGCACAGAAAACACAGGGCATAGGACAAGAATTTAGACATTTTGATTGAGGTGCCAAGATATGAGCCAGAAACCAAGGCAAGGGGTAAGAGGGACAGTAGATGCTCATTTCTAAGGGGGTCTCAGACATCTGCTCATGACTCATGGGCCCCCAGCCCATAGCCTCCCACCCAGATCTAGGGGTTAAAAGGGTTGACAGAGACTGGAGGTGGGGGTTGTTGAAAGTGGCTTCTTCAGAAAGACCTGTGCTGGGAGGTCTACCTTCTCTTGTTAGAGGAGCTAGGGAAGGGCTGTCTCGGGAAGAAGGTGGGCCAATGGTGGCTCAAGCAACTCAATACCCACCCAGGACAACCACACTTGAAAGGAGGTCACACACGTTAGCATCTTCTACAGGCCCCTCAAGATATCATTGGAGCCCAACGTTTCAAAACTGAATATTAATGACATACAGGAAGAGAAGTAAGGTGCAGCTTACTGTGGCCCCAGGGACCACCCCAAGGCATGGGCCTTATGGGAGGGGACACCACTTCCTGCAACCCCAAGCCTTTTCAGAGCCCTCACTGGGCCCACTCAGAGCTCCAGTAAGCTGCACAGAGGGCTGCTTCCCATGGGAACCAAGGCAGCTTACAGCAGCAGAGTGGGGGACCAGCGGGGCTGGAGTGTTGCTATGTCCTCTTGATACTGATGAAAGATGCGTGAACCCAGGACACCAGATGTGGGACCTGCTGCTTTAATGTCTTTTTAAAAGGAATCCTTCCCACAGGCAGACTTCCCCAGCCTGGATCCCTCAGTAGAAAAAGATAGAGAGGAGGATGTAGTGTGAGGGGTAAAAGATCAGGCTCAGGGCAGGAAGCAGGGGGCAGTCAGCTAAGGGAAAGGCCCAGACACATGACATGGGAGTTACATTCAGAGGAACCTGACAGGAAAGTGTTCATAGTAAGCATAAGCCAGGCCCAGAGCACACAAAGGCAGCTTAGAACAGTGCTAGTCAAGTGACAACTTTCTGTGTCCCCTCCTCTCCTTCCTACAGCTGGGAACAGGGGCAGGTGTTGCGGGGAGGAGAGGCGGCCAGCGCTGGGCCAGCAGGGACACAGAGAGATATCTGCTCTTTGAGTGGGGACCAGGGGGTTGATGAGTATATTAGCATGAACCCTTTAATTACTGAATTCAGACTGTGTTTGTTTCTCAAGTGCCAACAGGACTTTCTCTGTTATCTAAGGGTGGCTGGGAAGTCATGGGGGCCCAGGGCGGAAGTCATGCCCCAGGCAGGAGGGAAAGGGTGGCAGGAGACAAAATAAAATGGCTTTTATGATTATACCTCTGAGTCTGACAAGTTCACATGCATAAACTCAATTCTCCCAAAGGATCCTACCACCTGTAATCACCTATGACTTCTAAGTGCAAACTAGTATTTATTTTATTTATTTAATGAATACTTCAGTCACACTTGCCGTGAATCAGGTACTGGTCAAAGCAGGATGTTGGTATTAACTCATTTAACTCTCATAAAAGCCCTATGGAGTAGGTACTACAAGCATCTCCATTTTACTTTTGAAGCAACTGAGGCACAGAGAAGTTCAGTAACATGGCCAAAGTCTCACACCTAGCAGGTGGTCAAGCTAGAATTTGAACCATAGATGTTTACAGCCACAGACCGGAACAGAGGTCCTGACCCAAGATCCACACCTGGGTATCTAACCAGGAGGGACGAAAACATGTCCACACCAAGGCCTGCATGTGAGTATTCACAGCAGCATCATTCACAGCAGTAAGAATTGGGAATAATCCAACCAGCCGCTGACTGGGTAAACAAAACGTGGTCTGTGCACACAACGTGCTCCTACTCACTGGGAAAAGGGATGAAGGGCTAATACATGCCAGGGACTGGGTGACCTGCAAAAGACCATGGGAAGTGAAAGAAGCTCAGTGCAAGGGCCTGCCATGGTACCATTCTGCTCATGTGAAATCTCTGAGCGGGCAGATCTCCACGAGAAGAGAGTAGATGAGGGGTGCACTTCAAAGGGGTGCGTTTTATGATTTATAAGTTATAGCTCACTAAAGCTATTTAAAAAAAAAACAGCAGAGGGGCTGACCTAGCCTGAAAGGCCCTTCCTCTGAACTCTTCAGAGGAACACAGGAGGGTAGAGCTTCAGGCCAAAAAGTTGCCGGAAGCCTTGGGCTCTCCCTTCCAGGCTCCAAAAGCCTCAGATGATTTGTGTGGAAAAGCCCCACCGGGTCCAATACCACCCAGCTGGAGTTCTGCACCAACCAGCTGATATCTCTTTACAGAACCACTCTGTTGTGCAGAGTAATCATATGCAGGGGAATCTCCTACCCAAAATGAGACCTCTTATTCCTCAAACACCCCTGAGTTATTTTGCAATGCAAAATTCATGCCTCCTCAAGCCAATTACTTGGGAAAATGTGATATGCAATAATGAATTATACATGCGTTTTCTTTGTGAATTTTTTTTCTCCTTGGGGATGTTAATCACTAGATAAATTGTCAGGGGTTTTATGTCTTGAAATAACTCCTTGTCATATCAGAGCCCCTCTTGCTACATATTGCCCGGCCCCAAAGAAGATAACATGTCATTACAATTAGGGCAAAAAATGTGCTAGTCTCACACACATACATGCTGATATATATGTGTTGATATATGTATACTGATATCAGAAACAATGAATGAAAATTCAATACACTCTTTCTTTGGGAGATGCTGGTGGAGTCCTTGGTATAATATTTTCCCATTTTGCGGTGCATATGCCTCCCCTGGTTTTATAGCTGTGAAGTCGTTTCTGATGCCTGAAAGCTCCCTCTACATAGGGAATGTTTCTCCACCATGGGCATCCAGCGACTGACATACAACAACCCTTTTGTTGAAGAAAACTCTTTGAAAGCTGAGACATTATTCACCAAAACTAAGGCCAAATCTGTCCACTCTACAACTTGGTGCTACAAGCAGAGAGAACAGTCATCTGTCTTTTAAAGCTCACTGCAAAGCTGTAATATTATAAGTGTCATTTCTTAATTCCGTCAAGCAACATCTCTGTGATACTTTTATTACACCTTAGGGGACCATAAACCTTTACTGATTCATAGTCTTTCCAAGGATCAAGGTTTTTGCTATGGTTGCTTTAAAGCAGGAATTTCAAAAAGCCACAGGTAGCTTTTGAGCTTCTTTCTACTCATTAGTCTTGTAAGTACAAAGCTACCTGGAAATATTATAGCACTCTTTGAATCCAATCCCTCTCAACACTTCAATGATTTCATCACTGACACATGGAAAAGAAAATCCAATTCCTCAAATCCACTTAGAAGCCCATATTCCCCAGAAGAATTAGTCTCCCTTGGAAACATAATCATATCAAAGCATGAGGTGCCAAAATTCTCTAAAGTAACAGGCAATGTTTATGATAGACCAAAAAAATGTCCTCATAAGTTGTCTGAGGTCTCCTGTTATTCAGAATTACCCATGATTCTGAATAATGTGTTATTAACTTACAAGAGATGCCATCATTTTGCTGATTGGTTAGAAATCCACAGAAAACCTCAGGCAGAGCAGTCCACCCACCCAACCTTTGAAGACAGAGAAGAAACTATGGCAATCATGTTGCCACAAGCAGCTGGCTAAGGACACCATTGTGACAAAGGTCAAACAATTGGAAGTCAGGGACGATACACTGTCCACTTCAGTTATCAACTGGCCACACTGTGCTGAGGGGCTCAGTAAGTAATTCTTAAAGGACGGCGGGCCTACAGCAGGCCTAGTTCCACAATGGCCACCCCACCCCAAGCTCTGTTCTGCTTACCAGTAAACGTCTCCGTACAGAAATTCACTCCTAAAAGACATTTAGAGGTTCCAAAATTGGAGATTTTCACCACTCCACTACAGGTATTCACCAGAACATTATCACCCTTTAGAAAAGGAAGAATATCACATGCTTAAAGACAGGTTTGAAAAACTAATACAAAGCAGATTTAAACCTTAAAAAACAATCACAAGTCTCTAGGAAGACTAGATTTCACACTTTGGGGACTGTCATGCTCAATCCTTTCCCTTCCATGAGCTGGTCAGTTGCAGCTCACATGGCCTGAGGTGCACAAATGAAACCTCATTGGTTCAGACAAGCAAGTACCTTGATATCTCTGTGCACAATCCGGTTTTCGTGGAGATACTTAAGGCCTTCCAGGATCTGCTTAGTGTAAAACTTGATGGTGGGCTCCTTCATCGGCCCCCATTTTCCTGATTGCAAAAGAGCAGAAAGCCTTCCTGGAAATGGACACAGTAGAAAACTGGTCAGGGTGATTCAATTATATGAGTTTAGGGAAATAAAATGAGGTGACATTTCTAACCTAATAGATGCAGCCACTCCAACATCACTGTATCTGGGCTAAACACAACCTCTTTCCTCCCTCTCTGTTGCCTGTTACCCAGATGCGCTAGCAGTGCAGCCAGAGAAGAGGCCAGGGGCTGGGGCAGCAGGAACCCCTTTGGTTTAGTTCTGTTCAGCTGTACAAAGTCAGGAGAAGAACTCTACAATGTTCTCTGAACTTGGGAGGGCTGGCCTAGTGCTGCAGATCCTGTACAAGTATCTCAGCCATTTGGCTTGGGTCAAAGCCACATTTTTAACCTCCCTCCGAAATCAGAGGTGGGCAGAACCAGAGTGAGGAGCCCTTTAGAGAGACAAGACTCAGACCTGAGAAAGTTGGGTCTCTCCACCCTCATTGTGAGAAGTACCAGGTGACAGGTCACTGTGTTTACACTGCTCTCTTGCCCAGTTGTACCAGTACACACTGAACCTTCGGGCCAGAAGAAAACCACGCCTCACTACATTCTGACCATCTGTTTCAGAGGTTGCTGCTGTGGTGCAGGTCCTCAGGCATCAGCCAGTCTCGGCTTCAGCCTTTACGCAGCACTATGGGACCTTGCCACATCTCAGTTTCCCTGACTGTAAAAGGGGACGTGCACATGTATCTCTAATTCTGTTGTCATCCTTAAACCTCGTGCCTGGAATATCAATTAATGTGAACAGCAACTGACATATTTTCTGCTCTGAGCACCCTGAGGGAAGAAGAAACTGCACTTTACTAATCCTTAACATTACCCTCAAAATCTAGCCCATTGCCTGGCTCTTAGCATGTATAGCTAGGCTCTTAATATAACAGTAGGCCCTTAATATAACTGTTGGTTGAATGAATGAATGCAGATTTCCAACTGCAGTTTTTACATTTGTATTCAAATCATAATTATCATTATTATTTTATTGTTACTAATTTTATTTTTTTAATGAGCACTTGCTGAGTTCTTGCTCTCACCAGGCTCCATTTTAAGAGCATACTTTATCTCATTTGATCCACCCAACAACCCACTGACATAGGGTCCTTATTACTCTAAGAGTTATTACTACTCCAATTTTTACAGTCATCATTGTTACTCCAATTTTACAACTCATTTATTCAATCAGAAACCGAGGGTACAGAGAGGTAAAGAATTTGCCTGAGGTCACCCAGCTTGCAGATGGAGGGACTAATTCAAACTAGACTGGCTCCAGATCTGAGGAACTCTTCCCCCCGCACTATATTGCCTGCATAGGGGGATTTTGTGGATAAAGCACTGGTGTTTGATTTCCCTGTCAACATGTTGTTTTGCAACATCATTTAAAAATCCTTTGTCTCCTCTTCTCCAAACCATCTTTAAACTCTCAGGCTGTGAAGGTCTCGAGGCTGGAGACTATGCTTTATTCATTTCTGTCTCCAGCCCTCAGCCCAGCGGCTGGCACTCAGCAGATCCTCAATGAATATGTGATGACTGAGTTACCAAACCAGAAATAGACTGTTTATGTGACATCGGGAGATCTATAGCCAACTCCGCTGAGAAACAAATGCTCTCCCCTATCTAAAAGGTCTATCATTTTTCAAGTGGCCAGATGGACAGTGATGTTCATGCTGTATGTTTCATCAGTGACTTTCAGCATGCGAGACCAAAAACAGACATACTCACCCCCAGGCACCTGCTCCATAAATATCTTAATGTAGCCATCCTCAGAAACAGAGCCCAGGCAGCGAACGATGTTGTGGTGCTTGAGGTACCTGTGCAGGGCTATCTCCTCGTGCAGCAGCTGAGAGCACCTAGCAGGGGACGCAAAGCCAGAGTCACCCGCCAAACCCCTGGGCTTGAGGTCCGTGCTGCACCTCGCCATGCCTGCCCTGCTGCTGGCCATCCCTTCTTCCTGGAAATGGGCTCTCCCTTGGTCCCACAAGACTACTCAGTCACTCATCTGTAAAACAGGGGACAGTGATACCAGCCACACAAGGCTCCTGGGGGCCCAAGTGTGTCAAGTTTCTCAGGCCCACAGGGGAGTACCTGGTGCGTGCTGGGTCCTCAGCGCATGCCTGTTGCTGTTAGCACTGTACTGTTAGGGCCCTGAATTCTCCAACCACCCTTTGCCTCTCTCAACAGCCCCTCTTCCTCTGTCTCCCATGCAGAGAGGTGTCCTAGAAGGTTCTGTCCTCAGATACCTTCTAGCCTCATTCTGCAGATTCATTCTGGACTATAGCAACAGCCACTTAACAGACCTCCCAGCCCCAGCCTCTGGCCTCTTCAGTCTGTTCTCCCAGGGCCACCATATCCCCTCTTCCTAAAAAACACTCCTCATCATATCACTTCCCATCATAAGGGCCACATAAAGACTGTATCGCTTAAGATGGCACACAAAGCCTTCAAACTCAGGTCAGACTACATCTTTTAAAAGCTTTGCATCATTTCAAGAGCCCCCCACGGCCCCACATCCTACATTCAAGACAACAGACAATTGTTGTACTATGGATATACTCTGTGCTTTAACAGTTCTGTTCTTGCCTCAGCATAGAATACTTTGGCTTCCTTTTCTGCTAGACACAACTCCTACTCATCTCTCAAAGACCAACTCAAAAATTATTTACTTTCTCAAACTTGCCACAACCCACCCAGGAAAAGTAATCAACTTCTCTCCTGTGTTCTCCAAAGATTCTGTGTACACCTTTATTATGGGACTTGTCATTCTGACTTCCAGGCAAGGTATCTGCAGTCCCTACCAGACTGGGAGCACCCTGGACTATGGACATTATCCTAGTCACCTCTGCGCCCCCAGTGCCAGCTCAGATTCTGGCACAGAGAAGGTGCCTAATACAAAAGTTCAGCCTGTAACTTTAGGGAAAAGGACAAAACAGCCTCTAAGGTCCCTTCTAGCTCTAAAATCCCAGGAACAACTCTCGGCCATGAAAAGCTGAAACAACTACTGCAACTAATGGAGGGAGACAGTACATGTCAGCAGTTTCCCCAAAACAATTGCTCCACCTTAACCATGAGAATAAGAGACAGAATGCTGGATGAGGAATTCAAAAGACTGGATACTATTCTCATTTCTTCACGTCCTTAGAGAAGTCATTTAATCTTCCTCAGCCTTGGAAGAAGTTGGACGAGTTCATTTCAGGTCTTGCCTTATAATTCAAATATTATAATACACAATCCCATTAAAAATGCACAGATGAATGAACAACTAAATTAATGAATCAATGATGAAGGGTCTTACAGCTGCTAGAAATCACTTGCGACCCATCCCTGAGAATTCACTGACCACCTGGATGAAGGAATGTTTGCACATGTCCATCAGTGTCCAGCACTGAGGTCAACCCTGCCAATGTGGTCTGAGCATGCCTGTGGAACACAGAGCTATAATTTCTTACACCATGGCCATTACTGTATATGTAGCTTCTCTACAAAAATGCGTGCCAGTCAACACTGCAACGTTCTTGTTCAGGTATGAATTTAAAAAGAAATAAATATTTAATTAGACTCTAAAAAATGTTGAGGTAAGTTAGTAGTACTGGTAAAAAAAAAATAGCCCCAAATCTCTGGCTGAGGTTGAAGGGCAGGGTATAAAAAAAGTCTGTATTACAAAAACTAATTTTCTTTTTACCATATTTAATTTTCTGTAATGATACATCTCAATAAATAACAGCCACTTAAAACTGTTACAGTGTGAATTAAAGCACTGACTTACATTGTAAAATATTTGCAAATAACTATCTATGTAAAAATGTAAAGCTTTAGACCTAGTTGATCAGTGGAAATAAAACTATACTTTTCTTTTAAAATATAAATTTGTGCAATCCACATGCCTCTAAGTGAAGTTGCTCCACTTTCTCAATCTATTTATAATATACAGAGAATAAAAGCAAATCACCCTTATTACAAGAAAATTACACATTTTTTTATGACTTTCATTCATCTGCACCATCAATGGTAGACATGGGATCTGGGTGTGCAGCTGGCAACTGAAGAGTGCAGAAGGCCTGCCCCAACTTGCCTGATGCCTTTCTTTGGGATTTCTTTGATGGCTATTTGCACTTGATTGCTCAGATCTCTACCAGAATACACGGTTCCATATGTGCCTCTTCCCAGCACAATTCTATTACCATTGGCATCGTAGTCATACTCATACTAAAGAAGGAAAAGCAATGATAAAAAAGCACACAACTTGTGGTGGTGAAGCCCAATAAAAGCCCAAACTTTGTCCTGCAAGTTAAAAAAATTTGTAAGTAACATTACTTGAGTACTAGGCAGATCACATTTCTTAAGTTACATACTTTTCATTAGAAATTACCTTAAAGGGATAGAATTCTCAGCTGTTCATATATTCATAACATGATTTTATGAAATAAAGTCCAAAAAATTAAAAAATATGGTTCATATGTAACTTAGTGGACTCACTTTTTGGAGATTCCTCCTCATTTTACCACTGCAATTTAAAAATGCTTCTAAGTATGTCAAGTACCCCAAATAGGTGCCTTCCTGCATGAGCACTTATCAACTTACCTAGCATACTGCAAAGATTCCAGGTACAGTTAGTATTGCTATCGTTTCTCCGATCTTACCACCAAAAGTTGTTGTACACCTACCTGCATTCCAGTTTGTTCATTTCCATGATTAAAATACATGTAACTCTAGGCTGGGCAATACTTAAATGAGCAGAGGCCGCAAGGTTTCCTGTCCGTTGTTTTCTATGCTCCACTGTGCTTACGCATAGGAGTGCACAGAATGAGTGTGCGTGTCCCCTCCCATCTACTTCTAGGGATGCTTGACAGTTAAGATTGCTAATGGTTCCTCATCACTGTCTGATTAACCAGGCCTCATCCAGCTCCATAAAAGGCTTGTCTCACACTTATCTCTGCCCCATGTCTGGTACCTTCAAAGTGTATCACTCAGTTCATTTCTACAGCAAACTTTGATTCTAAGCGAAGAATTCAACCTGACTCAATTATTAAAATGAATTCCGTTGATATTCTCTGAAAGAAACCTCAAAGAATTAATTTCAGCATAAGTTGAGGTACCAAAATTTCATTAAATTGTAGCCATTGGGAAGACCTGAGTTACTGGCAAGTCAGAATAATTGTACAAGATTTAGACATATGTGTAATGGGGTAGTAACAGTGGACCAGAACAGTGTTGTCCAAAAGTGCACATGATCCTCACAGCTGCCAGAGTGGCTAGTATCAAAGACAGGAGATTACAGTGCAGGTGAGAAAAGGGCAACCTTGTACACTGTTGGTGGGAACGTAAACTGGTGCCACCACTATGGAAAACAGTGTGGTGGTGCCTCCAAAAATTAAAAATAGAACTACCATATGATTCAACAATTCCACTTTGGAGCATTTATCCAAAGAAAAGGAAAACACTGATTTGAAGAGATACACGCACCCCTATGTTCACTGCAGCATTATTTACAATAGCCAAGACATGGAAGCAACCTACGTGTCCATTGATAGACGGATGGATAAAGAAGATGTGGTACATATACACAAGGAATATTATTTAACCATACAAAAAGAATGAAATCCTGCCATTTGCAACATGGATGGACCTAGAGGGTATTATGCCAAGTGAAATAAGTCAGAGAAAGACAAATACCATCTAATTTCACTTACACGTGCCATCTAAAAAAAAAAAAAAAAAGAAACAGATTCATAGATACAGGAAACAAACTGTTGGTTACCAGAGGGGAGGGAGAGAAGGGATGGGCACAGTACAGCATAGGGAATATAGTCAATAATACTGTAATAACTTTGTATGGTGACAGATGGTAACTAGACTTGTGGGAATCATTTCATAACATCTAAAAATACTGAATCACTATGAAGTACATCTGAAACTTACAGGATACTGTATGTCAATTATACTTCAAGAAAAAAGAGTTTCCAATGACTTTCTTAAAAATTATATTACAACTGTTATAGTTAATATAGTATATGCAAGTAGATATAAAAAAAGTAATTTTAGGCATAAATGAAAATGTCTGCTCCCAATTGGCCAACTCTTTCTCTTGTAGTCTCACAAACATTATTAATTAACTTAGAAAAAACACTTTTGCAAAGATTGTGAACAAGAGGCAATTTTAGTTTAGTCCATGCCAAACTTTTCTTAAACATTCTGGCTGAGGGGATCCCAAAGTGATGTGGCCTTTCTATAGAGATGCATTCAACATAAACTCTGAAAGTCATGGATAGTGATGGGCTAGCTCATTCATAAATGCGTATTTCTAAATATTCATAGAAAAAAAATTCACACAAAAAGTAGGACATTTTCTTTAAGCATCAAAGATACACTAAATAACTTTTTTCCATGTCCTAGGTCTTCTATGACTCACCTCTATGGTGTACCCACTGGTCTTTACCTCCAGCTCCACTGTACTGCCCACTGCATTGGTTATCATCTCTTTGACCAAAGAGCAGAACCTAGAACAGCAAATGTCACAAAGATGCTCCTAACTTTGATCACTCTTGTTCCTTACCTTTAACTTAGCCTTATTACATTGAACTGTGATTAAATATAAACCAAGTTTTTACAAGTTCATGGAACAGTCAATCCACTCCTTGATTTGATATGGTACTTTAATGGTTATCTAATTTAGTTGAAAAACCCATGTGATACTTGGTAGTAACTGATGCTTGAACACTTCCAGTGAGAGAGAACTCTTTACCTCATAAGGCAGCTCACTCTTTGGTGAACTCAATGAGAAATGCCTTACTTACACTGAACCAACAGTTCTTTTCTGTGGGTCTCATCCACAGATTGCTTATAATTAATCTCTTTTTTATATGATAGTTCATTAGAAATAATGTACATAATTTTATAATGTCCCTAAAAGTCTTTCATCTTTGTTCCCCCTAAGACTTGCTCCTGAGTCACACCACTAACAGGTGATTCTTCAAATGTGTCCCTGTATTACTTTTAAGTCTGGCCCTGAGATCAGTGTTCCAGCAGTGATCTAATCAGTGCTAAGAAGAGTGGGACCATTACCTCTCAAGACGGAGACACTCTAGTTCTTAGTAAGAAATACATCTTGTCTAAGGGGAGGTGTGGGCAAGAAATGCATAAGATGGTCTCATCATTCTGTTGACATAGATTAAGCTTAATATCGACTATTACCCATAAATCTTTCTCACAAATGCTGACGGGCCACATCAGCCACTTCCTAAACTTGCATAGTTGTTTGTTTGCATTCAAGTGATTTGACTCAGAAAATTTTTTTCAGTATTCTCTCTTAAGGTGGCAGGGAAGGACACTGTATACCTTAAGATACTTTCCACAAAACATCAAAATATTCCTTTCTCTAACTAACTTGTCCCACCTTTGCTGCTAATCTTTGAAATCTGGGAAACTTAATAGTGAGGCTTCTTAGGAGGCATAGTATGCACTCACCAGAGTAACTAAAATTTAAAAGACAACGTCAATTATTAAGAAAGCAGAGCAACTGGGACTCCCATACATTGCTGGTGGGAGTATAAACTGATACAGCCACTTTGGAATACTATTGGCAGTATCAACCACAGATGAATATAAACCTACCCTATAACCCAGTAACAACACTCCTAGGTATACACTCAAGAGAAATCAATGTATATTTTCACCAAAAGGCATGTACAAGAATGACCATGGAATTTTTTTTCATGATAGCCCCAGACTGGAAACAATCCAAATGTTCATTGATAGAGCAGATAAACTGCTGTGTATGCACACAATGGAACATTACACAGCAATAAAAAGGATGAACGGATACGTACAACATGGCTGAATCTCATGGATATTATTCTAAGAGAAAGAAGTGAGACACAAAAGAGTACATACTTTATGATTCTATTTATTTGAAGTTCAAGAACAGGCAAAACTAACCATTGGTGATAGAAATTAAAAATGGTTATCATTGGAGGGGGCTTAAAGACTGAAGGGGGCTAAATGGCTAGGAAGGGGCACAAGGCACCTTCTGGGTGCAGACATACTTAGGTGTACTTTACATGCTTCGCTTGAATGTATGTTACACCTCAATTACAAAATTTTACTTAAATGTATGGCAAAAAAGGACACTGAGGACTGAATGATGGTCAGAAAGGCAAACTTTGTAGTAAAAGGATGTTCTGCCTAATATTTGACAGTATTTTTCCAGCTCCAAACTGAAGCTTGTGACCCAAGGGTTTCTAGTCTGATTTCTAGATATGTTGTGATAATGACTGTCTGAGACACACTGCATTAACATGTTCTCAAATTACATGATACAAACACTCAACGAACTAAGACTAAAGGGAAATTCCTCAATCTGATAAAGGCTATCTATGAAGAAGTTACCACTAACATCATGCTTAATGGTAAAAAACTGGATGCTTTACCACTAAGATCAGGAACAAGACAAGGATGTCTACTCTCACCACTTCTACTTCACATTGTACTAGAGAGTCTAGTCAGGTCAATCAGGCAAGAAAAGAAATAAGGGCATCCAGGTTGGAAAGGAAGAACTATAACATGCCTATCTGCAGATGACATGATCTTATATAGAGAAAATTCTAAGAAAGACAATAAAAGCTATTAGAATAAATGAGTTCAATCTTTCTATGTTGATAGATAGTAACTGCACTAGAGGAGGTGAAGATTTAGTAAAACATGAGTAACTGCTGAACCACTGTGTTGTATATTTGAAACCAATATAAGATTATATATAAATGATACTTTAATAATAAAAAAAGAATAAATGAGTTCAGCAAGGTGGCAGGATGTACTAAATCAATATGCAAAAATCAAGTGTATTTCTAAACACTAGCAATGAACAATCTGAAAATGAAATTAAGAAAACTCCATTTATGATAGTATCAAAAAGAATAAAATACTTAGGTATGTATTTAACAAAAGAACTATAAGACTTGTACACTGAAACTACAAAAATTTTCTGAAAGAAATAAAAGAAGATCTAAACAAATAGAAAGCTATGCCATGCTCATAGGATGGAAGACTTGCTATGGCCAGGATGGGAATGCTTCCCAAATTGATCTACATATCCAGTGCAATCCCTGTCAAAATCCTACCTGCCTTTTTTTTTCCAGATATTGACAAGTTGATTCTAAAATTCACATGGAAATGAAAGCACCACAATAGCCAAAACAATTATGAAAAACAAGAACAAAGTTGGAGGACTCACATTTCCTGATTTTACAACTTATCAAAGCTGCAGTAATCAAGAAAATGTGGTACTGGCATACAGACAGACACATAGATCAATGGAATAGATGTCAAAGTCCAGAAATAGACTCTTACTTTTAGGATCAACTGATTTTCTAAAAGAATGCCAAGATCACTGAATGGGAGAAAGAACTGCCTTTTCAACAAATGGTTCTGGGACAACCATATATCCATTTGCAAACAAATGTAGTTGGACCCCTTACTTTATACCATATACACAAATAAACTCAAAATGGACCAGCAACCTAAATATAAGAGCTAAACCTATAAAAACTCTTAGAAGAAAATATAAACAATAGAAAACCTCAGGTTAGGCAAAGCCTTCTTAGATGTGACACCAAAAACACGATTGACAAAAGAAAAAACAGAGAAATTGGGCTGGATCAAAATTTAAAACTTTTGTATGGCAAATGACACCATCAACAGGGTGAAAGATGACCCAAAGAATGGGAGGAAGTATTTGCAAATCACACATATGATAAAGTACTTGTATCCAGAATCTATAAAGAACTCTTAAAACTCATTAACAAAAATACAAATCATCCAATTAAAAATGGGCCAAGTTTGGAGAAACCTGGCCAACTTCACTTTCACTAGGTAAGCCAAGTTACTATCACCAGTAATGAGACAAAGATATCGTACGTCTCCTGATGTGATGGACTGAGCACAGGACATCACTTCTCCAGTATTCCTATCCAAAATGCGTAACACTAAGGTAATCAGGAGGAAACATCAAAGGAACCCAAACTGAATGAAGGACTACACAAGATAAATTGCCTGCACTCTCTGAAAGCACTAAGTCAAGACAAGAAAAGACTGATGAAGAACTGTTGCAGATAAAGGGGACCATACAGATAGGACACCTGGGTTGGATCATGGACCAAAGAAAAAAACTTTTGTTTTGCCATAAAGGACATTAGCGGAACAATAAGTAAAGTATGGATAATGTTTGTAAATTATACCACTATATGAATCCTATTTTCCTGATTAGATAACTAATGGTACTGTGATTACATGATAAATGTTCCTGGTTTTAGGACATATGCACCAAAGTATCAAGAGATAATGGAGAATTATATATAATCTACACCTTACTCTTTCAACAGTTAAGAGAAAAATAATCGAATGCATATAGAGCGAATGTAAAACAAATGTGGCAGAGGGTTAACACTGGAGAATTCTGGGTGAAACACATATAGAAGTTCTTTGTACTTTTTAAACTTTCTTGTATGTCCGAATATTTTCCAAAATAACAAGTAAAAAAAATTTTTTAACTGGGCAGGGGATTGGAGTAGATAGTTCTTCAAAGAAGATATAAAATGGCCAATAAGCTCATGAAAAGCTTCTCATTATCATGAGTCATCAGGGAAGTACAAATCAAAACCACAGTGAGATTCTACCTCACACCCACTGGGGTGGCCATAATCAACAGGACAGACAATAATAAGTGTTACAAGGACATGGAGAAACTGGAACCCTCTTATACTGCTGATGGGAGTGTAAATTGGGAAAACAGCCTGGCAGTTCCTTAAAGGTTAAACAGAGTTACCATAAGACCAAAGAGAAATGAAAACGCGTCCAAACACTTGCATGCGAATGTTCATAGCAGTGCTATTCATCATAGCGCAAAACGTGGAAACAACCCAAATACCTTTCAAATGATGACCTGATAAATCATATCTGGTCAACAAAATGGAATATTATTCAGCCACAAAAAGGAATGAAATACTGACACACTCTACAACGTGGATGAACTTCAAAACATTATGTAAGTGGAAGAAGCCAGTCACAAAAGAGCACATATTGTGTGTTTCTATTTGTATGAAATGTCCAGAATAGGCAAATCCACAGGGACAAAAAGGAAATTAGCAGTCACCAGGGGTGGGGATTGGTGGGTTAGGTTGGGGGCAAGTGGGGAGTGACTGTTAATGAATACTGGGTTTCTTTTGGAGGTGAGAGAAATATTCTAAAATTAGATTGTTGTGATAGTTGCCAAACTGTGAATATACTAAAAAAAGACTGAATTGTACATTTTATATGTGTGAATTGCATAGTATGTGAATTATATCTCAAAAAAGCTGTAAAAGTAATTTTCTGTAAGTTAAGAGTTCAGGAAAGGCAGTATGGCAAAGAAATATTTTTCACAACAAAGACCCTTTAAAATGATTTGCCATAATTAGATATATAACTCACCTGAATCAGCTATAACTCACCTTTTGCACTGCTCTTCAGTGGAAAAGTAGATTTGAAAGTCATCGGGATTATCACAGACATAAAGAAAACAATACCGTTCATCAAACTTGGATATGCTATAAAATTTCAAAACACAAGAATGCATATTACATATGTTATGATATCAATTTTAAACTTATGAGAAAAACCTAGTAATAGATTTTCTTCTATTTAAAAAATTTGAAAGATTCATTGATGTTTTAACAAATACCCTCAAAATGTGATTTCCATTACTCTATGAAATTTAAATAGCAGAGACATTTATCTTATGTTTGAGTTTTTAGTCATCAACTTACTTTACTATGTATTAAGAACTTACTAGATTGTTCAGGGCTAAGCAAAGCCTATGGGAAGCAGAAAAGGATGTAAAGTATGGTCTCTGCCCATGTTATAAATTTAGGAGTTTATAATCTCACAAAAAAAGACAGGAAAGGCATTTGTGAAATGATTCATTATGGTAACAAAGAAATTTCTAGACTTGAAAAATATCAGGACACAGTATCTGTGGCCATACAAAGGAGGTAGAAATAAACATGGCATCTTAGCTCAAGAAAGGCCTGTCAATGTTATCTGGTCCATCTCCACCCAAGGTCTGGATCTGACTCTACAGCACCTCAAACCGGCAATATTCAGCTTGCCTGGACATATCCAGTGACAGAAAATCACTGTACTCCATCTGCTGATGGATTTCACTGTTATAAAGTTCTTTACCCACACTGGGCCAAAGCCTATGCAATGGCCCTCATTTTGCCACTAGGGAAAAGCCTAGATTCTCTTCCCTGATTAGCCCTCCACCAAACAAATGAAGCCGCTTTAATCTTGCCCTAAGTCATGTCTTCTAAGATCCACAGCTTCTTTGACCATCTTCATATGTTATGTATTACATGACAGATACTGGGTTGAAACAAAGTACAGGGCAATTCAAAAAGAATTAAAACTAAGTTATACATAAGTAAAATTTGAAAACCAGTCTGTAAAGGAACTATCACAGTTACTTGGATAGCATTGGGAATGTTCAACACATGCTCTTCATGTCACATTGGTCCCAGGATCTGATTCACCCCAGGCCCTTTGCACATCCCTGTTGATAGTTGAAATGGAAGGAAGAGGTATCTCTATGAGAAGGTACCAGCAGAAAGTTCTTGACTACATGTTCTCATATAGCTTAGTTTCTGAGTCATACATTTTTTAAAATGTTCAATATTTTTTGAATGATATTTTCTGAGAAGTACTATTGAAAAATACACTGCTTTGTTCTTAAATTATTTCCCTCCCTTTAAAGTGATATAAGTATTATTCTAATTTAACACTGATGCATCAAGGACAGGATCTTGCTATGTTTACAGGTAACAGGGGATTCATTCAGTAGCCTGTGGTCTCAGAATCAGAGAAAGGCCATCGAGTTCTAGTCCAAGCCCTTCCTTTGGTGGAAGCTATGAGACACTGAAACCTAGAGAGGTTGAGTGACTTTCCTAAGGTCACACAGCAACAGAGGGATTGGAACTCACATGGACTTCAGAGCCGCCCTTACCCTCAGATATGCTGCAGGAGTCAGACCCAAACAGTCACCTCTCCTCAGAACACACCACCCACACCCTCGCCAATAACAATGCCTTTGGCTCCATTACTCTGCCCAGGACACTCCACCCAAGCGGCAATACCAAGTAAGCCCCAGCTTTGGTTCTGGGAGTCTCTGTGAACTTGAACGTCATTGGCTCAAAGTTTGAGATGAGAGAATTTGGTCTACTGGATACCAGCAAAGCTACTCTGTTACAACAGGCCAAGAGGCCCTTACTACAGCATATTATGAACAAGCACATGCAGGGCCACAAGAGAGAAAATAGTCCATTTCGGATTCTGTTAAAAATGAGAATATCACAAATCATAAATAAGTGGAAGCATTAATGTAATAAAGCACTGTCATCATTATTTGTATCAAAACAATAATTACATGTTCTGTCATGTTCTTACCTTATTTTCTTAATGGAAGAGACTGTAAAATTCCATTCATGGATTTGTTTCTGCAGGTATCAAAGACAAAAGTTAGCTTGATTTTTTCCAGGCAATCATTCCTTTCTGATTGCACTCTATGGTCAATCACTTCCACTATTTACTTTCATAGAGATTTAGGGGTTAGAGCAATATATTCTGCATAACTTAGAACACCAGAAACATTTTCTAATGCATTATAGAAATTCATTTGTGTCTCTAATCCAGTGTAGAGCAATTGATCTAAATTTGAAATAGAAACAGTAAGCACACCATAAGAACACAGTGAGCGGCCTTTCATCTTCTGCCAGACAAGGTACCTTCACAGAGGATGTGATGGAGAATGACAAAATCCCTGCCCTCATGGGGCTAACATTTTAGCGAGGGGAGATGGGCAATAAATTAAATAGTAAATTAACAACATGATAGAGGATAAAAAGGGCTGCAAAGAAAAATTAAGCAGGGAAAGGCATTGAGGAAGGGCAGGAGGTCATGACGTTAAACTGGATGCTCTGAGAAGGCCTCTCTGATGACTTCGGGGCAGAAAGCTGAAGGGGGTGCAGGAGTGAGCCACGCAGATATCTGGGGAACAGTTCTAGGCAGTGGAAACAGCAAATGCAAAGGCCCTGAGGCAGTAGTGTGCTGGGCAGATTTGGGGAGCAGCAAGGAGGGGTGCAGCTGGAGTGGCATGAGTGAAGGGGAGAGGAGGTTGGTGAGCTCAAAAGGGAGGTCATGCAGGGCCTAGGAGGCCGTCATCAGGATTGCGGCTTCAACTGTGTGTGAGATGGGAAGCCATCTGTGAAAGATGAACTCGAATGAAAACATGAAAGCCATCACATTGGACCCCACCATGTAGAAAGATTCAACACATTTCAGAGGAGAGGTGTGTTCAAAGTCACTGAAAGAGGGTAGTAGTGGTGGAAGGCAGGAGGCTGCCTTTGGATCGGCACAGAAATATGAACCAGAGTAGATTCGAGAGAGCTCTGTCCAACCCACATACCGCTATAAGAGGCTGCCCACATACAGAAAGTTCAGCCACATAAGTTCTCAAAATATGCCCAGAGGGTAGGTTTACTGTAGGGTAGCTGTAGGGAACTTCCTAACTTGGAAAATTTACTAGTTAAGTAAACAACATGGCCCTCCCCCATTTCCCTTCATATCATCATCAATAGGCATCTGCAGGGGAACTACCTGCTTTGTAGGTCCTACAGATATAAAAGCACAGAAGTCATGCATGGGGCTTATAATGCAGTTGGGGAGACATTTCTGAAAACATAAACAAGTGATGGGATGTACCAGGTGGCCTGCAGACATTCAGGGGTGAAAGGCTAAGTAGAGATGCCTTTGCAAAAGTTAGGACTTGGATAACTGAAAGGAAAAGGATAAGAATGAAAGTGCAGACATGAGTCCCTGCAGGGCCAGCTCAGGGGACAGTAAGAGGACAGTGGCTGGCGCTGAGGGTCCAGGAGGAAGAAGGGATTACATAAGGGCTTGATGCTTGGTAACAGAGTATGAGATCCAGTAATGGTTGGGAAATATCAAGAGGGCCAGTAGAAATATTTTTAAATTATTATTAAGCTTTTTAATTGAAGTATTACATTCAGGAAAGAGTACAGCAATCATCTAAATAAATTTCTGCAAAATGAATACCCACTGTAACCAGCATCTGAATTGGGAGACAGAGCATTAGCAGCAGCCCAGAAGCTTCCTTTGAAACCCCTGTCCCCAGTCACTACGCTCTACCCAAGGGCAGCTGGATTCTGACTTCTACCACCACAGAGATATTTGCCTGTTCTGGAATATTGTAGAAATGGAATCGGGAAGTCTGTGCTCTCTTCTATCTGCAAGGGGAGTTTTCCGTGAAATATCTGGTAATGGAAGGCAGGGCTGGGTGCTTTGTTTCTGATTTGGTGGCCCAGTGGGTCAATTGGCACAGATACTCGATCAGAAAGGCAGTGACTGTTTTCCTCCTGTCCTGAGCTGTCTGTTAGGCAGCATCCTAGCCTTTTCTGAGAGGGAATATTTTACCATACCTACATCACGATGAGGAAATGGAGTCAAGATTGTAGCTTTGCATATCAGTGTCCGATAGCCCCCAGTAAAAGTGCACTGGAAGCAGAGCCGGGTAGGCTATGGAGAAATGGGCCAGGAAGCCAGAGGTAGGGGCATGCCTCTAGGATCCCCTTGGCCCCGGCTCAGCTTCTGCCCTCCTACTCACAGAATGCAGACCTTTGGGAAGGACTCTTGGGTGTCTGTGACAATTTTGTGTTAAGAATGTAGACTTTTTTTTTTGAGGCATATGAACAGTATATATTTATTTTTTATATAATTTATTTTGGTATCATTAATCTACAATTACATGTGCAATATTATGGTTATTAAACTACCCCCTTCATCAGGTCCCCCCCACCAACCCCATTACACTCACTATCCATCAGCGTAGTGAGATGCCATAGAATCACTACTTGTCTTCTCTGAGTTGTATAGCCCTCACCGCACCCCCAACATTGTGTCTGCTAATCGTAATGCCCCTTTTTCCCCCTTGTCCCTCCCTTCCCACCCATCCTCCCCAGTCCCTTTCCCTTTGGTAACTGTTAGTCCATTCTTGGGTTCTGTGAGTCTGCTGCTGTTTTGTTCCTTCAGTTTTTTTCTTTGTTCTTATACTCCACATATGAGTGAAATCATTTGATACTTGTCTTTATCGGTTTGGCTTATTTCACTGAGCATAATACCCTCTAGCTCCATCCATGTTGTTGCAAATGGTAGGATTTGTTTTCTTCTTATGGCTGAATAATATTCCATTGTGTATATGTACCACCTCTTCTTTATCCATTCATCTACTGATGGACACTTAGGTTGCTTCCATTTCTTGGCTATTGTAAATAGTGCTGCGATAAACATAGGGGTGCATCTGTCTTTTTCAAACTGGGCTGCTGCATTCTTAGGGTAAATTCCTAGGAGTGGGATTCCTGGGTCAAATGGTATTTCTATTTTGAGTTTTTTGATGAACCTCCATACTGCTTTCCACAATGGTTGAACTAATTTGCATTCCCACCAGCAGTGTAGGAGGGTTCCCTTTTCTCCACATCCTCGCCAACATTTGTTGTTGTTTGTGTTTTGGATGTTGGCCATCCTCACTGGTGTGAGGTGATATCTCATTGTGGTTTTAATTTGCATTTCCCTGATGATTAGTGATGTGGAGCATCTTTTCATGTGCCTATTGGCCATCTGAGTTTCTTCTTTGGAGAAGTGTCTATTCATGTCCTCTGCCCATTTCTTAATTGGATTATTTGCTTTATCTTTGTTGAGGTGCATGAGTTCTTTATATATTTTGGATGTCAACCCCTTATTCGATACATCATTTATAAATACATTCTCCCATACTGTAGGATGTCTTTTTGTTCTATTGATGGTGTCCTTTGTTGTATAGAAGCTTTTCAGCTGGATATAGTCCCACTTCTTCATTTTTGCTTTTGTTTCCCTTGCCCGGGGAGATATGTTCATGAAGAAGTCGCTCATGTTTATGTCCAAGAGATTTTTGCCTATGTTTTTCTCTAAGGGTGTTATGGTTTCATGACTTACATTCAGGTCTTTGACCCATTGTGAGTTTACTTTTGTGTATGGGGTTAGACAGTAGTCCCGTTTCATTCTCTTACATGTAGCTGTCCAATTTTGCCAACACCAGCTGCTGAAGAGGCTGTCATCTCCCCATTGTATATCTAAGGCTCCTTTATCATATATTAATTGACTGTATATGTTTGGGTTAATGTTTGGATTTTCTATTCTGTTCCACTGGTCTGTGGGTCTGTTTTTGTGCCAATACCAAATTGTCTTGATTACTGTGGCTTTGTAGTAGAGCTTGATGTCAGGGAGCGTAATTCCCCCTGTTTGATTCCTCCTTCTCAGGATTGCTTTGGCTATTTGCGGTCTTTTGTGGTTCCATAGGAATTTTAGAATTATTTGTTCCAGTTCATTGAAGAAGGCTGTTGGTATTTTGATAGGGATTGCGTTGAATCTGTAGATTGCTTTAGGTAGTATAGCCATTTTGACAAGATTTATTCTTCCTAGCCAAGAGCATGGGATGAATTTCCATTTGTTAGTGTCCCCTTTAATTTCTCTTAGGAGTGTCTTGTAGTTTTCAGGGTATAGGTCTTTCTCTTCCTTCGTTAGGTTTATTCCTATGTATTTTATTCTTTTTGATCCAATTGTGAATGGAATTGTTTTTCTGATTTCTCTTTCTGTTAGTTCATCGTTAGTGTATAGGAAAGCAACACATTTCTGTGTGTTAATTTTGTATCTTGCAACTTTACTGAATTCAGGTATTAGTTCTAGTAGTTTTGGAGTGGAGTCTTTAGGGTTTTTTATGTACAATAAATATCATGTCATCTGCAAATACTGACAATTTGACTTCTTCTTTACCAATCTGGATGCCTTGTATGTCTTTGTTTTGTCTGATTGCCGTGGCTAGGACCTCCTGTACTATGTTGAATGTGGAGAGAGTGGGCATCCCTGTCTTGTTCCCGATCTTAGATGAAAAGCTTTCAGCTTCTTGCTGTTAAGTATGATGTTAGCTGTGGGTTTGTCATATATGGCCTTTATGATGTTGAGGCACTTGCCATCTATACCCATTTTGTTGAGAGTTTTAATCATGAATGGATGCTGAACTTTGTCAAATGCTTTTTCAGCATCTATGGAGATGATCATGTGGTTTTTGTTCTTCTTTTTGTTGATGTGGTGGATGTTGATGGATTTTCGAATGTTGTACCATCCTTGCATCCCTGGGATGAATCCCACTTGATCATGGTGTATGATCCTCTTGATGTATTATTGAATTCGGTTTGCTAATATTTTGTTGACTATTTTTGCATCTAAATTCACCAGGGATATTGGCCTGTAATTTTCTTTTTTGGTGAGGTCTTTGCCCAGTTTTGGTATTAGAGTGATGCTGGCTTCATAGAATGAGTTTGGAAGTATTCCCTCCTCTTCTATTTTTTGGAAAAGTTTAAGGAGAATCGGTGTTATTTCTTCTCTCTATTTCTGGTAGAATTCAGAGGTGAATTCATCTGGTCCGGGGGTTTTGTTCTTGGGTAGTTTTTTGATTCCCAATTCAATTTCATTGCTGGTGATTGGTCTGTTTAGTTTTTCTGTTTCTTGCTTGGTCAGTCTTGGAAGGTTGTATTTTCCTAAGCAGTTGTCCATTTCTTCTAGGTTTTCCAGCTTGTTAGCATATAGATTCTCATAATATTCTTATAATTCTTTGTATTTCTGTGGGGTCCGTCGTGATTTTTCCTTTCTCATTTCTGATTCTGTTTATGTGTGTAGATTCTCTTTTTCTTTTAATGAGTCTGGGTAGGGGTTTATCTATTTTGTTTATTTTTTCAAAGAACCATCTCTTGGTTTAATTGATTTTTTTCTATTGTTTTATTCTTCTCAATTTTATTTTATCTTTGCTGATCTTTATTATGTCCCTCCTTCTGGTGACTTTGGGCCCCACTTGTTCTTCTTTTTCCAATTTCAGTAATTGTGTCTTTAGGCTATTCATTTGGGAATGTTCTTCCTTCTTTAAATAGGCCTGGATTGCAATATACTTTCCTCTTACAACTGCCTTTGCTGCGTCCCACAGAAGTTGTGGCTTTGTGTTGTTGTTGTCATTAGTCTCCATAAATTCTTTGATTTCTGTTTTGATTTGGTCATTAACCCATTGATTAATTTGGAGAATGTTAAGTCTCCATGTATTTGTGAGCCTTTTTGTTTTCTTTCTACAATTTATTTCTAGTTTTATTCATTGTGATCTGAGAAGTTGGTTGGTAGAATTTCAATATTTTTGAATTTACTGAGGTTCTTTTTGTGGCCTAGTATGTGGTCTATTCTGGAAAATGTTCCATGTGCACTTGAGAAGAATGTGTACCCTGTTGCTTTTGGGTGTAGAGATATGTAGATGTCTGTTAGGTGCATCTGTTCTAGTGTGTTGTTCAGTGCCTCTGTGTCTTTACGTATTTTCTGTCTGGTTGATCTGTCCTTTGGAGTGAGTGGTGTGTTGAAGTCTCCTAAAATGAATGCATTGCTTTCTATTTCCTCCTTTAAATCTGTTAGTATTTGTTTCACATATGCCGGCGCTCCTGTGCTGGGTGCATATGTATTTAAAATGGTTATATCCTCTTGTTGGATTGACCACTTTATCATTATGTAATGTCCTTATTTATCTCTTGCTACTTTCTTCGTTTTGAAGTCTATTTTGTCTGATACAAGTACTGCAACACCTGCTTTTTTCTCCTTGTTGTTTGCAGGAAATATCTTTTTCCATCCCTTCTCCTTTAGTGTGGGTACATCTCTGGGTTTGAGGTGAGTCTCCTGTAAGCAGCATATAGATGGGTCTTGTTTTTTTATCCATTCAGTAACTCTGTGTCTTTTGATTCATGCATTCAGTCCATTTCCATTTAGGGTGATTATCGATAGACATGTACTTATTGCCATCGCAGGCTTTAGATTCGTGGTTTCCAAAGTTTCAAGGGTAGCTTCTCTACTATCTAACAGTCTAACTTAACTTTCTTGTTAAGTTATTGTAAACACAGTCTGATGTTTCTTTATATCTCTCCCTTCTTATTCTTCCTCCTCCATTCTTTGTATACTAGGTGTTTTATTCTTTGCCTTTAGTTAGTATGCGGATGATCTGCTTTCTTTGCTATGATTTTATTTTCTTGGCGACCTCTTTTTAGCCTTAGGAGTGCTTCCATCTAGAGCAGTCCCTTTAAGATATCCTGAAGAGGTGGTTTATGGGAGGTAAATTCCCTCAGTTTTAGCTTGTCTGGAAATTGTTTAATCCCTCCCTCAAATTTAAATGATAATCATGCTGGATA
>JAQQAC010016209.1:13657365-13726618 GCA_029783875.1 Phataginus tricuspis
CCAACATTTGTTGTTGTTTGTGTTTTGGATGTTGGCCATCCTCACTGGTGTGAGGTGATATCTCATTGTGGTTTTAATTTGCATTTCCCTGATGATTAGTGATGTGGAGCATCTTTTCATGTGCCTATTGGCCATCTGAGTTTCTTCTTTGGAGAAGTGTCTATTCATGTCCTCTGCCCATTTCTTAATTGGATTATTTGCTTTATCTTTGTTGAGGTGCATGAGTTCTTTATATATTTTGGATGTCAACCCCTTATTCGATACATCATTTATAAATACATTCTCCCATACTGTAGGATGTCTTTTTGTTCTATTGATGGTGTCCTTTGTTGTATAGAAGCTTTTCAGCTGGATATAGTCCCACTTCTTCATTTTTGCTTTTGTTTCCCTTGCCCGGGGAGATATGTTCATGAAGAAGTCGCTCATGTTTATGTCCAAGAGATTTTTGCCTATGTTTTTCTCTAAGGGTGTTATGGTTTCATGACTTACATTCAGGTCTTTGACCCATTGTGAGTTTACTTTTGTGTATGGGGTTAGACAGTAGTCCCGTTTCATTCTCTTACATGTAGCTGTCCAATTTTGCCAACACCAGCTGCTGAAGAGGCTGTCATCTCCCCATTGTATATCTAAGGCTCCTTTATCATATATTAATTGACTGTATATGTTTGGGTTAATGTTTGGATTTTCTATTCTGTTCCACTGGTCTGTGGGTCTGTTTTTGTGCCAATACCAAATTGTCTTGATTACTGTGGCTTTGTAGTAGAGCTTGATGTCAGGGAGCGTAATTCCCCCTGTTTGATTCCTCCTTCTCAGGATTGCTTTGGCTATTTGCGGTCTTTTGTGGTTCCATAGGAATTTTAGAATTATTTGTTCCAGTTCATTGAAGAAGGCTGTTGGTATTTTGATAGGGATTGCGTTGAATCTGTAGATTGCTTTAGGTAGTATAGCCATTTTGACAAGATTTATTCTTCCTAGCCAAGAGCATGGGATGAATTTCCATTTGTTAGTGTCCCCTTTAATTTCTCTTAGGAGTGTCTTGTAGTTTTCAGGGTATAGGTCTTTCTCTTCCTTCGTTAGGTTTATTCCTATGTATTTTATTCTTTTTGATCCAATTGTGAATGGAATTGTTTTTCTGATTTCTCTTTCTGTTAGTTCATCGTTAGTGTATAGGAAAGCAACACATTTCTGTGTGTTAATTTTGTATCTTGCAACTTTACTGAATTCAGGTATTAGTTCTAGTAGTTTTGGAGTGGAGTCTTTAGGGTTTTTTATGTACAATAAATATCATGTCATCTGCAAATACTGACAATTTGACTTCTTCTTTACCAATCTGGATGCCTTGTATGTCTTTGTTTTGTCTGATTGCCGTGGCTAGGACCTCCTGTACTATGTTGAATGTGGAGAGAGTGGGCATCCCTGTCTTGTTCCCGATCTTAGATGAAAAGCTTTCAGCTTCTTGCTGTTAAGTATGATGTTAGCTGTGGGTTTGTCATATATGGCCTTTATGATGTTGAGGCACTTGCCATCTATACCCATTTTGTTGAGAGTTTTAATCATGAATGGATGCTGAACTTTGTCAAATGCTTTTTCAGCATCTATGGAGATGATCATGTGGTTTTTGTTCTTCTTTTTGTTGATGTGGTGGATGTTGATGGATTTTCGAATGTTGTACCATCCTTGCATCCCTGGGATGAATCCCACTTGATCATGGTGTATGATCCTCTTGATGTATTATTGAATTCAGTTTGCTAATATTTTGTTGACTATTTTTGCATCTAAATTCACCAGGGATATTGGCCTGTAATTTTCTTTTTTGGTGAGGTCTTTGCCCAGTTTTGGTATTAGAGTGATGCTGGCTTCATAGAATGAGTTTGGAAGTATTCCCTCCTCTTCTATTTTTTGGAAAAGTTTAAGGAGAATCGGTGTTATTTCTTCTCTCTATTTCTGGTAGAATTCAGAGGTGAATTCATCTGGTCCGGGGGTTTTGTTCTTGGGTAGTTTTTTGATTCCCAATTCAATTTCATTGCTGGTGATTGGTCTGTTTAGTTTTTCTGTTTCTTGCTTGGTCAGTCTTGGAAGGTTGTATTTTCCTAAGCAGTTGTCCATTTCTTCTAGGTTTTCCAGCTTGTTAGCATATAGATTCTCATAATATTCTTATAATTCTTTGTATTTCTGTGGGGTCCGTCGTGATTTTTCCTTTCTCATTTCTGATTCTGTTTATGTGTGTAGATTCTCTTTTTCTTTTAATGAGTCTGGGTAGGGGTTTATCTATTTTGTTTATTTTTTCAAAGAACCATCTCTTGGTTTAATTGATTTTTTTCTATTGTTTTATTCTTCTCAATTTTATTTTATCTTTGCTGATCTTTATTATGTCCCTCCTTCTGGTGACTTTGGGCCCCACTTGTTCTTCTTTTTCCAATTTCAGTAATTGTGTCTTTAGACTATTCATTTGGGAATGTTCTTCCTTCTTTAAATAGGCCTGGATTGCAATATACTTTCCTCTTACAACTGCCTTTGCTGCGTCCCACAGAAGTTGTGGCTTTGTGTTGTTGTTGTCATTAGTCTCCATAAATTCTTTGATTTCTGTTTTGATTTGGTCATTAACCCATTGATTAATTTGGAGAATGTTAAGTCTCCATGTATTTGTGAGCCTTTTTGTTTTCTTTCTACAATTTATTTCTAGTTTTATTCATTGTGATCTGAGAAGTTGGTTGGTAGAATTTCAATATTTTTGAATTTACTGAGGTTCTTTTTGTGGCCTAGTATGTGGTCTATTCTGGAAAATGTTCCATGTGCACTTGAGAAGAATGTGTACCCTGTTGCTTTTGGGTGTAGAGATATGTAGATGTCTGTTAGGTGCATCTGTTCTAGTGTGTTGTTCAGTGCCTCTGTGTCTTTACGTATTTTCTGTCTGGTTGATCTGTCCTTTGGAGTGAGTGGTGTGTTGAAGTCTCCTAAAATGAATGCATTGCTTTCTATTTCCTCCTTTAAATCTGTTAGTATTTGTTTCACATATGCCGGCGCTCCTGTGCTGGGTGCATATGTATTTAAAATGGTTATATCCTCTTGTTGGATTGACCACTTTATCATTATGTAATGTCCTTATTTATCTCTTGCTACTTTCTTCGTTTTGAAGTCTATTTTGTCTGATACAAGTACTGCAACACCTGCTTTTTTCTCCTTGTTGTTTGCAGGAAATATCTTTTTCCATCCCTTCTCCTTTAGTGTGGGTACATCTCTGGGTTTGAGGTGAGTCTCCTGTAAGCAGCATATAGATGGGTCTTGTTTTTTTATCCATTCAGTAACTCTGTGTCTTTTGATTCATGCATTCAGTCCATTTCCATTTAGGGTGATTATCGATAGACATGTACTTATTGCCATCGCAGGCTTTAGATTCGTGGTTTCCAAAGTTTCAAGGGTAGCTTCTCTACTATCTAACAGTCTAACTTAACTTTCTTGTTAAGTTATTGTAAACACAGTCTGATGTTTCTTTATATCTCTCCCTTCTTATTCTTCCTCCTCCATTCTTTGTATACTAGGTGTTTTATTCTTTGCCTTTAGTTAGTATGCGGATGATCTGCTTTCTTTGCTATGATTTTATTTTCTTGGCGACCTCTTTTTAGCCTTAGGAGTGCTTCCATCTAGAGCAGTCCCTTTAAGATATCCTGAAGAGGTGGTTTATGGGAGGTAAATTCCCTCAGTTTTAGCTTGTCTGGAAATTGTTTAATCCCTCCCTCAAATTTAAATGATAATCATTCTGGATACAATATTCTTGGTTCGAGGCCCTTCTGTTTCATTACATTAAATATATCATGCCATCCTCTTCTGGCCTGTAATGTTTTTGTTGAGAAGTCTGATGACAGTCTGATGAATTTTCCTTTGTAGGTGATATTTGTTCTCTCTCTAGCTGCCTTTAATAGTCTGTCCTTATCTTTGATCTTTGCCATTTTAATTATTATGTGTCTTGGTGTTGTCTTCTTTGAGTCCCTTGTGTTGGGAGATCTGTGGGCTTCCATGGTCTGAGAGACTATTTCCTTCCCCAGCTTGGGGAAGTTTTCAGCAATTATTTCTTCAAAGACACTTTCTATCCCTTTTTCTCTCTCTTCTTCATCTGGTATTCCTATAATGCAAATATTGTTCCGTTTGGATTGGTCACACAGTTCTCTTAAAATTCTTTCATTCCTAGAGATCCTTTTATCTCTCTCTGCCTCAGCTTCTCTGTATTCCTGTTCTCTGATTTCTATTCCATTAACAGTCTCTTGCATCTCGTCCAGTCTGCTGCTAAGCCCGTCGATCATTTGTCTCATCTCTGCATTGTCTTTCCTCACTTCCCTCACTTCCTCCCTTAGCTCTTGCATATTTCTCTGTAGATCCATCAGTATGCCTATGGCTTTTATTCTGAATTCTTTTTCAAGAAGACTGTGCATGTCCATCCCTTTAGACTCCCTCTCTGGGGTAGTCTGGTCTGGGGTTTTCTAGGTAAGTTTTGTTTGTACCATATTTCTCTGTCTTTTCATGGCAATAGAAGTGGTCAGAAATAGAAAAAAAGAAGAAAGGGAAAATAGAGGAAAAAAAAAACACGCCTGCCAGGTGTAATTTGTTAGGATCCTGCAGGTGGCGCTGCTGCTCCACTATTCTGCCACCACGCCGCTCCGCTGGGCCCTTTGTGACTCTGGCTGGGGAGGGAACGAATAGGAGGCTGCTGATTTCTGTGGGAAGTCTCGGTGCGACTGCTTTTCCCATCCACCGTCCAAGGGGACCAAAATTCCCCAGGGCTCCCAGCCTGCTTGGCTGAGTGTGCTGGGACAATCCTGCTCCTCCATTGGGCCCCTGTCTCTTTAAGACCCCTAAAAAAGCACGCACTTTTCTTTTGTCCTGGGGAACCAGCTGGGTGGACCTGCCATCTTGGAATCTGCACCTCTGTCTCTCCAATCTCTGATACACCGCGCGAAGTGTGTCAGCGCTCCTGGCGCAGATCACCAGGAGTGGTCATTCGGCGGGCCTGTGCTCTTCCACTTCCTCCCTGCTCTGAATCCTCTCCTCCTGCCAGTGCGCTGGGGTTGGGGAGTGCTTGGGTCCCGCCGCTTCGCAGCTCCATATCTTACCCACCTCACAGGGTGCCGAGTCCTCTCAGGTGTAGCTGCAGGCTGGTGTCGTCCTGTATCTTCTGGTCTCTCTTTTAGGAATAGTTGTATTTGCTGTATTTTCATAAATTTATTTGGTTTTGGGAGGAGATTTCCGCCGCCCTGCTCATGCCGCCATCTTCCCGGAAGTCAAGAATGTAGACTTTTTGTGTCAGTCTGTCTGGTTGCTAACCTAAGTGTAAAAGTTACCTCAAAAGAGCTTTCCAAAACCAGCAGCTCTACCTGTGAGGACAGCATTGGTGGTCACTATGTGCCTGCTGGGGACCCTGGGGCCCAAGAGAAACTAAGGGAGAAATACTGCGTTTGTTTCTTCTCTGTGCAGCCTCCTTCCACTGGGGTGCCGGGTGCAGTGAGCGCCAGCTGGTGAAGGCTGATGCTGCCCATCTCTTCCTAACCCCATGCTCGGGGACCCAGTGCAGGTTGCTTGACACTGGCCATGGTGGGAGAATTTACACCGCAGCCATCAGCAAAAGCAGCAGACCTCTGCCCCTATGCACCCTGCAGAGCTGGCTGCTAAACATTCACCAGCACAGGTTTCTGAAACCTTGGCTGAGGAACCAGAACTTCATCTCCTCTCACAGTGACATTGAATGCAGGTGAATGTGCACACGAATGTGATGCCTTCCCAGCATCCATAGCCCACCACTAAAAAATGCAACACACTAGAAAATGTCATCTCACTCTAGGCAAATCTGCTTGCTTTCACAATCTGCAGAATTTTGAAAATGTAAATGAAGGTAAAAGCAAAAGCTTACTCTCAAAGGAAAAAGGCAATTTATATTCCCTCAGATGTTCACTCTCACAACTACAAGCACTTGTGCAAAACATTTCATCAGGGAAGGAAAACTAGCATTTGCTGCAAATACAATTCTTCTCTGCCTCTTATTCCGGACTATATACAAACAGAGTAAAACATTTACAACTAGGGAAGCATTATATGTGCCAATGGAAATTTTCATTAAGGGCCAGCAAACATTATAGGATTCAGATGAAGTAAGCAACGTTTGTAGAATTCCATGAGACCAAAGCCATTTGTCTCCAAAAGTATGAAGAATCACTTCAGTAGGATTAGTTTCCTTTGCAGCTACTTGTTAAAATATGAGGGTGTTTTGTACTTGTATCAATGGAAGAGTGAGAATACAGACCAGAATTTTGGAAATTCTCTTGTGTCATAGTGGCATCAATGATACAAGAAACTAAGCACGGCTTGTCTCAAGTACAAGATTCCACCATCGAGAGCAGGGTGCTTCATGGAGGTAGTGCCTGGAGAATGGAGAGCCATTGCTCAGAGGATTTATTGAATAGGGAAGTGCCCTTTGCCTCAAGGCACCAGCCAGATGAATTAGCCCGTAGGCATGGTTACTATTATGTTTTGAGAATCTGCAATTCTTATAAGAACATAGTGACCGGGACATGAACCTTGTTGAGTAACTCCTTCTACAACTGTTGCTCATAACTCTGCATAGTTGCGGTTTGTTATCTCCTGCTTTCGTAAACTGTATCCTGGATCCTTGCTCCTTCATGAGTATGTATAAATTGGTCAGTAAAAATAAACTCAGGGTCGAAGACAGCTTGGAGCTTCGACCCTCCCAGGCACCTATTGTGTCCATTCCCCGGCTCGGGAACCCTGCTCGACTTCGCGGTCAGCTGGACTGGACGCGACACTGGAGGGGGCACAATGGAGCATCATCAGAGCTTTGGGGATGGGGGCCACGCTGATGTTCTCATTCTTGACCTGTGCTAGTTATCAGGTGTGCTCACTTGGTAAAAATTCATCAAATTGGACATTTAGGATTGACATATTTTTTTGTGTGCACGCCATAGTTCAGTAAAAGGTTAAGAAAAGCCAAAGAGGCAATCTAGTAGAAGATGCATGCATTCTTCAAATGAGATATACCTGCCTGAACACCATGTTTGAATTTTATTATAGGTTTTTTTCTTTTGCTCTCAAATATTCAATACACATGGTGCATAAAAAACACCTCAAGCCCATTATGGCAGCTTGTCTTCATGAATAGCTGCTGACTCTATTACCAATGAAAAGAAGATTGCTTCACTGTTACATCTGAGACAACGTTACTGGCTTACACTTGTGTTGTGGACTGAATGTCTGTGTCCCCACAAATTCCTATGTGGGAGCCCAAGCCACCAGTGTGATGGCACTTGGAGGCGGGGCCTTTGGGAGGCAATTAGGTCATGGGGGTAGAGCCCTCATGATGGGGTTAGTGCCTTATTAGAAGAGACACAAGAAAACAACCTCTCCACCATCTGAGGACACAGCAAGAAGACAGTCTCTGTAAGCCAGGAAGAGGGCCCTCAGCAGAATCTGACCATGCTGGCACCTTCTCTCAGATGTCCCAGCCTCCAGAACTGTGAGGAATACATTTCTGTTGTTGAAGCCCCCCAGCCCGTGGTATTCTGTTACAATGGCTTGAGTTGACTAAGACAACTTGAAATACCATGTCTATTTCCTTTTTAATACAACATTGAGGTATAACTGATATACAAAGAACTGCACATATTTATTGTGGATTTATTGAATAATTTGATGAGTTTGGACATATGCAAACATCCAGGATATCATCACCACAGTCAAGGTAATAGACATACCCAACCCCTCCCAAAGTGTCCTGTGTCTCTTGGTTTTTGTTTTTATTTGTGTGTGTGTGTGTGTGTGTGTGAGGCATTAGAGAACATGAGATTTACCCTCTTAACAAACTGGGAAGTGCACAATACTATATTGTTAACTATAGGCACTATGTTCTATAGCAGACGTCTACATATCCACCTAGCATAACTCAGATTTTATACCCTTTGAACAATGGGGAGTTGTTGTATCATGACTATTTCTGATAAGGAATTTCTAATATGTTCTGAGCCTCTGCTTATCTTCTAATCTTGCATTTTATTTGGAAGATATTGCTTATTTTTACCTAAGATATAATTGCTCATTCTTCTTTCCAGGAAAACAATAACCCTTCTTTGCCAAGTTAATGGCAAAACTCCACTCACACTCCATGAAAACATGTACATAGCAAACAGATCTATCTAATGCACTTGCCAAAGGTGCTACATCTTTTATTACTACAAAATATTCGAGTAAGGAAAAAAGCTGATGAAGTAGACACAGAGAGAAAATATAGCTGTTACTACTGAACATCTGGCCCAAGCCAGCATTTCTGTAATCTCTTTAATGGGCAGTTAGGATGTTTCCTCTCCTATACTGTTAGTGTGAGTATAAGTTGGAATGGTACAAATTTGACAGCTCAAATTTTAAACGTATATAGTCTTGAATCCAGCAGGTCCATCTTTGGGACACTCTGCTCCAAAACATCTACACGAGCATGGTCGGGTGTCATCACCACGATGTGCTCTGGTGTATCTACCACTGGTTAGAGTGAAAATCTGAGACCTAAATGTGCATCAGCCGGAAAGTGATAAATGATGGTTCATGCATACTCCAAAATGCACCCCCGGGATACGGGAATATAGGGAATATGACATTTAAAAAATCCGGTGGATCAGTTAGAAAGAGTAAGCTGCCAAATAATACACCATATGATCCCATTTTAATGAAAATTATTTTCTCTCTATATATGTGTGTATATAATGTATTATGCATACACACATATTGTACATACACAAGTGTAGAGAAAGGGGCAGATGGATAACCACCAAATCACTGGGGATGGGAATGGAGACCACATTTGGGGGATTTGGAGGGACAGTCATTTACTACTCATCCACTTCCTCCTGTTTTAACTTTTCTCAGGAAGCCTGTATTCATTCATTTTTATACACATACATTCATACATATGAATAAATGCACACATACATACACACATATACAATATGGATGGACGTACAATGGAAAACCCAGCTTGCTTGCTTTCCCCTGTGATTATCCCCTACCCTGTACTCCCATAACTCAGAAGTCAGGTATGGGGGCCTGCTCCGTCAACTTCTAGAGCACAGGCTCTCCTACTTGAATATCGAAGTTTTGATTAAATAATACAGAAGAAAGAGCGTTGTTTATACTGCATCCTTACCATTTCCGTAGGGTTGACGTGCCATAGAGAGACCATCCTCTCCTCAGCTTCGTTGTTTATAGCGACATACGAAGGCTGGTAGATTTCGGTTGGTTCTATCACCAGAACCTAAGAGAAGAACAGATTTCTGTAATAGATAGGAACAGACCATGTATGCTACCCTGCCCAGGGAGGAAGTGGGAAGCTCTGACCTCCACAAATACCCATCGAGTACCTGCTAAGTGCCAACACTGCCCGAGGCCCCACGGAAACAGCAGCCCTTGAAGGAAGTCCCTCCCCTACAGGAGGTTGGTGCTCTGATGGGGCAGATGGAGTAACCACCACACAAGGACACATGATATGATGGCATCTAGAGCCCCGAGGAAAATGAGGTTGAATAAAGGTGAGAGAGTAGGGGGGGCACTTCTTTAGACAGGGTGGCCAAGAGAGGCCTGCCTACGAGGTGACAGAGAAGGAAGCGGGAGGCTACAGTTTTTGAGACAAATGAGGAAGACTGGATGATCCACAGGAAGTCTGTAAAGCATGCAAGGGGATGAAAAGTGAGGTGGCTATCCATCAGTAATGTTTTGCTGGGGGAAAGAGGAGAGGAGGAGAGGAAGAGGGAGAGATGGAGAGGAGGGGAGTAAAGAAACAGGAGAAAGAGGCAGGATGGATTTCCAACGCAAATAAAGCAGTATGTTTAGGAGTCTAACCCCGGGTAGAGATCACATGAGCACCTGTTCTGTTCTTTTTTTGTACCTTTCAATACGTTTGAAATATTTCATAATTAAAAAGAGATTTTTAAAATTTATTATGCAGGAACAAAATCACTATCATAATCATTTCAAACAACTTAATCTTTTATTAGATTGTTTAATGAAATTCCTGAACACTGCATGTTCACGAAATCTCATAGCATAGATAGGAAACATGATTATCTGAAGTTCAGTTTCCAGGATGCTTAGTATCTTATGAATCCTTGTAAGATGGTCATCAAATTGAAACAAAAACTCAAGGAAAAGCTAAAAGTCAATTTTTCTTTCCAATAAAACTTTAAAAACTAATTAATGGCACTGGAGGCAAATCAAAGCTCAACAGGAAACAACTTTCAATTCCAAAATTTCTCTATTCATACTGCATTGCTTCAGAACAGGGTTTCTCCCATCTTGGCATTCCTGACACCTTGGCCTGGGTAATTCTGTGTTGGGGAAGGGCAGTCCTCGGACTGTGGGATATTTAGTGGCATCCCTGGTCCCAGCCCCACTAGCTGCCAGTGGCAACACCTTCCCCACAGGCATGACAACTAAAAATGTCTCCAGACATTGCCAAATGTCCCCTTGGGGACAGAATCACTCCCACTTGAGAACGATTATTGTAGAGGAAATAGAAAACTTTTTCTAGTGAGTTCATCACTGGTTGATTCTACATAAGATTGATGGATATCCTAACATTTTCAATTACCCTAAGGTTTTCTTCCTTTCAGGATATATCGTAATTAGCACCAGTTTTTTTTCATCTTAAAGAAATGGATTTAGCATATCTTACTGGAAATCTGAGTCCATTAGTGACTTTATTTGTTGCCTCAAAAATTATCTCTAACCAGAAGTTAAGCCGTTCTTTGGATGAATGATGGATAATGGGTTTCTTGAAGCGCTGGATTAATAACAAGTTCTGAGCTAATGATTGCAGGTACCTGGAAAAATCACAAGCACCAATAAATTAGATTTAGCACTGTTAGTGAGAATGTGAATTAGTTCAGCCATTATGGAAAGCAATATGGAGTTTCCTCAAAAAATTAAAAATAGAAATACCATATGATCCAGTAATTCTACCCCTAGGAATTTACCCAAAGAAAACAAGATGCCCGATTCAAAAACACAGATGCACCCCTATGTTTATTGCAGCACTATTTACAACAGCCAAGATGTGGAAGCAATCTAAGTGTCCATCAGTAGATGAATGGGTAAAGAAGAGGTGGTACATATAAACAATGGAATATTATTCAGCCATAAGAAGAAAACAAATCTTACCATTTGCAACAACATGGATGGAGCTAGAGGGTATTATGCTCAGTGAAATAAGCCAGGTGGAGAAAGACATGTATCAAATGATTTCACTCATTTGTGGAATCTAACAACAAAGCAAAACTGAAGGAACAAAACAGCAGCAGACTCACAGACTCCAAGAAGGGACTAGTGGTTACCAAAGGGAAGGGGATGGGGAGGGTAGGTGGGGAAGGAGGGAGAAGGGGTTTGAGGGGTATTATGATTGGTACACATGGTGTGTGTGGGGGTCACGGGGAAGACAGTGTAGCACAGAGAAGACAAGTAGTGACTCAGTGGCATCTTACTACACTGATGGACAGTGACTGCAATGGGGTATGGGGGGACTTGATAATATGGGTGAATGTAATAAACACAATGTGTTGCGAAACCTTTATAAGATTGTATATCAATGATACCTTAATTTTAAAAAAAGGAGGCCAAGCTTAAAGTAAATAAATAAGATTCCCAAAGAAAATGAATTCAACTCTATTCCCTTTAAAAGAAGTTTCCCCAAAGCTTTATTTACTTAAATTCGTATTATATAATGAGTGCTTCTTAATCATTTGGCAGCCACGTACTTATTTAAAAGAAACCCAAACAGTGGGCAAAATAAGTTTCTTCAAAGAAATTACACAACATGGCTTTTTACCAACATTAGGCTAAACCTCAGTTTTGGTACATAGTGTTCAAAGCATAGAGATGGGCAAGCATTTGATAACTGTCTTAAATAACAAAAGCAAGTGGTTTGAAATTCAAAGAAATTGCAAAATGACAAAATTTTAAACTCTATGTGTTTTTCTTCTTTAATTAACCTATTTTGAGGTAATTTTAGATTTACATATAGTTGTAAGAAACAATACAGAGAGATCCCATATACTCTTGGCTTGGTTTACTCCAGTGGCAACATCTTGAAAAATTCTAGAACAAAATCACAACCAGAATATTGACATTGATATAGCAAGAAAGAAAATATTTCCATTGCCACAAGATCACTCATGTTTCCCTTCTATAGCCATACCTGCTTCTTTCCCATCCTCGTCCCTTCCTTAACCCCTGGCCATCACTAATATGAAACTCATCATCTTCTTTAAAAAAAAAAAAAAAGATCTGAGTAGGCAGACTTTAAATTTACGAGGAGGTCTTCAATCTCATCACACCTTTACTGTCTTCAGGCAAATGGAACTTTTTGAAACATAGTTGCCAGGCAGTGGTGGTCACATCCTCTCTGGTAGTGAACAGGGATGGTTCAGCTGAAAGCATCAGAGTATTATTTGCTGTTTGATGATAAAGTCTGGAGCTATCCTGGGAGGATACATCAGCCAGACTCTGACTGACTTGCTTGAGTACCATGCAATTAAGGATTAACTCAGTAGGACTGGGTTGTCCAAATTCTACACCTTCAAGATGAAGATCTGGCCCTTAAGTGGCTTCTGGGAGATCACCTCTAAACCCTTGGGATATCCTATCTAAACAGAGTGTTTTGGTTACCTGGGACCTTGAGTCATGCCATCTGGTTTGTGTTAACAATATAGTTCACAGTAAGGGCCTTGGGCCATACCGTATCAGTGTGATCTCCAGAGAGGCTGGGGTCTCAGTGACTGGAAGGTCAGCTACATGGGTGCCCTATGGCTGACCCCCAGTAAAAACCCTGTATACTAAGGCTTGGTGAACTTCCCTTGTTGGCAATACTTTGTGCATTTTTTCACACATCACTGCTGGGAGAATTAACTGTCCATATGACTCTACTTGGACAGGACAAATGGAAGCTTGTACCTGATTTCCTCTAGACTCTGCCCTATGTGCTTTTTTCCTTTGCTGATTTTAATCTATATGCTTTTACTGTAATAGACCATAACCATGAGTTTAACATATTTTCTGAGTTCTGTGAGTTCTTCTGGTGAATCATGAACCTCAGGGTTGTCTTGGACCCACAACAATAGGTACTAGCACTATAAGCCAGTCCAGAGGCTCATGTAATGGGAATGTATTCAAGTCTTGGGTCTCCTCTCCATGGAGTCAACTGTATCTGGCTCAAATACAGTGATGCACCCTAAAATTAAGGTTCTGGAAATAGCAGCCACTCTCTGAGGGCTGGAGACTCAGCCTGCCTCAGAAAACTTTCAAGAGGTTGATAAGATTTAAGTCCTTCAGACTGGGGAGAAATGGAGTCAAACAAGATATGACTGAAGAGATTCCTACCCCTGGGAGCCCAGATTGGCTGAGCTGGGAAATAAGAGGTAGAAGAGATGAACATGGATTGTTAAAGGTAAAAAATTTTTAATTATGTAAGTAATCCAAATACATTTTAGACAAATCAGAAAATAGAGGCAAGAAAAAAAACAGATTAAAAACTTTTTATAAGGCTACTTCCCTGAGATTACCACTGTCAATATTTTGGAGAAAATCCATCATTCAGCATTTATTTATTACACAATTATCTACTGAGCACCTATTATAAGACTGTATCAATCAATAATATAACCACAATTTTAATGGAGCTTAATGTCTATTGGCAAGTCAGCTATTGCCCAACCCTCCCAGACCTTTCTCTGAAATCACATACCAAACACAGGTTTTTAATTACTATGAGTCTGTACAGAATAGTGGTGCTCAAAGTGTGGTCTCTGGACCAACAGCATCAGCTTGTAATTTGTAAATGCACTTTCTCAGGCTCTACCCTATACCTTTTGACCCAGAAATCCTAAGGGTGGGCAGAGCAATCTGTGATTTAATCAATAGAGGTGATCCTGATACATACCCAAGTTTGAGAATCACTGATATAGAAAAAGATACCCTTGCAACTAGCTTTCTTAGTCTACGATAAACCATGAACACTTCCCATGTCTCCAAGTATTCTTGCACATTTTTTAGGCTGTATAATGGGCTACTCTAGGGCCAATGCTGTGCCACCATTTTCTTGATCATACCTGTCATTGCTCTTCCAGTTCCAGTTTTCATTTGCAAAGAACATTAATTTCTTGGTGGGATTTAGCTTTACTATCTGCTTTCTTACAAATGCACAATACATGCTAGTACCAAAGAATATTTTGCTCTTAAGGAACTAGATGACCTAAAGAAATTAATAGGATTGAGAGTTTTGTCTTGGAGATATAACATGTAGGGACATACTCTGTGTGTGCATATGTCTGTCTGTCTTTCCTTCCCATAAAACCAAGTCTTTCCTTCCCATAAAAACAGCCCTCAGAGCTGTTTTTCTTGCCCTAACTTTGCTTTAATGAAGAAGTCAGGAGAAACATAGCAATTGTTATTATTTCTTGCATTTATACCTTTTATCCCTGGGGGAAACATTTCCAAACAAGATCAGGTATTAAGATGGGTGATGACAATGTACAAACATGACTCACCAGACTGGAGGTTTCAGTTTGAACAACCTTTCTGCTGCCTGGATGGCCTTCCCAACATCCTTGGTCAACATGCTGACAACGAAGAACTGACCCACATCCCAGTAATTGTTCATTTTCACCAAGCTCCCTTTTCTTCCCAACAAACTGTTCAGCCGGATACCTTAAGAATTTGAATTGTAGATAAAGTTATGAAAAATATTTCTAGTTTCTATCATATTAAATATGCAAGTCTTTAGACAGAGGACAAAGTGGACATTCTGGCTACTGCTTCAGGCACACTGTCAGAGAGGAACTGTTCCTTTTGAAATATAATGCTAGTTATCTAAACATGGTTTTTAATGCCTAACTTGTGTTAAACAAAGCATATCCACACCTGCAATAATAAATAGCCTTACCTATTTTCCTTAGTTCCATGGACGTTTCAAATTGTTGTCCAGCGATTATCAGCAAAACTGCCAGGTTGATTCCTGAATAGAGAGATGACTGGAGCGCAAACCCTTTGCGATACCTGTAGTTACAGAACCACCAAGTTCATACCATATCATCTCATTATAGTAGAAGGAAAAAACTGTAAATAATGTCACAAACCAACCTCCTCAAGAACATTTTTACTACTCTAATGTATTGTTTCCCAGAGCCCCCTAGCACTCAGCTCCCTAAAAATGTCATCAGAGTGACACAGTAAACTAAACCAGGCGTTTAAAATTTTTTCTTCATCAAGTGTATATTCCTTTTTAGGAAAGGATGATCATAGTATAAAATAAGGAAACTATTCTGAAGTGTATAGAAAAAACTTAAAACCTGTCATAACCCATCCCCTCAAAGCAGACCATAGTTTGATGTCCAAATCTCATTTTTAAAGTTAGACTCCATTTGTACATTGAGCAGTTTTTATTATATAGAAACCATATCAATTATAGGCTATTTATTTCTCTGCAGGCTGTTTGTTTCCTTCTATCACAAAATGGAATCATTTTGTCACATATGAAGCAGCATTGCCAGAATCCTAGATCCCAAAGAGCTCTAAGAGCAGTGGCATAAAGTGAGAGAAGGGGCAAGGATCTACTACATTAGGATGAAGAATAAGATCCCAACCCAACCCTAGATTACCATTTTCATACCAAAGGGGTTACAGTGCCATTTTCAATTCTCTTATTATTCTTTCTACACATAAAAACTTTTGCCCTTCCATGAGCAAGCATGACTGTCATAACTGGGAAAAAAGAAATCGATCAGTGATGTAATGACATGAAAACATCTTTAAGTGGAGCAGCTCATACCAAGGACTTTGAACCAGAAGTAAAACTTTATCACTCGTCACAACAGGAGAATTAAACACCAACAAAATATTAACTGTGGGAGGGAGAACTTATCATTTAAGTCAGTTAATCTGGTTTTAGGAACTTTGGAGCATGATCCAAGTACCCTCAGATGGACCAGAGGACATCAAGAAAGTCCTTCCGACCCCAGCCAACAAAATTCCAATGAAACTGGAACCTTTCCTCCACCAGACGTTTTGGGGATTTTAAATTCCATATCCTACTATATTTGATTTTTTTCATTTTCTTTAACTATGAAAAGTTACCTGGGAAGAGTGCAGAGAGGGTGACTTCTCTACGCCTCTTACCCGTAAGTCAAACAGGCCCAGCCTGGGCGCAGACCCGAGGAGCCTGGAGTCAGGACTGCAGTCCCAGGTTCACCTCAGTCTGGCCCCGTGACCCTGCACCAGCCCCCTGCCTCCTCGAGCCACATGCCCACATCTGCATATGAGGGCCTGAGTTAGACCATCCCCGAGGCCGCACTGGAGCCATCATGCCCCATTGCTCCTGTGCCCACTGCCACTACCTTCTGAAGTGCATGGAGAAAGGTTCCTGGGACCTTCTTGAAGGAGCCACAGGCAGTAATTTCCTGACCCAGGGGTTGAATTCTCAGCCACCATAGTGGGAACACAGCTTCCTACTTTAGCTCTACCAAATGTTAATTTCCCTCCCGTTCAACACGAACTGACTCCTCTGTACCACAATGCATCAGGTGAGTAATCAGGAATAAAGCAAGGTCCCTACACTCCAAGAGCCTACACTATGATGGAGGTGGTAAGATCAGCACACAATTAGTGAAAATACAAGTGTGAGTGTGGTAAGTATCCTAAAACCACAGAAATCCAAGTCCAGGGGGACTCACAGAAGACATGTGGGGCCACCCCTAGAGGCTTGAGATACGCCATGAAGATGGAGAGAATGATAATGGCAGTGATCTGGAAACGGACCCCCAGCATAGCAAAAGGCAGGAGCAGAGATGGGAGTCTGGGGAGCTCCTAAGGAAGTTCAGTTCAGTTGGACATTGGTCAGGTAGTGGACAACAGGGTAGGGTGCACTGAACAAAGTATGAGGAACACCTAGAATGGTGATCTAAGAGTTGAATTTTTATTTAATAGGGAGTGGAGAGCCATAGTGGGGCTTTGGGCTTTAGGAGGAGTAAGATGTCAATCCATGCAGGATAGACTTTGGAGACACCAAGCAGACAGCCTACTTGGGATACTGTTAAAACATCCTGGCAAGAAAGTTAAAAAAAAAAAAAGTACTAATAAGGGGTGGTAGTGATGGGAAAGGATTGGCAGGGAGTGTGGGAAGACTCCAGAAGGGCTGGAATTGGGAACTGACTGGGGAGATTAAGTAAGTGAAAGTTATCAAACACTAACCCAAAGTGTATTCCTAGGAGGCTAAAGAATGGTAGTAAGGAAATAAGGCCTTGGAGGCCATTCCTTGTAGAGAGAAACAAATGACTTCAGCCTCAGACATGTTGAGCCTTAATACCAGCACCATTTTGACATATGATAGTAGGCAAAGAGGGAGTGAGTGATGTGGGGCCAAATCTTAGGGCAGAGGTTGGGCTGGAGATCATCTAAGAGTTCCAAGTTGTGGGAAGAGTGTGGATGGAGAGAAGAGGGTGGAGGACAAAGTCTACAACATATATGAAAGGAAAGAGAGGGTGGGATAGAGGAAGCAGTTAGAATTAAATGAGAAAGGAACAGAATGCCAAGAGCTCTTGTGGTGGACATGGATGAGGTAGGCTGCTGGCTCCACCTTCAAAATACATCCAGGCTCTGACATCTCAACACTTTCATCAATACCACACTGGTTCAAGCCACCTCAGCTATTCCTTGCAGCATTGCTGTAGTCTCCTAACTGTTCCCTCCTTCTCCCCTTGCCCCATGGTAGATTACTTAACAGCCACAAATTCCTCCCATCCCACTACGTATGTGCCTTGGCCACTCTCCCACATGCTGGTGGTGTCTGTTTCCCCCACCACTTGCCCTTGGTTTGGACGTGTGGTTTGCTTTGACCAAGAGCATGTGGCAGAACTGGCCTTGCTTGAGTCTGAGCCCAAGCCTCAAGTGGCTTTGCGGCTTCTACCTTCATTCTCTTAGAATGTTGCCCACCATGTAATAAAGCTGCTCTATTAGGATCAGAAGCACAGAGCAGAGAATGGAGGCTCACCACCACCGGCAGCACCAGCTACCAAATGTGCATGAAGCCACCTTGGCCCTCCCAGCCCTGCTGACCCTTCAGCTGACTGCAGCTTCAGGAGCAAACCCAGCTCTTTAGAAGTAGGACCAGCAGGGGAGCCGCTTGGCCAATCCACAGAAACTAAAAATTGTTGTTTTAAGCCACTAAATCTAGAAGTTGTTTGTTATGCAGCACCTGATAGCTGATACACTCCCTAAGATGTATTATTCTTGGCATAACAAGAGAGAGTACTCTGGCTAAAATGCATGCCAGACCTTGTCACTGCTCTGCCCAGGGGTAGATCACCTGGCTGGGAGTAAAAGGTCTTTTTCTCTCCCACGTCCTGCCACTCACCCATGTGCTCTCATACCCCATCATCCTTGAGTGTGCCCAGAACACTTCCTCCTCAGGGTCTTCATCCTTGCTGTTCCTGCCTTCTGGAATACTCTCTCCACAGTTACCTGCGAGGCTAGTCCTTCTTCCCCTTCACAACTTTATTCACCATCACTGAATACCCTCTCTAAAACTGCAGACAACTCCCCTTTTCTCCTGCCTACTTAACTTTTCCCCACAGCCCTCACCATCAGCTGCCATCCTGTATAGTTTTTGCATTTGGTTGTCTAACTTCCCTTACCCTCAGTGCAAGGTCCATAAGGGCAGGGATTTGTGACTGCTGTGTCATTATCCCCACAATATAGAAAAGTTTCTGGCACACAGTAAACCCTCAATAAACATTTGTTGAATAAATGAATTATTGGGAAGATAATGTCCTGATACTGGTGGAACAAGGTTCTGGAAAGAGTAGTTGGGAAGGAATATGCCAAGCCTCCTCCCTGCCCCTATAAACGAGTGAACTTGTGGGAATAATGTCACCAGCAAAAAACCCTGTTGCTAATGGTTTCCTTTTGGAAAAAGGAATCTGGAAATTCCCAAAACAAATTTATGGCATTTTTCCCCCTCTGCCAGCAGACACATGTACATAGGGAAAGCCCTGGATCTTTAGCCTCTGCAGTTCTGTTCTTTGCAGAGACACACATGCTATCGACTAGGGCCAAGGGTTTACCACTCAATGGCACTATCTCGGCTGGTGTCATCTTTGTAGTCCGACTCCAAGAAGATGTCCTTGTAGATCCTCCCACACAGGCAGAACATGTCGGGGTGGTCACAGTTCGGCACAACCTGGAGCAAGACCTGCAGAGCCTTCTCACGGTCGCCTGCACTGTTTCTCCTGAAAGATTCATATGATAAGATCACAAACATCTGAATTGAGACAGGGAAGTATATATAAATATGTGTATATATATATATATATATATATACACATTCATCTGTGAAGGGTGGGTGTAAGAACACTGTGCTTTAGCAAGGAAAAACAGCTAAGTTATATTTTTCATATTCAAATGTGACAATTGCTTAAGATCCAAACCAGTAAATCTCATACCTATTGTCCCTACTTGATCCTTTCTCTTTAAATTAGACCTGAACTGTGGATGAAAGCACATACGGAGCAATGTACTTGGAATGACCAGAAAAAAATTATATGGTGGCCTCCTGTACCTGAACAGGGAGTAAGGATTTCAGAAGCTAAGACTGAGTCACAAGGATGACACAGTTTGACAAAAGGTTCTTTTATAAAAGTGGCAGGGGCCCCAAATACACAAAGCCAAACTCAATTTAGAAATGACATGAAATCTTGCTATCCTCAAACAGGGAAGGACTCCAGTAATTTCTGTTTTCCTATCTTATGTTATACCCACCAGAACAGGAAATTTAGGAAATTATTTCTATATTCATAAATCACAGTTCTATTATTAGATTTTATCATATGATAAAATTTTCACTTTACACACAGGAAATGGATTCCTTAGAGAGTTGTTAACATAATTTTTGCCACAAAATAACCTGAGTTTGTGGGACTGTGAAATATTAAATGTGTTCCTGTGAAAGTCTGGAAGCAAATGTCCATCAGCAGTGGGGACTGATTCAATCAACTATGGCTAATGATATTCATATTCAGATTATATTATAAACTCAGATTATAGTATAAACTATTAAACATTTATAAAAAGAAATGAAACAATTTCTATGTGATGCTGCTGTGGAGAGATCTCCAGAATATATCATTAAGACAAGAGAGCAAGGGGTTGAATACTGTGCAAAGACTACCTTTTCATTTAAGAAAAGGGAGGATGTGAATAAGTATGTGTATCTGCTTTTATTTCTCCTAACTGGACAAATAAATCAAAAGATAATAAAAGTGGCTACCATTAGGTGGAGGGAGAAAACACAATGAAGGGACAGAGGTTACACTTCTGGGAATCTGACTGTGAACCTATGTAAGTTTTTATATAATTAGAAAAAAAAATGAAATACATTTTTCAAAAAAGTGTTCCCCCAAAACACCATTTGCCAATGAATATACCATCTGAATTTGTGGCTGGAAGAAAACAAAAGAACCTATGCCGCTGTTTGATGGCATAAATACCCACAAAAGAAAGAAACTAATTCACAAGATTTTAAAACATAGAAATTTGACTATTTTCCTAAGAGGATATAACCTAAGGAAAAACATATAAATGCAAGGAAATCTTAAAGAGTTTCCAGTAATCATAGCGTTAGTGATAATACTGGTACTGGTATTGTGAAATTATTATATATTTATAGTATAGAATACTACAAATAATGATATTAATAACATTTGAAACCAGATTTTTCAGCATAAGAGATACAAATATAAAATCAAAGAAGTTCAGTAAAAATCCTATAGTCCTAAAATTGAATGTGAACATCAGTATGAATTCATGAAGGTGTTTCCCTAGCTCTGCCTAGTGAAAAGGTCCAAAACAATGAGCAATTCAGTATCAGTGAGAACCTCCAAGCCCTGACTGGGGTCTGTAAATACCATCTCTCACTGAAAAGAATCAGGACTCTTTGCAGGAATGGATGATTCCAGATAGATCTAGATTATCGTGGAACATCTTGACATACAAAGAAGCAAAAACGCTACTAAAGATCAATATAAAAAAGACTCAGGAGCCAGAGAGGATTAAAGATGGCAGCATGAGAGATGAGACAGAGGACTCCTCCCAAAACCACATATAATATGAAAATATAATTAATACAACTAATCTGGAAAGAGCACCGGGAAAGAAGGCTGCGCCAGACTGCATACACCTGGAAAAAAGAACAGACCGTACCAAAGCTGTAATTCGGCGAGATCCAAGCCCTTCCCCCACCCAAACTCAATGGTGGGAGGAAGAGAAACCAAGTGGGGAGGGAGTGGAAACCTGAGACTGCTGAATACCTAGCCCTGGATATCTGCTCTGGGAGCATGAACCTACATTGCATGGTCCTCTGGTGATTAGTGGGTTTGGAAAGCTGAGACAAGCAGAATACCTGGAAAGACTGAGATTCCAGCCACTTATGGAAAACAGGGATCCATATCCAGCTGCTCTACGACAAAAGAAAGGCGAGCAGTCTGAGAGACTTCCTAACAATGAGAGGGCAGCTAAACAGGAAAGGATTGCACAGACCTCACTGCTCAGGAGAAAGGACAGGTAGACAAAATTGTCTGGGAACACTCTGCCCAGCAGGTTCAGAACTTTCAGGAGCTTCAGGTGCTCCATCCCCATGGCTGGCTATGCAGCTCCAAGCCCCACACCATGATACGCAACCTGCTGCACCTTCCTCCTGGACAGCCGTACCTGGATCGCAAACCGGAAGCCCCTGCCCTGGCATCAGGCAAGCCAGAGGGAAGCTCCGCCTACAGCAGCTACAAACGTGAAGCATAGAAGTTTACACCTGTGTGTTCAGCCCACTGGGTCTGGCAGTGGAGACAGGCATAGAGCCAGGAAGCAGGGCACAGCTCTTTCTTCACCAAAGGCACCAGGACCACTTCCCTGGGACCCTAAACATCACTCCAGGGGCTGAGCAGCTCCAGAGAGTAGAGCTTCTGGGCACTAGAGAGCACCACATACAAATATGAAATGTCAAAGGAACCTGGTTCTAACAAAAAACCAACAAACACCAGAAAAAGGGTAAAGAGAAACTGAATTTGTCAATCTTCCTGAAAGAGATTTCAAAATGAAAATCATAAAGATGTTCATGGAGGTACAGAAAAACATTCAAGAACTCAGCAATGAATTCAGGAGGGAGATTCAATCATTAAGGAATACAATGGAAGGACTTAAAAGCAGATTAGATATGGGGGAGGAAACGATATATGAAACTGAAATTAGAGAAAAGGAATACAAAGAAGCTGAAGTACAGAGAGAAAAAAGGATCTCTAGGAATGAAAGAATATTGAGAGAACAGTGTGAGCAATCCAAACGGAAAAATATTCGTATTATAGGGGTATCAGAAGAAGAAGAGAGAGAAAAAGAGATAGAAAGTGTCTTTGAGGAAGTAATTGATGAAAACTTCCACAACCTGGGGAAGGAGATAGTCTCTCAGGCCATGGAGGTGCACAAATATCCCAAAACAAGGGACCCAAGGAGGACAACACCAAGACATATAATAATTAAAATGGCAAAGATCAAGGATAAGGACAGACTATTAAAAGTAGCAAGAGAGAAAAAAGATCACATACAAAGGAAAATCCATCAAGCTATCATCAGTCTTCTCAGCAGAAACCTTACAGGCCAGAGGGGAGTGGCATGATATATTTAACGCAATTTAACAGCAATGAAATTGAATTGGTAATCAAAAAAGTACCTAAGAACAAAACTCTTGGACCAGATGGCTTCACTGATGAATTTTATCAAGCACTTAGTGAAGACCTAATACCCATCCTCCTTAAAGTTTTCCAAAATGTAGAAGAGGAGGGAATCCTTCCAAACTCATTCTATGAGGCCAGCATCACTGTAATAACAGGCAAAGACACCACACAAAAAAAAGAAAATTACAGACCAATATCCCTGATGAACATAGATGCAAAAATACTCAACAAAATATAAGAAAACCAAATTCAAAAATACATCAAAAAGATCATCCATCATGATAAAGTGGGATTCATCCCAGGGAGGTAAGGGATGGTACAAATTCAAAAATCCATCAACCTCATCCACCACGTCAACCAAGAGAAGGACAAAAACCACATGATCATCTCCATAGATGCTGAAAAAGCATTCGACAAAATTCAACATCCATTCATGACCAAAAAAGCTCAAAAAAGTGGGTATAGAGAGCAAGTACCTCAACATAATAAAGGCCATATATGACAAACCCACAGCCAACATCATACATAACAGCGAGAAGCTGAAAGCTTTTCCGTTAAGACCAGGAACAAAGCAAGGATGCCCACTCTCCCCACTTCTATTCAACATAGTTCTGGAGGTTCTCGCCATGGCAATCAGACAACACAAAGAAATAAAAGGCATCCAGATTGTAAAGAAGAAGTTAAACTGTCACTGTTTGCAGATGACATGATATTGTACATAAAACGTCCTAAAGAATCCTCTCCAAAACTACTAGATCTAATATCTGAATTCAGCAAAGTTGTGGGATACAAAATTAATACACATAAATCTATTGCATTCCTATACACCAATAATGAACTAGCAGAAAGAAAAATCAGCAGAATAATTCCATTCAAAATTGCATCATAAAGAATAAAATACCTAGGAATAAACCTAACGAAGGAACTGAAGGACCTATACCCTGAAATCTACAAGACACTCATGAGAGAAATTAAAGAAGATACCAATGAATGGAAACACATCCTGTGCTCATGGATAGGAAGAATTAATATTGTCAAAATGGCCATCCTGCCTAAAACAATGTACAGATTCAATGCAATCCCTATCAAAATACCAACAGCATTCTTCAACAAACTAGGGCAAATAGTTCTAAAATTCATATGGAACCACAAAAGACCCTGAATAGCCAAAGCAATCCTGAGAAGGAAGAATAAAGTGGGGGGAATTACGCTCCCTAACTTCAAGCTCTACTACAAAGCCACAGTACTCAAGACAAGAACTGACACAAGTACTGGCACAAGAACAGACCCATAGACTAGAGAGCCCTGATATAAACCCAACCATATATGGTCAATTAATATATGATAAAGGAGCTATGGACATACAATGGGGAAATGACAGCCTCTTCAACAGCTGGTGTTGGCAAAAGTGAACAGTTAGATGCAAGAGAATGAAACTGGATTATTGTTTAACCCCATACACAAAAGTAAACTCGAAATGGATCAAGGACCTGAATGCAAGTCATGAAACCATAAAACTCTTAGAAGAGAACATAGGCAAAAATCTCCTGAATATAAGCATGAGCAACTTCTTCCTGAACACATCTCCTTGAGCAAGGGAAACAAATAAAAAATGAACTCATGGGGCTACATCAAACTAAAAAGTTTCCATATGGCAAAGGACACCATCAACACAACAAAAAGGCATCCTACACTATGGGAGAATATATTTGTAAATGACATATCCGACAAGGGGTTAACATCCAAAATATATAAAGAACTTATGCGTCTCTGCATCCAAAAAGCAAATAACGCGATTAAAAAATGGGCAGAGGATATGAAGAAACAGTTTTCCAAGGAAGAAATTCAGATGGCTAACAGACACATGAAAAGATGCTCCACATCACTAATCATCAGGGAAATGAAAATTAAAACCACAATGAGATATCACCTCACACCAGTGAGGATGGCCAACATAGAAAAGACTAGGAACAACAAATGCTGGCGAGGATGCAGAGAAAGGGTAACCCTCCTACACTGCTGGTGGGAATGTAAGCTAGTTCAACCATTGTGGAAAGTAATATGGAGGACGTTCCTCAAAAAACTAAAATTAGAAATACCATTTGACCCAGGAATTCCACTCCTAGGAATTTACCCCAAAATATAATTTCTCAGATTCAAAAAGACATATGCACCCCTATGTTTATCACAGCACTATTTACAATAGCCAAGACATGGAAGCAACCTAAGTGCCCATCAGTAGATGAACGGATAAAGAAGAGGTGGTGCATATACACAATATTATTCAGCCATAAGAAGAAAACAAATCATACCATTTGCAACAACGTGGATGGAGCTGGAGGATATTATGCTCAGTGATATAAACCAGGTGGAGAAAGATAAGTGCCAAATGATTTCTCTCATTTGTGGAATATAACAATGAAGCAAAACTGAAGGAACAAAACAGCAGCAGACTCACAGACTCCAAGAAGGGACTAGCGATTACGAAAGGGGAGGTGTGTGGGAGGGTGGGTGGGGATGGAGGGAGAAGGGGATTGAGGGGTATTATGATTAGTACACATGGTGTGGGGGGGATCATGGGGATCACAGAGAGGACAAGTGGTGACTCTGTGGCATCTTGCTACACTGACTGATGGTGACTGCAGTGGGGAATGGTGGGGGACTCGATAATATGGGTGAATGTAGTGACTACATTGTTTTTCATGTGAAACCTTCATAAGAGTGTATATCAATGATACCTTAATAAAACAAAAGAAAGGAAAACAAAAAACTTGTTTTACTCTTACTACTTCGAGTGGATGGTAATCTGCTTGTTTCATTCTGTTTAACAACAGTTACCTGTGCTCCATCTAGGGAAAGACAGGGTGGTGAGTGACTTACATGGCTCTCTTAGTTTTTATTTAACAAACCATTTTTTTATAGCACTGAGAGGGTGCCAGGCATTCTTCCAGGAACTTCCCCAGTAATAACTCAGGTAAGCCTTATAAATCAAGGATCAATCAAGCATAATTAAGTGTCAATAAAAGTGGAATCCACCACTCTGGGAGAACAGAGTTACAGGGCTTTTTTTCCAGGCTTAACAAAGATACTCTCCCAAACACTCCCTGCTTGGGATGCTGAGTTAGAAGACCCCTGGGGAGAGAGCAGGCACATCTTCAGAAAGACCACAAAACCTCCCCTAAAAAGGAATCAAAATCCCTCCTGTCACTGTTGGCCAGTGCATACTACTGCAGGACACATGCATACACTATATACCCAACAGAAATGTGTCCATATGTACACAAAATTCATGCACAAGAATGCTCATAGCAGCACTCTTAGTATCCCCTAACTGGAAACAACCTAACGTCTATCGGCAGTAAAATGGATAAATCAACTGTGGCATATCCATACAATAGAATACTCCACAGCAAAGAGAATAAATGAACTACTGATACACCCAACAGCATGGATGAATCTCACAAACACGATGCTGAGTGAATGAAGCCAGACACCTGAGAGTACATACTACTTGATTCCACTTAAGTGAAGTTCGAGGACAGGACTTGAACAGAGGTTGCAACAGTGGTTGCCTACAGAGAGGTGGGGATTGCCTGCAAAGGGGCACAAAGAAACTTTTTGGGGGGATAGAAATACTTTATATTTTGATAGGTGTTGTTTGCACATGTATATACATTTATCAAAACTCATCAAATTATATACTTAATTTGCCGTCACTGTCTGTACATTTTACTTGAACATAAAAAAGAGATGTGACAGCCTATGTGTTACAAGACCAGTGGCTGGTCCACAATCTCTAGCCTAATCCAGCTGATGAAGCAAAGCAAAGCCTCTGAGAAACCAGACACAAGAGTCCTCTGACTCAGGTCACCCGTAACCCTCATTTCACTCATTCCCTTCTGAAGCCATTGGCCATGGAAGTTTGATAAGGAGGTGCCAGAAATGTTTGGTTCTCAAGCCAAGTTTGAATATCCTCCCAGAGTATTTTGTTGTCTGATTTAATATGATCAACTCCTGGCTCCAGCAGAGGACAGGTCCAGCAGGAAGTGTATCAGGGCATCGTTCTCACCATAATCACCTAATGCTGCTTCTCTTCCTATATCATCTCACGGGAGGAAGGCAGATTGTAGGACTAAAACATTTAGGCACCTTGGATTTTGTGAGGTTGAATGTGGCAAACTCCTAGTTATCCTCCACATCCATAGTAGTTTAGGTCAGACAGGCACAGGGCTGTCCAGCTAGAGACTACATTTCCCAGCTTCCGTTACATCTAGCTGGGGTCGTGTGACTATATTCTCACCAATGGAATGTGAGTAGAAGTGGCATGTGCAAATTCTACTTGCTTTAAAGGAAATTGCTTGTCCTAAGCTTCCACTCTTTCCCACGTTCCATGGGCTGGAACACATAATAGCAGTGACCTACACTCAGGAATGAAAGCTCCAAAATGGTCAGAAGCTAGATCCCTGAACAACTCCTGGAGCAGGGCCATGCCGCTAGCCTGGTCCCCTCACCTCTAGACTGCAACATGGAAGAGAAATTACAACCTTCTTTCAATCACGGCATTTGGGATCCCTCTGTTATAGCATCTTAGCAAGACCCCTAGCACATAAGCTTTTGAGGTTTATGGTCTCCGGGCAGGAATTTCCAATTCTCACATACCCTACCTAGCCCAGAAATTTTATTTCCAAAGTTCAGATTATACTAGTACATAAAGACAGCACCTTCTTTCCCTGTCATACAACATTAATCATGTTGCTTAAACCAGTCTCCCCCAGTCTCCAAGATACTATCAACTCCTTATTCATGTATACAAGGTCTTTTCTTTCAAGACACAGGCCCTCCCTCCACACTCAGCCTCACTGCCTGCATTGCCTCACCTGCATCTCAAGTTCTGGTCACAGTGGATGTTCTCTGAAGGCACTTACCTTTAGGCACACTGCACATGAGGAACTCTATGCTCACACTCCTCTTTTGGCCAAGTGGGACAGCCTTTTCACTACCTCCCATTGTACACTCTCTCCTGCCTGTGAGGTAATTCTTACTAAGTCTTCAAAACCCAGCCCCAAAGACCCCAGAGAAGCTCCCTCTAAACCCACAGGGAGAGTGACTTCCTCCCTCTGCTATGCTTCCACAGCACTTTGAAAAAATCTTCATTAAGACATTTATCACTCTGAGCTGTAGGGGTTTAGTTATATGTCTGACCTCACAGCTAGGATACATGTTTCAAAGACAAAGTCATGTGAGACCAAGAACATACCTTGCCCATTTTCATAAACTTGGCATTTAGCACCTGATCTGGCTGAGACTTGGTGAGGGCTGCATGAAAGAAAGCAGAATCTAACAGATGGCATGTTTCAAAACTCCATATGTACATTATCATTCTTACCTATTTAGTGCAAATGCATAGTGCAATTTAATGTTATGCTGGTCAGCCAAATCACAGGTAGGCAGCATTTCCAGTGTTTCTACCAGCTTCACCATTGCATCATAGTCCTGTAGGCAAAGAGGTCCCGAGGTGAGAAAGAGAATACAGCTTTTCACAGATTTTTCTGAACAGTCATAAACAGGAGACAGCCTCACCATTTAATTATAAGCCTTTCCATACATACAGCATTTGGTGAAGTTACTTACAGCCCTTAACAGGACAGAAATAAGATTTTAAGAATCCAAGAAGGGCGAGAGAGAAGACAGAGAAGGAATCTCTGCTATCGAGGCCACAAAAGGATCAAGGGAACGAGGTCAAATTCAAAGGCAACAAAAGAAAGCCAATGAGACCAGTAGCCAGGAAAAAGCTGCCATGTTTTTTTTTGTTCTTGATTGTGTTTGTTTATTTATTTGTTTGTTTGTTTATTATTTTGGTATTATTAATGTACAATTACATGAGCAACATTATGGTTACTAGACTCCCCCTATTATCAAGTCCCCACCACATACCCCATTACAGTCACTGTCCATCAGCAAAGTAAGATGCTATAGTCACTACTTGTCTTCTCTGTGTTATACTGCCTTCCCCGTATCCGCCCCTGGTACATTATGCATGCTAATTGCAATACTTCTTTTTCCCCCTTATCCCTCCCTTCCCACGCATCTTCCCCAGTCCCTTTCCCTTTGATAACTGTTAGTCCATTCTTGGGTTCTGTGAGTCTGCTGCTGTTTTGTTCCTTCAGTTTTGTCTTTGTTCTTATACTCCACAGATGAGTGAAATCATTTGATACCTGTCTTTATCCACCTGGCTTATTTCACTGAGCATAATACCCTCTAGCTCCATCCATGTTGTTGCAAATGGTAGGGTTTGTTTTCTTCTTATGGCTGAATAATATTCCATTGTGTATATGTACCACATCTTCTTTATCCATTCATCTACTGATGGACACTTACGTTGTTTCCATTTCTTGGCTATTGTAAATAGTGCTGCAATAAACATAGGGATGCATATGTCTTTTTCAAACTGGGCTGCTGCATTCTTAGGGTAAATTCCTAGGAGTGGAATTCCTAGGTCAAATGGTATTTCTATTTTGAGTTTTTTGAGGAACCTCCATACTGCTTTCCACAATGGTTGAACTAATTCACATTCCCACCTGCAGTGAAGGAGGGTTCCCCTTTCTCCACATCCTCGCCAACATTTGTTGGTGTTTGTCTTTTGGATGGTGGCCATCCTACCTTGTGTGAGGTGATATCTCATTGTGCTTTTAATTTACATTTCTCTGATGATTAGCGATGTGGAGCATCTTTTCATGTGCCTGTTGGCCATCTGAAATTCTTCTTTGGGGAAGTGTCTGTTCAGATCCTCTGCCCATGTTTTAATTGGCCTATTTGCCTTTTGTTTGTTGAGGTGCATGAGCTCTTTATATAATTTGGATGTCAACCCTTTAACAGATATGTCATTTATGAATATATTCTCCCATACTCTAGGGCGTCTTTTTGTTCTACTGATGGTGTCCTTTGCTGTACAGAAGCTTTTCAGCTTAATATAGTCCCACTTGTTCATTTTTGCTTTTGTTTCCCTTGCCCACAGAGATATGTTCATGAAGAAGTTGCTCATGTTCATGTCCAAGAGATTTTCATCTATGTTTTTTTCCAAGAGTCTTATTGCTTCATGACTTACACTCAGGTCTTTAATCCATTTTGAGTTAACTTTTGTATATGGGGTGAGACAATAATCCAGTTTCATTATCTTACATGTAGCTGTTCAGTTTTGCCAACACCAGCTGTTGAAAAGGCTGTCATTTCCCCATTGTATATCCATGGCTCCTTTATTGTATATTAATTGACCATATGTGCTTAGGTTTATATCTGGGCTCTCTAGTCTGTTCCATTGGTCTATGGGTCTGTTCTTGTGCCAGTACCAAATTGTCTTGAGTTCTGTGGCTTTGTAGTAGAGCTTGAAGTTTGGGAGCATAATTCCCCCCGCTTTATTCTTCCTTCTCAGAATTACTTTGGCTATTCGGGGTCTTTTGTGGTTCCATATGAATTTTAGAACTATTTGCTCTAGTTCATTGAAGAATGCTGTTGGTATTTTGATAGGGATTGCATTGAATCTGTAGACTGCTTTAGGCAGGATGGGCATTTTGACAATATTAATTCTTCCTCTCCATGAGCACAGGATGTGTTTCCATTTATTGGTATCTTTTTAAATTTCTCTCATGAGTGTCTTGTAGTTTTCAGAGTACAGGTCTTTCACTTCCTTGCTTGGGTTTATTCCTAGATGTTTTATTCTTTTTGATGCAATTGTGAATGGAATTGTTTTCCTGATTTCTCTTTCTGCTAGTTCATCGTTAGCGTAAAGGAATGCAATGGATTTCTGTGTATTAATTTTGTATCCTGCAACTTTACCGAATTCAGATATTAGATCTCGAAGTTTTGGGGTGGGTTCTTTAGGGATTTTATGTACAATATCATGTCATCTGCAAACAGGGACAGTTTGACTTCTTCCTTACCAATCTGGATACATTTTATTTCTTTGTGTTATCTGATTGCCATGGCAAGAACCTCCATAAATATGTTGAATAAAAGTGAAGACACTGGGCATCCTTGCCTTGTTCCTGATCTTAAAGGAAAAGCTTTCAGCTTCTCTGTGTTAAGTATAATGTTGGCTGTGGGTTTCTCATATATGGCCTTTATTATGTTGAGGTACTTGCCCTCTCTACCCATTTTGTTGAGAGTTTGTATCATGAATGGATGTTGAATTTTGTCGAATGCTTTTTCAGCATCGATGGAGATGATCATGTGGTTTTTGTCCTTCTTTTTGTTGATGTGGCAGATGATGTTGATGGACTTTCAAATGTTGTACCATCCTTGCATCCCTGGGATGAATCCCACTTTATCATGATGGATGATCTTTCTGATGCATTTTGAATTTGGTTTGCTAATATTTTGTTGAGTATTTTTGCATTTATGTTCATCAGGGTTATTGGTCTGTAATTTTCTTTTTTTGTGGTGTCTTTGCCTGGTTTTCGTATTAGAGTGATGTTGGCCTCATAGAAAGAGTTTGGGAGTATTCCCTCCTCTTCTACTTTTTGGAAAACTTTAATGAGGATGGGTATTATGTCTTCAGTAAATGTTTGATAAAATTCATCAGTGAAACCATCTGGTCCAGGCGTTTTCTTCTTAGGTAGTTTTTTGATTACCAACTCAATATATTTGCTGATAATTGGTCTGTTCAGATTTTCTGTTTCTTCCTGCGTCAGCCTTGGTAGGTTGTATTTTTCTAGAAAGTTGTCCATTTCTTCTAGGTTATCCTGTTTGTTAGCATATAATTTTCATAGTATTCTCTCATAATTCTTTGTATTTCTGTGGTGTCCATAGTGATTTTTCCTTTCTCATTTCTGAGTCTGTTTATGTGAGGAGACTCACTTTTTTTCTTGATAACTCTGCCTAGAGGTTTTCTATTTTGTTTATTTTCTCAAAGAACCAGCTTCTGCTTTCATTGATTCTTTCTATTGTTTTATTCTTCTTAATTTTATTTATTTCTGCTTTAGTCTTAATTATATCCCTCCTTCTACTGACTTTGGGCCTCATTGGTTCTTCCTTTTCAAGTTTCAATAATTGTGAGTTTAGACTGTTCATTTGGGATTGTTCTTCTTTCCTGAGGTAGGCCTGTATTGCAATATAATTCCCTCTTAGCACGGCCTTCACTGTGTCCCACAGATTTTGCGGTGTTGAATTATTGTTGTCATTTGTCTCCATATATTGCTTGATATCTGTTTTTATTTGGTCATTGATCCATTGATTATTTAGGAGCACGTTATTAAGCCTCCATGTGTTTGTGGGCTTTTTTTTATTTTGAGTAATTTATTTCTAGTTTCATACCTTTGTGATATGATAAGCTGGTTGGTACAATTTCAATCTTTTTGAATTACTGAGGTTCTTTTTGTGGCTTAGTATATGATCTATTCTTGAAAATGTTCCATGTGCACTTGAGAAGAATGTGTATCCTGTTGCTTTTGGATGGAGTGTTCTGTAGATGTCCATTAGGTCCATCTGTTCTAATACGTTGTTCAGTGCCTCTGTCTCTTTATTTTCTGTCTGGTTGATCTGTCCTTTGGAGTGAGTGGTGTGTTGAAGTCTCCTAAAATGAATGCATTGCATTCTATTTCCCTCTTTAATTCTGTTAGTATTTGTTTCACATATGTAGGTGCTCCTGTGTTGGGTACATAGATATTTATAATAGTTATATCCTCTTGTTGGACTGACCGCTTTATCATTATGTAATGTCCTTCTTTTTCTCATTACTTTCTTTGTTTTGAAGTCTATTTTTTCTGATACAAGTACTGAAACTCCTGCTTTTTTCTCCCTATTACTTGCATGAAATATCTTTTTCCATCCCTTCAGTTTTAGTCTGTGTATGTCTTTGGGTTTGAAGTGAGTCTCTTGTAGACAGCATATAGACGGGTCTTGTTTTTTTATCCATTCAGTAACTCTATGTCTTTTGATTGGTGCATTCAGACCATTTACATTTAGGGTGATTATCAATAGGTATGTACTTATTGCCATTTCAGGCTTTAGATTTGTGGTTACCAAAGGTTCAAGTGTAATTCCCTTACTATCTAAGAGTTTAATTTAACTCAATTTGTATGCTATTACAAACACAACCTAAAGATTCTTTTTCTTCCTCCTTTTTCATCCTCCTCCATTCTTTGTATGTTATGAATCTTATTCTGTACTCTTTGTCTATCCCTTGGGTGACATCTGTTTAGCCTTAGGAATATTTCTATGTATAGAAGTCCCTCCAAAATGCACTGTAGAAGTGGTTTGTGGGAGGTAAAATCTCTCAGCTTTTGCTTATCTGAAAATTGTTTAATCCATCCTTCAAATTTGAATGATAACCTTGCTGTGTAGAGTATTCTTGGTTTAAGGCCCTTCTGCTTCATTGCATTAAATATATCACGCCACTCCCTTCTGGCCTGTAAGGTTTCTGTTGAGAAATCTGATGATAGTCTGATACAAAGGGTTTTCCTTTGTATGTGATCTTTTTTCTCTCTCTAACTGCTTTTAAAGTCTGTCTTTATCCTTGATCTTTGCCATTTTAATTATTGTATGTCTTGATGTTGTCTTCCTTGGGTCCCTTGTGTTGGGAGATCTGTGCATCTCCATGGCTTGAGAGACTATCTCCTTCTCCAGATTGGGGAAGTTTTCAGTAATTACCTCCTGAATGACACTTTCTATCCCTTTTTCTCTCTCTTCTTCTTCTGGTGCCCCTATTATGCGAATATTCTTCCATGTGGATTGGTCACACAGTTCTCTCAATATTCTTTCATTCTTAGAGATTCTTTTTTCTCTGTGTGCCTCAGCTTCTTTGTATTCCTCTTCTCTAATTTCTATTCCATTTACCCTCTCTTCTACATTTAATCTGCTTTTAAATCCCTCCATTGTATGTTTCATTTCAGATATGGAATTTCTTAATGAATATCCATCTTAAATTCGTTCTTGAGTTCTTGAATATTTTTCTGTACCTCCATAAGCATGTTTATGATTTTTATTTTGAACTCTCTTTCAGGAAGATTGGTGAGTTCAGTTTCATTTTGGTCCTTTTTCTGGGGTTTGTGAGATTTTGGTCTGAACCATGTTCTTTTGATGTTTCATATTTCTGTGTGGTGCCCTCTAGTGCCCAGAAGCTTCCATCTCTGGAGCTGCTCAGCCCCTAGAGTGCGGTTTGGGGTTGTAGGGGAGTGGAGCTGGTGCCCTGTTTCGTGAGGTCTGCTCTGTTCGTGAGGTCTGTATGCAGTCTGGTGCAGCCTTCTTTCCTGTTGCTATTTTCGGGTTAGTTGTATTAACTACATTTTCTCACTATCTGTGGTTTTGGGAGGAGTTCTCTGTCTCACCTCTCACACCACCATCTTGAATCCTCAAGTCTGGGTATGGCTTGTTTTTATAATACCTCTAACACCTGGTGGGGAGGTGGCCCATGGTGGTACCAGGATCTTCAGTGGCACACTTTTCAGGTACTTATTAAGCTAGGCAGGCCATTGAGAACTAACCATCTCAGAAACTGTCGAGCTCCAGGATCAAGATCCCATGTTTTGAGTGCAGTGGTGTTACCACCAGCAGCAGAGCTGTGGGTTAAAATGATCTGGATATAAACATACAAGAAATCTGAAAGTCACTTACCATGTAAAGGGAGGAAACATCTTAGTTCTTGCTATTTTGCCATTAACAACTGAATTCATCTAAACCAGGGTTTCTTAACCTTGGCACTATTGACATTTTGGGAAGGGATCATTCTTTGCTATAGGGACTGTCCTGTGTATTGTGGGATGTTAAATAGCATCCTTGGCCTCAACCTACAGGATGCCAGCAGCACCTCCCCCTGCTCTGAGAGACAACCAAAAATGTCTTGACACTGCCACGTGCTTCCCAATTGAGAACCACTGCTTTAAACTGTATAATTACCCAGAGAAAAATTGTTACCATGTTTGTCTCAGCTGGGTTCCCTCTGAGCAGTGCCATCTGCTACCCTTTCAGCCAGGTTGAGAATCATTGTTACTGGCCAACTCACTGACAGCCAGCCACAGTTAGCAGAGGAAGACTTCCCACTGAAATCCCATGCCTGTTTTGTGGCTCCGCACCTTGGTGCTGCTGCCTAAGGAAAGGGAAGACAGTGTATTCCAAGAAGCTTCTGGCTCACCTTTGAGCCTGAGAGTCCCACCAATGGAAGGTTATAAAAAGAAATGCATGAAGGCAAGGACAGAAGGAAGCCAGCAGCTCAACAGAAGAAAGATTTCAAAAAAGATCATTCCCATTCTTTTGTCCCATGAGACATAATTTAATCACTGCCATAATCCCTAATAGTATCTGCTATTCAAGTCAATTAGATGCTATTCAAGTCAATTAAGTATTGATCACTAGGGTCATGAGTTCCTTAGTGGCTGACTGTGTCCTTGGTTCAGGTCAAAAATGGATGCCTCTCCTTTAGATTTAAAGACCTGTGGCCAATAACCTCCAATATGGCTTTGCAGATTTCTGCATGTAAGGTACATTGCCCTGTGTTCTTCCAAATGGAAGGAAAAGCAAGATATCCTTAGAAATGGCTCAACAGCATTAAACTTGGAAGGAGGAAATGCTTAATTTCCTTCATGGTACTGCATCCCATAAACCCTATCTCAAGAACTGTCCAGAAGTCTCTTATGCTTGTCTTAGAATAAACATCTACATGCCCTGGGTACTGGCTGTGCCTCTGCTCCTCCTGCTCTCCCTGTCAGTGGTGGGTGATGGTAAACAAAGAAGGACATGACACAGGCCTAAAGGAAATAGTATAGCTGAGGAGTTAAGAACAAGGACAATGGAGCTGGTAGCCTCAGGTTGAGTCTTGACTTTGCCAACTGCTGTGTGACTTCAGGCAAGTTACTTAACTTCTCTGGGCTTCATGTTCCACATCTGTAAAATGGGGATAATCAGAGTATACATCCCCATAGGCTTGTGAAGAGGATTAAATGAATTAGGATTTGCAAAGGGCTTGGAACAATGCATAGCATAAAGTGCATATAAACTGTTAAATTCTGAATTCCTTTTATCGAGCAGTACTGTGTATGAGATTTCGTTGGAGCGGCCTTCTGGTATAACAAAACCTTCTCCAATATTTCAACCACAATAGATATTCTAGGTAACCTATGACCTAGCCACATGCCTATTTTGTCTAGAAAACAGCTACCTTGCCATGTACCTAGCATACGAGTACCTCTTGATGCCAAGGAAGAACTCACCATGGGTTAGTGTCAGTTAAGCATACTTCATACCTGGATATCAAGGTAGGAAAGCAGTAAATTAATGAGGATATCTGAGGTCAGAACTTTGGTATCATCCATGCGGAGTCTGATCCGAGCCAGTTCCTTCACCAATTCATCACCTTGGTATTTCTCTCGGGCTCTCCGGATGTCATTTAACAAGGTTTCTTTGTAATAAGCACTGGAGAAGGGAACATGAAAACCTCTGGTCACATCTACATGCACCTGGGATTCTGTTTTCCTTAGCAGCTCCAACAAATCTGGTTCTCATTGACATGACAGGCTAACACGTGGGGGCCTTGCCCAGACATTAGTGGCCCTGCACCAGCAAACAGGAGATGTGTCCTACTTGCCACATTGTGGAGAAAAAAACCACTCAACAGTAACAAAAGTCAGCTCATTACAACCCCATCTGTATGTGGATGACTCACAGGACTCCCTACCCAGCACCGCCCTCCTTCCCCTGCTATTTTCAAACACACAGAGGGCAAGAAGATTCCTTACTTGAATAGTTATTTCCCCCACTCATCACAGATTATCACAAAGCCAAACAAAACTACGAAAGCCATGAAAAATAGTGAAGTGAGAACTTTAAAGTGAATCTATCAGGTGTCCCCAGCTAGTAACCACAAAGCTTGTTCCAGTTGGTCAAGAGCCGGGAACTGGCTATGTCCATGAGCAACCCAAGACACCATGCCTGGAAGCTTATGGACAACCTCTGCCTTTGATTCCTCACTCTCCTCGTCATTTTCATCTGCCAGAATGCTTTTCTGAGTAAAACATAAAACTTCCTTCCTGTGGGCATCTAGACAATAATAACGATGTATGCAAACATTTAAAGCAGTTTAAATCCACACTGGAATGTCCTACCATAGCTTCTCTTAGAACCAATGCTAGTGTCTGGTACTTATTTAAAATCCCTAAAAATAACCTAACTTGGTGTACAGAGGCCAACTTACAATGACCATACACTGATTTAAGTATGTTGTCCCCTTTCCAAGTAATTTTTCTAATGGAAATGGGGCACTGCAAAGCAGTAATACTGTCAACCCAGTAAGTAGCTGAAATGGTTTAACTGTAGAGAGTAAAATTAGGCTGTTTATTAAAAAAAAGAGTAAGCTCAATTAAATAATAGTCTGCAGAGAAAGAAAAAACAACATGTAAGAGCAAATCTTAATTACTTTTAGTAAGTATAAAACCATGCCAAATAAATGTATGTACAGTACACAGCTTGGTCCAATGCTTATAATAAAACCTGTTAACATTTAAATAATGAAATGCCCCACAGAAAGTGCTGATATAAAAGTATCAGTGAATTGCTTTAATTTTTTATTTCCTTGTCTATTGTTTATCACCCCAAAGATGAGCAAATTAACAGATTCCATCCATGTTTAAAATTCTATCAATCTAATGAGTCATTAAATTGGGTGACAGCCACTGTTCATTTGGTAGACTACAAAGGCACCAAAGCTATTCAAGTGTTATTAGTTTAACCTGACACATAAAAAGTTATACATTGGTCTTGTTTTCAAGGGTAATTCTAAAAAATAGTTTTAATAAACTAAGAGGTTAATAAGAACGGTAAATTGTAAGTAAGTAAACAAAACCCTGAATTGAGTATGGCTTGGGGACATCATATGTGTAATAAACATGCAGCCATTTCTGCCTCTGGAAATCAGGGAAGATGTTGCTCACTGATGTTAACTTGGAAATGGCTTTAAACCCCTTTTCAGCACAGGGCTCTGGGCAGCCTCTATCAATATAACAGAGTTGGCCCCTGAGCTAAAAACTTACTTGCTATCCCTTTTATAGATGCTTTAAGCCATAGCACCATCTACCCTCTCACTAACCATTCCCAGGTATCTGCCAGTTCAAAGGATGAATCAACCAACAGGTATTTCAAGTCCTTTGAACTTAAAACAAATCAAAAGAGTTGCTTTCCTACTGACACATATACACACTGAATGAGAAATAACGTTGGGTCTGCTTCTTGCAAAGACCTTGCTCTTCTGGCTGATTCAAGTTAGCCTACCTCTTTGTCAGACCTGAAAAGATGATGTTCTGAGAACTTTCTCCCTAAACTTCATTAAAATGTTCAGTGTGCAGAATGGCAAAAGGTAGTAAGGTATGACTGAATGAGGCTTTCCAGGAATGTGTCACCAAAGGTCCCCACTTGCTTTCTATGTTGCCATGTGGTCACATATGTCTGGTTTTCTTCCAGTCTTTTTTCCCAGTAAAGTCTGTAGGAGAAACTCTGTGTCCAGAGAAGAGACAACAGAAGAGAGCGAGCAGTGTGTTAACCAGCATGAGCCTCACCTAGTGCTGCAATAGTAACACTCCACGGCCCTGGGAGCCGCCACTTGAGCCCATGTGGGACATGAGGTCCTAATTTACCTTTCATTTTCAGGCAGTTCTGCCAGTGCTTCGGGTTTTCATTTGTTTTGGAAGGACAAATCCTTCTCCTTGTGACATAACTTACAGGGGTAAATCCTTTAAATTGGCTGCAAGCAAAATAACTGGATCCTTTGGGTAAGTAGAATAATTTTTCTGTCTTCAACTTTTAGAATAAGAATGCTTTAAGAAGGCATGGTTTCTTGAGCAATAAGGCTCAAAGAGGTAAACTGACTTTTAGGGGCTACATAGAGAGGAATAGCCTGAGCGAGGATTCAACCCCAAACCTGCCCACCTCAGAATCAGGATTCCATAGCTTTTGTGATATGAGTCATAAGAAATACATACTTGGTCATTCATATGACCAAATATATATTTCCCAGGTATATTTGGTCTTCATCCACAGTTCCTAAAAACACTGCAGAGTCTTAAAGATGAAATGGGTGTTTTGTCATGTTAATGAGAGACTTTGGACCCCCAACTAAGAGCAGGGGCTGAAGGCTGAATCAGCCAATAATTTAGTCAATCATGACTATGCAATGAAACCCTCACAAAAACCCCTGAGAAGAGCTTATACTCTCTGCTCTGTGGGATCCTGTTTTCTCTGTTGGAGAGAGTGTCCACACTTGGAGAACCAGAACACCTCCACTTGCCACAGAGCCAGACCCCAAGTTCCACGAGGACAGAGCTCCTTTATTTGGGACCTTGCTCTCTATTATCTCTTCATCTGGCTGTTAACTAGTATCCTTTATTAAACAGGTGAATGTGTTTTCCTGAGTTCTGGGAGCTGCTCTAGCAAATTAATCGAACTCAAGGGGGAGGTCGTGGAAACCTCCAATCTGTAGCCCATAGGTCAGAAGCACAGGTACACCTGGGGCTTGCGATGGGTGTCTGGAGTGGGGGATGGGGGCAGTCTTGTAGGACGGAGCCCTTAACCTGGGGGATCTGATGCTGTCTCCAAGCAGACAGCATCAGAATTGAGTTCTCGGACACCCTGCTGGTGTGTGAGAATTGCCTGGTGTTATGCGAGGGAAGACCCCCTCCCACATACTTACACACGTTGGAATTGGGTCCGGGCATCTAGAGTTATACTACTATTACTGCTGTGTATAATACTATTGTTGTTCTGTATGAAAGAGCACACAGTACCTTCCAACATAAATCTACAAAGAACAAGTTACAGGACATCTTGAGGTCATCCCAACTTTTACAGTACAATAACTTATGGTCAGTATGACCATGCTGAGGCATTTTAACAACCTCAACAACTGACTGAGGAGGCGGATAATGTTTAGAAATTATCTTGAAACATAGAATCTCAGATTTGAAAGAGCATTAAAAAATCAATTACTTAATTTCCTTATTTTCTAGATGAGGAAGCAGCTACAGAGAAGTGAAGTTATCTGTCAAGGTTACACAGGGAGTTGGGGCTGGACGGACTCTGACCACCTAACTCCAGTTCTATTCTCTTCTGGCTACACCTCAGTGGCTCAACTTAATGAGGTAGTAGGGAATAGTAATGGATTCCAGCATGTAATCCAGTGATTCCAGGAATCACTTGGAAGTGATTGGCTGGGGTCCCCCATTCTCTGGGCACTGTGGTCTTCTGAGGGTAAATCGTCTCTATGAATGTGAAGGGACAATTTGGGCAAAACCCCCAGGGCTGTTGACAGGTGATGGTAATTACCATGAGGTCACGTGGATGTCCTTGAGGAGACTAGTAAACCTGTCAACCAGGGGCACACACAGCGGACACAGGACGGTGTTCCAGTTGGGCAGCATGTACTCTGAGGCACACCTCTGGGCATTACTCTCACAGCAAAAGTAATTGTCACATGGTGTCACAATGTACGGGATGAAATAATAATTTCCAATAGATTCCTGGAAAAAACAAAAAAGTTTCACAAATTAATTGATGCAGAAGCAAAGCTGTGGATCTGAGGAACTAGTTTCAAATACAAATAGGACATACAGGTGGAACCTGGTGGGACAGGGAAAGAGAAAATGCAAATAAACAACAACTTGTGCAACATGACAGTATCTATTAGACACAAAATAGGAAACCACTCAATTTCACAAGCTCTAACATATGGATGAGCAACAAAAATTTGGTTTCAAATGCTGAACTGATCTGTATATGTCTCTAAACTTCACTGGCAGAGATTTTTAGGGTTTTAAGTCTTAGAAATGATATCACTTCATTACATGCCCCCCTATCAGAGGGAACTTGAACTCACGGATAACCAAGAATTGCAATGTAAAGGCGTATTTTCTTTTTTTTTTTAGCACAGATTAGCTGATAATATAACCACAGGTGAACTATTATAAACATTGTTGAGTAAAAATCATTTTACAGGAAGCAGGTATTAATAAATGATTAGTCTCAGATGTTTTGAAAGAAGGATCTGTTAAATTTTATATTATCAAATAATACTCAGGTAAAACAGTATCTTTTTTCCTATGGAATAATTACAATTTGACCATGAATCATGATCCATTGTAAAGCACAAGCACTACCTTTAAAAAGCATGAAATCAATGCTCGATTTTTAGCATATTTGGAGAATTAAAACACAGTCTTTTATGACATTCTTCTATCATAGTCAATTTTTGTCTACACTGTCATAAAAAGCAACTAGCTTAAAATTTCATACTTTTTAATTCGTATTTCTTCACTAAGTTTTAAAGAATTTATGTGATGCCAGAAATAATTCATCTGAACTTCCCATTATTTTTTCAACTGAACCATTTCAACTGAATGGAGTTATCTGGGTATTTTGGAATTATACAGATATAATCATGGGAAGCAAACTTTCTCCAAGAATGAGAAGTCAAATAAGGGATATACCTTCTTCTGAATTAAAAAGAAATTCATTAATTACAGACAAAACTGTTAGAATTCCTCAATCTCAGATCAAACAGAAGCCTTGGAAAAACTTACAACACTGGGGAACTAGTTTCAAATACAAGTGGGACATACATTTTAAAGTTTTCCTTTTGGTAAGATTTGCTAGCACAAAGACAGGTGGCATTCTTATTTCTATCTCAACTCTAAATATAATTAATTGTCCTGAAACTCACTCTCTCTTTTGTACCTTGTTGGGCATCTATAGCCATGCTGAGACAAGTTTTTAGGCCCTAAAATACGTTGTTAAGAAAAAAGTCCTAGTGCTGCTCCAAACATATTTTAGACTGGGTCAGCAAACTTTTTCTGTAAAAGACCAGATGGTGGATGTTTTTTATTTTGTAGGCCATACAGTCTCTGTTGCAACTAAACACTGCTACTTTAGCATGAAGGCAACCCTAGAGAACACATAAACACCTGAGCAAAGCTACGTCCCAATAAAATTTTATTTATGGACACAAGTTTTTCATATTTTCACATGTCCTGAAATACTCAGCTTCTGATTTTTTTTCAGTCAAAAATGTAAAAATTATTCTTGGCTCACAGGTCATACAAAAACAGGTGGCAGGTCAACCCTTCCTTAGTCTTACACTGAGCTTCATAAAAATAGGATTTTCTGAAAATACTTACCCTACTGCATAATAGCACCTGGAGACTGTCCCTGTGCACACCAGATATTGGGGTTAGACCGCACAAAATACAAATGCCAGTGTATTATAAATAGAAGTGGCAAAGTTCAGGCATGTGGATGGTAGGGTGGGGGTGGGGCCCTGATAACTACTTCTCAGCAATCACTAGGAATTGCCCACACCAGAGGAACAAAGACCCTCTCTCTCTCTGGTAATATGTTCAAATTTACAAAGACAGACTCAAATAGCCCAGCAAAGCAGGGTTTGGTAAGTTAGAGAAAAATTTCTCCTCATCTATAATAACAGAGCCACGTTGGTGAATTCAATTCAATTAAAATGGCATTGATACATTCAGAACTGAGAGTGTTTGCGCTTCCACCTGAACATGGTTGAGCTTATGTTTATAAAAGCCATGCTAGATACGATTAAAGATGGTGGTGTGAGAGGTGAGACAGAGACCTCCTCCTAAAACCACATATAATATGAATATAAGATTAATACAACTAATCCTGAAGAGCAACAGGAAAGTAGGGTGCGCCAGACTGCATAAACCTGGAGGAAAGAACAGACCTCACGGAACAGCATAACTTACGAAAGCCATGACCTGGCGGTGCCCAAGCAATTCCCCCACCCCAGCTCACTGGTGGGAGGAACAGAAACAAAGTGAGGAGGGAGTGGAGGCCTAGGACTGCCGAACACCTAGCCCTGGAGATCTGCTCCGGGAGCACCAACTTACATTGCATGGTGCTCTGGTGATTAGTGGAGTTGGAAAGTTAAGATAGGCAGAATACCTGGAGAGACTGAGATTCCAGCTGCTTATGGAAAACAGGGATTCATATCCAGCTGATGTGGGTGGGCAGTCTGAGAAGACATCCTAAAAGCGAGAGGGCTGCTAAAGGGGCAAGGATTGCACAAAGCTTATTGTTCAGGAGAAAGGATAGGTAGACAAAATTGTCCAGGTGCACTCTTCCTAGCAGTTTGAGAACTTTGAAGATCTTCAGGCGCTACAGCCCCCTGGCTGGCTACAAAGCTCCAAGGATCCCCTCCATGATACGCAGCCTGCTGCGCCTGCTTCCCAGCCAGCCCGCACCTGGATGGCAAACCAGCAGTGCCTATCCTGGCATCAAGCCAGTCAGAGGGAGGCCCCACCTAGAGCAACCACAAACGCAAACCATAGAGGCTTACACATGTGTTCGGCCCACTGGTTCTGGCAGTGGAGACAGGCATAGCAGCCGGGAAGCAGTAAACAGCTCTTTCCTCCCCCCAGGCACCAGCACCACTCCACTGCGACCCCCGATATCGCTCCAGGAGCTGAGCACCTCCAGAGAGTAGAGCTTCTGGGCACTAGAGGGTGCCACCTACAAATATGAAACGTCAAAGGAACCTGGTTCAAATAAAAATCTCAAAACCAGAAAAAGGATCTATTGAGAATGAACTAATAAATCCTCCTGAAAATATTTCAAAATAAAAATCATAAACATGCTCATGGAGGTAAAGAAAAATATTCAAGAACTCAGGAATGAATTTAGGATGGAGATCCAATCATTGAGGAACAAATTGGAGGGTATTAAAAGCAGATTAGGTTTGGTGGAGGAGATGATAAATGAAAGAGAAATTAGAGAAGAGGAATACAAAGAAGCTGAAGTACAGAGAGAAAAAAGGATCTCTAGGAATGAAAGAATATTGAAAGAACTGTGTGACCAATCCAAACAGAACAATATTCGCATTATAGGGGTACCAGAAGAAGAGAGAAAAAGGGATAGAAAGTGTCTTTAAGGAGGTGATTGCTGAAAACTTCCCCAAACTGGGGAAGGAGATAGTCTGTCAGGCCATGGAGGTGTGCAGATCTCCCAACACAAGGGACCCAAGAAAGACAACATCAAGATATATAATAATTAAAATGGCAAAGATAAAGGATAAGGACAGACTATTAAAAGCATCTAGAGAGAGAAATAAGATCACCTACAAAGGAAAACCCATCAGGGTATCATCAGACTTCTCAGCAGAAACCTTATAGGCCAGAAAGGAGTGGCAAGATATATTTAATGCAATGAAGCACAAGGGCCTAGAACCAAGAATACTCTATCTGGTAATATTATCATTTAAATGTGAAGGAGCGATTAAACAATTTCCAGTTAAGCAAAAGCTGAGAGAAATTACCTCCCACAAACCATCTCTACAGTGTATTTTGGAGGGAATGCTATAGATGGAAGTGTTCCTAAGGTTAAATAGCTGTCACAAGAGGTAATAAAAAGGGATAGACAAAGAGTACAAATATGATACCTCATATATAAAGAATGGAGGAGAAAAAAAAGTAGGGAAAATGAAAAGAACCTTTAGATTGTGTTTGTAATAGCATACTAAGTGAGTTAAGTTAGACTCATACATCATAAGGAAGTTACCCTTGAACCTTTGGTAACCACAAATCTAAAGCCTGCAATGGCAATAAGTACATAACTATCGATAATCACCCTAAATGTAAATGGTATGAATGCACCAATCAAAAGACACAGAGTCATGGAATGGATAAAAAAACAACCCAACTATATGCTGCCTGCAAGAGACTCACCTCAAACCCAAAGACATACACAGACTAAAAGTGAAGAGATGGAGAAAGATATTTCATGCAACTAATAGGGAGAAAAAAGCAGGTATTGCAGTACTTGTATCAGACAAAACAGACTTCAAAACAAGGAAAGTCACAAGAGACAAAGAAGGACATTACATAATGATACAGGGGTCAATTAAACAAGAGGATATAACCATTATAAATATCTATGCACCCAACACAGGAGCACCTACACATGTGAAACAAATACTAACAGAATTAAAAGAGGAAATAGAATTAAATGCATTTATTCAAGGAGACTTCTACACGCCACTCACTGCAAAGGACAGATCAACCAGACAGAAAATAAGTAGGGAGACAGAGGCATTGAATAACACATTAGAACAGATGGACCTAACAGATATCTACAGAACCCTACACCCAAAAGCGGCAGGATACACATTCTACGCAAGCACACATGGAACATTTTCATGAATAGATGATATACTAGACCACAAAAAGAGCCTCAGTAAATTCAAAAATATTGAAATTGTACCAACCAGCTTCTCAGACCACAAAGGTATGAAACTAGAAGTAAATTACACAAAGAAAATGAAAAAGCACACAAACACATGGAGGCTTAACAACATGCACCTAAATAATCAATGGATCAATGACCAAATTAAAAAAGAGATCAAGCAATATATAGAGACAAATGACAACAACTTTTCAACACCGCAAAATCTGTGGGATGCAGGAAAGGTTGTGCTAAAAGGGAGGTATAATATAGGCCTATCTCAGGAAAGAAAAACAATCAGATATGAACAGTCTAAACTCACAATTAACAAAACTAGAAAAAGAAAAACAAATGAGGCTCAAAGTCAGTAGAAGGAAGGACAAAATGAAGATTAGAGGAGAAATAAATAAAATATAGAAGAATAAAACAATAGAGAGAATCAATGAAAGCAGGAGTTGGTTCTTCAAGAAAATAAACAAAATAGATGAACCCCTAGCCACACTTATCAAGAAAAAAAGAGAGTCTACTCACATAAACAGAATGATAAATGAGAAAGGAAAAATCACTACGGACACTACAGAAATAAAAGAATTATTAGAGAATACTATGAAAAATTATATGCTAACAGACTGGAAAACCTAGAAGACATGGACAACTTTCTAGAAAAATACAACCTTCCAAGGCTGACACAGAAAGAAACAGAAAACCTGAAAAGAACAATAACCGGCAATGAAATTGAACTGGTAATAAAAAACCTACCTAAGAACAAAACGCCTGGACCACATCGCTTCACTGCTGATTTTTATCAGACATTTAGAGAAGACATAATACCCATTCTTTTAAAGAATTCCAAAAAATAGAAGAGGAGGGAACACTCCCAAACTCATTCGATGAAGCCAGCATCACTCTAATACCAAAACCAGACAAAGACACCACAAAAAAAGAAAACTACAGACCAATATCTCTGATGAACATAGAAGCAAAAATCCTCAACAAAATATTAGCAAACCGAATTCAAAAATACATCAAAAGGATAATCTATCATGATCAAGTAGGATTTATTCCAGGGATGCAAGGATGGTACAACATTAAAAAATACATCATCATCATCCACCACATCAAGAAAAAGAAGGACAAAAACTACATGATCATATCCATTGATGCTCAAAAAGCATCTGACAAAATTCAACATCCATTCATGATAAAAACACTCAACAAAATGGGTATAGAGGGCAAGTACCTCAACATAATAAAGGCCATAAAAGACAAACCCACAGCCAACATTATACTTAACAGCAAGAGGCTGAAAGCCTTTCCTTTAAGATCAGGAACAAGACAAGGATGCCCACTCTCCCCACTTCTATTCAACATAGTACTGGAGGTCTTAGCCATGGCAATCAGACAACACAAAGAAATAAAAGGCATCCAGATTGGCAAGGAAGAAGATAAACAGTCCCTATTTGCAGAGGACATGACATTGTACATAAAAAACCCTAAAGAATCCACTCCAAAACTACGAGATCTAATATCTGAATTCAGCAAAGTTGCTGGATACAAAATGAATACACAGAAATCTTTGGCATTCCTATACACTAACAAGGAACTAGCAGAGAGAGAAATCGGGAAAACAATTCCATTCACAGTTGCATCAAAAAGAATAAAAATACCTAGGAATAAACCTAACCAAGGAAGTGAAAGACCTATACTCTGAAAACTACAAGACACTCATGAGAGAAATTAAAGAAGATACCAATAAATGGAAACACATCCCGTGCTCATGGATAGGAAGAATTAATATTGTCAAAATGGCCACCCTGCCTAAAGCAATCTACAGATTCAATGCAATTCCTATCAAAATACCAACAGCATTTTTCAATGAACTAGAGTAAATAGTTCTAAAATTCATGTGGAACCACAAAAGACCCCGAAAAGCCAAAGCAATCCTAAGAGGGAAGAATAAAATGGGAGGAATTATGCTCCCTGACTTCAAGTTCTACTACAAAGCCACAGTACTCAGGACAATTTGGTACTGGCACAAGAACAGACCCATAGACCAATGGAACAGACTAGATAGCCCACATATGAACCAAAGCATATATGGTCAATTAATATACGATAAAGGAGCCATGGATATTCAATGGGGAAATGACAGCCTCTTCAATAGCTGGTGTTGGCAAAACTGGACAGCTACATGGAAGAGAATGAAATTGGATTACTGTATAGCCCCATAAACAAAAGTGAACTAAAAATGGATCAAAGTCCTGAATGTAAGTCAATAAACCATAAAACTCTTTGAAAACAACACAGGCGAAAATATCTTGAAAATATCTTGAATATAAACATGCGCAACTTTTTCCTGAACGCATCTCCTCGGGAAACAAAAGCAGAAATGAATAAATGGGACTATATCAAGCTAAAAAGCTTCTGTACAGCAAAGGACACCATCAACAGAACAAAAGGGCATCCTACAGTATGGGAGAATATATTTGTAAATGGCATATCCGACAAGGGGTTAACATCCAAAATATATAAAGAACTAACACACCTCAACATTCAAAAGGCAAATAACCCTATTAAAAAATTGGAGGAGGATATGAACAGACACCCTTCTCCAAAGAATACATTCAGATGGCCAACAGGCACGTGAAAAGATGCTCCACATCGCTAATTATCAGGGAAATGAAATTAAATCCACAATGAGATATCACCTCACACCAGTTAGGATGGCCAACATTGAAAAGACTAGGAACAACAAATGCTTGCAAGGATGTGGAGAAAGGGCAACCCTCCTACACTCCTGGTGGGAATGTAAACTAGGCAATAGGGAGGTTCCTCCAAAAACTAAACATAGAAATACCATGTGACCCGGGAATTCCACTCCTAGAATTTACCCAAAGAAAACAAGTTCTCAGATACAAAAAGACATATGCACCCCTATGTTTATCACAGTACTATTTACAATAGCCAAGACATGGAAGCAACCTAAGTTTCTGTCAGTAGATGAATGGATATAACGAAGATGTGGTACATATACACAATGGAATACTATTCAGCCATAAAAAGAAAGAAATCCTACCATTTGCAACAACATGGATGGAGCTAGAAGGTATTATGCTAAGTGAAATAAGTCAGGCAGAGAAAGACAAGTGCCAAATGATTTCCCTCATTTGTGGAGTGTAACAACGAAGCAAAACTGAAGGAATAAAATAGCAGCAGACTCATAAGACTCCAAGAAGGAACTAGTGGTTACCAAAGGGGAGGGGTGTGGGAGGGCGGGTGAGGAGCGATAGAGGAAGAAGGGGATTATGGGGTATCATTACTGCAAATGGTGTGTGTGGTAGCACAGAGAAGACATATAGGGACTCTCTGACATCTTGCTACAGTGATGGACAGTGACTACAATGGGGTATGGGGGGACTCAATAATAAGGGTGAATGTAGTAAATACATTGTTTTTCTTGTGAAACCTTCATAAGAGTGTATATCAATGTTCCTTAATAAAAAATATATATATTAAAAAAATCAGTTCTGCTGGAAATTAAGGAAACATTTACAAGAGCCTCCAAAAAAATATAATATCCAGGAATAAATTTAACTAAGAAGGTGAAAGACTTGTACACTGAAAACTACAAAACATTGCTGAAAGAAATTAGAGAGGACCTAAAGCAATGTAATGGCATTCTGTGTTCTTGGACTGAAAGCCTTAATATTAGGATGGAAATACCACCCAAGTGGTATACAGATACAATGCAATCCTATCAATATTCCAATGGCCTTTTTTGTAGCAATGGAAAGGCTCATTACCAAATCCATATGGAATTGCACGTGGCCCCAAATGGCAAAAACAATGTTGAAAAAGAACAACAAAGTTGGGAGAACCAAATTTCAAAATGTACTATAAAGCTACAGTGATCAAAATGGCATGATACTGGCAATAAAGGTAAACATGCAGATCGATGAAACAGAATTGAAAGTCCAGAAACAAACCCTTACATTTATGATCAGTTGGTTTTGACAAGGGTGCCAGAACAATTCAATGGGGGAAAGAATAGTCTTTTTAAGAAATGTTACCGGGACAACTGGATATACACATGCAAAAGATAGAAGCTGTACCTCTACCTCACAGCAGAAAAAAAATTTATTCAATATGGGTGAGAGAGATAAATGTAATATCTAAAACTAAACTATAAAACTTTTTAAAAGAAAACATATGAGTAATTCTTTGTTACTTGGGTTAAGCTAAGAGTTCTTAGATACAACACCAAAAGCAAGATCCATAAAAAAAAATTGATAGTCTCTAATAAGAGTCTTGCTTCCAGAATATATAAAGTACTCTTACAACTCAATAATAAGACAAAAACCCAATTAAAAATGAGCAAAAGTTTCGAATAGACATTTCACCAGAGACTATGAATAGCTAATAAGCACATGAGAAGATGCTCAACATCATTAGTTACTAGGGATATACAAAACAAATGAGACACTGCTTCATACTCACTAGAATGGACATAATACAAAGATGGATAATACCAAGTATTGATGACCATGTGTGGAGACTAATTTTCTCATTGCTGGTAGAAAATGTAAAATGTACAGTCACTTTGGATATCATTTTTGCATTTTCTTAAAAAGTTAAGCATGTATTTACCATATGATCCAGCAATTCCACTCCTAGTTATCTACCCAAGAAGAATGAAGACATATTTCCACACACACACTTGTAGTTGAATGTTTATAACAACATTATTCATAATAACCAAAAAGTGGAAACAATCCAAATATCTGTAAATTGGAGAATAAACAAAATGTGGGACCCATGCAACAGAACACTATTCAACAATAAAAAACAAAGAACTACTGGTGCATGCTACATCATGGATGAACCTCAAAAACTTTAGGCTAAGTGAAGGAAATTAGAGGCAAAAGACCCTTTATTATATAGTTCCATTTATATGAAAATTCCTGAAAAGGTAAATCTATAAAACAAAGCAGAAACTAGTGGTTGCTTAGAGTGGAGGATGGGAACAGGGATTGTCTGCAAACATGTCTTTTTGGGGGTTATGGAAATGTTTTAGAACTGGATTGTGGTGATGGCTGTACAACTCTTAAAAATCACTGTACTGGGTACACACAGCTGAGTTTTATGGTATGTAAGTTGTACCTACAGAGTTTTTTTTTTAATAAACCTGGAACATGAGAATATGAGCATAATACTATGTTTCCATAAACCAGAAGATCCTAGAATAGCTAATACTATGCTTCCAGAAAAATAGAAGAGCCTAGAAAAGGTGCAGGTATGGTCCAGCCAGAAGCCCAGAAATTGGCTTCCCATCCTTTACATCCCTGAAGAGCAACTGCTCCTAGAAATGTAAGCAAATGTGCCTATCTGTGATGGTTAATTTTGGCCATGAGGTGCCCAGATTATTTTTGGGTGTACCTATGAAGGTGTTTTTAGGTGAGATTAGCATGAGTCAGTGGCCTCAGTCAGGCAGACTGCTCTCCCCCTGTGGGTGGGCATCATCCAATCTACTGAGGCTGGAACAGAAGGCAGAAGAAGGAGGAACCCGATCCTTTTTTTCCTGCCTCACTGATTGAACTGGGGTACCTCATCTCATCTTCTCTGATCTCAGGACCAGGATTTACACCATCAGCTCCCCTGGTTCTCAGGCCTTTAAACCGGCTTTCCAGGGTCTCTAGCCTGTGAATGGTAGATTGTGGAACTTCTCAGTCTCCATAATTACGTGGGGCAATTCCTCATAATAAATATCGCCATCCCCCTCTTGCCCTCTATATCTCCTACTGGTTCTGTTTCTAAGACTAATATACCATCCCTCTACCAAACGAAGCCAAGTTCAATACGTCATCAGGCACAATTCTAGAAATAAAATGAGTCCCTGAAGACAGAGCTCTCAAAGCATCTTGGTTTCCATCTATTTATAAATCACTTCGAGCATCCAGCTGCACGTTCAGTATGTGGCATTTAATCTGTACACCTGACTCAAGGGACTTTATAATTCACCAACTATGACTATGTTGTATCTCTTTTTTTAAGCTGTCCAATTATCACAGACCCACAGTTTCATCAGATTCTCTCTCGAAACCTCTGGATTTTTACGATCCAGACTTCTGCTTCCAAGCAGCATTACCCTAGTCTAAATGGAGGGGACAATGATCAAACTCTCCTTAAAAGTCACCTGATTTACTGACATTCAATTTCAATGTTTAAGCACCATTCATTGTAAGATGTCCATTCTTCTGATCTCATCCTTTTTTGAGTTTGCCCTCCTCCTATGCGATCTGCAGTGGAAGAAGTAACTGTCTCCCTACTTTACAAAAGGAGATAACATTTATAAATGACCATGAACAGTACACTTTAAGGTTTATTTCCATTCAACCTTTCCTCTCAGGTGCTATTTTATGCCATTCCAGCTACCTCTGGTCCTTTATTTTGTTCTCCTGAATGTTCTAAATTTTCACACCCCATCAAGCACAACAACCAGTACCAGGCACAGAATTCTAAAGCAGTGCCAAATACAGCAGTGAGATTAGTTGCTGAATCCTTACGTTCGTTCCTAACAAACAAACAAAACCTAGGGAGAATGGTGCCATGGTATAATTAGAATACCTAGAATGTGAAGGAATTCCTGGGTGTTTAGAGGAGGGAGAATGTACCAGAAGGGAGCGTATGTAGTAGAATGGTAACAGAATGACACTAAGTCTCCTTAGTAGAGGACAAGAATATTTCGAGAATATTTCCAATATACCCAATAACAGTCAGGATGGGAAAAACAGAGTTTTCTTCCTTGCATCTTGCTTTAATGTAATTCCTGTTTTTAAGAATAATTGTTTCCTAGACATTACTTGCATTAAATCCAAGTTATGTCTTTCCACTTTCATGACAAATATGGAACCAAAGATGTTGAGTGATAGTTTTCTATGAACAAAACTGGACAGTTTAGGGGCATTCAAAAGTAGGAGATAAGTTTGGCGCAATTTCCAAGGACAAGATCTTATCTGAATATTTTTCAAGTGGGGATTTCATTACACAATTCAAACCAATATGGCGTTATCACTGTTACTGCAGGAACTATTAAGCCAAACTGGGAGACATTTGCACATGAATGAGACAGAAGGGAGTGGAATCCTGGCCCACTTCTCAGCTTGTGGCAGGGACCTTGGGGCTAGGTCCTCCATGGTAAATGGAGTGTAAGTTCATATTTCTTCATCATTAGGGAAACTAAGGGTGGAAGTATGGGCAGTACTGGCTCCAGGAAAAAGAATCTTGGTTCACAGGAACACCAACCCAGATCAGAAGGAGACAGCCATATGGTCTGAGGCTCAAAACCCAAGGGCATAGCAAAGGAGTTCCCTTGCCTGACCTTACCTCCTACCTCACACGCTGGACAGCAGAATGGGGCCTGAACTAGGTGGCAGCTTGAGGGACAGGGGATTCTAGCTGTCCCCCTTAGAAACAAAACCAACAGATAAAATTTAAATCACTTTTCTATCTGTGCGATTTTCAGGAAAGCATTTTACGTGTTAATATTTACAAGGTTAAAAATTGGAAAATATAATACTCACTGTGTTTTTTTGAGTCACCATATCCTGAAAAGAAAAAGACACAGTGAATATAGCTTTTTCCAAAACAGTTCATTTCCATAAGCACTAGCTAGCACTTTGTTCCCTCCTGTCATCCAGCACCCACCTTAGCGCACAAGAAGCATTTGAAACCTCTCCCCTCAAAAGCTTCCAGTAGGAGGAGCCTCTGAGAATTGTAAAATTCATATTCTAAGGAAAATGTATCATAACTGGTTAGCTTTGGAACCATTCGGGGGTACATACGGTTAGCAGTGGCATTGAAAAAAGACATTTTGAAATTCAAGTTTGGGGCTCTGTAATCTTTGTATCTCGTCTTCCCAGTGAAGAATGCCCATGACAGCCAGGAAGTGCCTGGGAAGTCCCATGCATCCTCCTCTGGGTCTGGAACCATTTCATGACTCAATCAACGGCACAGCCCTCACTCCCCCCACAGTCAGCATTCCTACACAAGGGGTGTTGAGGGTAGGATTCTGACTCCTCACTATAATTGTCGAGGGATTTTCCAATTCGATGACAATTTTTGTGAGTTAACTTAGCATAATAGCTATGCAGCCCTTGACTGTATCTCTAACACACTGCAAGCCACGGTTTGCTGAAGAATGAAAGTATAATTAAACGGCTGCCTCATTAAATATGTTTTATATGTTCTGAGATTTCTGTTTTCTGGTAAGTGCAGATTGCTTCTTCTGGCGTAAGATGTAATGGACCATCCATTTCCATTTTAGGAAATATTTGTCCATATTGTTAAAAATTAAAGCTTATCGGAGTTGGGGATTAAAGATAGCAGTGTGAGAGGTGAGACAGAGGCCTTCTCCTAAGACCACAAAAACTACGAAAATATAATTAATACAACTAATCCAGAAAGAGCAACAGAAAAGAAGGCTGCGCCAGACTGCATACACCTGGAGAAAAGAACAGACCTCATGGAACAGGGTAACGTACCAAAGCCATGATCTGGTGGGACCCAAGCCCTTCCCCCACCCCAGCTCACCAGCAGGAGGAAGAGAAAAGGAGAGGGTAGGGAGTGGAGGCCTGGGACTGCTGAACACCTAACCCTGGAAATCTGCTCTGGGAACACAAACCTACACTGCATGGTGGTCTGGTGATTACTGGGGTTGAAAAGCTAAGACAGGTGGAATACCTGGAGAGACTGAGATTCCAGTCACTTGTGGAAAACAGGGACCCATATCCAGCTGCTCTGGGACAAAAGAAAGGAGGGCAGTCGGAGAGACTTCCTAACACTGAGAGGACTGCTAAAGGGGCAAGGATTACCCAAAGCATACAGCTCAGTAGAAAGGACAGGTAGACACAATTATCTGGGCTCACTCTGCACAGCAGGTTGGGAACTTTCAGGAGCTACAGGCATTCCATCCCTCTGGATGGAGATGCAGCTCCAAGACACCCCACTGTAATACGCAACCTGCTGCGCCTGCCTCCCAGCCAGCCCGCACATGGCTTGCAAACCAGCAGCCCCTGCCGTGGTGTCAGGCCAGCCAAAGGGACACCCCACCTATGGCAACTACAAACGCAAAGCATAGAGGCTTACACCTATGTGTTCTGCCTACTGGTTCTGGCAGTGGAGAAAGGCATTACAGCCGGGAAGCAGGAAACAGCTCTTTCCTCCCCCCAGGCACCAGCACCACTCCCTGTGACCCCCAACACCATTCCAGAGACTGAGCAGCTCCAGAGAGTAGAGGTTCTGGGCACTAGAGGGCACCACATACAAATATAAAACATCAAAGGATATTGGTTCAAACAAAAATCCCTCAAACACCTGAAAAACAATCAAGTGTAATGGACCTTGTCAATCTTCCTAAAAGAGATTTCAAAATAAAAATCATAAACATGTTCATGGAGGTACAGAAAAATAGTCAAGAACTCAGGAACGAATTCCAATCAGAAATCCAATCATTATGGAATAAAATAGAAGGTTTTAAAAGCACATTAGATACTGTGAAGGAGCTGATGAATAAAACAGAAATTAGAGAAGAGGAATACAAAGAAGCTGAGGCACAGAGAGAAAAAAGGATCTCTAGGAATGAAAGAATATTGAGAGAACTATGTGACCAATCCAAATGGAACAATATTCGTATTATAGGGGTACCAGAAGAAGAAAAGAGAGAAAAAGGGATAGAAAGTGTCTTTGAGGAGGTGATTGTTGAAAACTTCCCCAAACTGAGGAAGGAGATAGTCTCTCAGGTCATGGAGGTACACATATCTCCCAACCCAAGGGACCCAAGGAAGACAACACCAAGACATATAACAATTAAAATGGAAAAGACCTAGGACAAGGAGAGACTATTAAAAGCAGCCAGAGAGAGAAAAAAGATCACATACAAAGGAAAACCCATCAGGCTTTCATCAGAGTTCTCAGCATAAACTTTACAGGCCATAAGGGAGTGGCATGATATATTAAGTGCAATGATGCAGAAGGGCCTTGAACCAAGAATACTCTATCCGGCAATATTATCATTTAAGTTTGAAGAAGGGATTAAACAATTTCCAGAGATGCAAAAGCTGAGAGAATTTACCTCCCACAAACTGTCTCTACAGTGTATTTTGGAGGGACTGCTATAGATGGAAGTGTTCCTAAGGCTAAATAGCTGTCACCAGAGGTAATAAAACCACAGTAAAGAAAGTGGAACAATTAATTACTAAGAAGATGCAAAATCAAATCAACTACCCTCAAAGTCATTCAAGGGATAGATAAAGAGTACAGAATATGATACCTAATATATAAATGATGGAGGAGAAAGAAAAGGGAGGAGGAAAAAAAAGGAACCTTTAGATTGTGTTTGTAATAGCATACTAAGTGAGTTAAATTAGACTGTTATATAGTAAGGGAATTACCCTTGAATGTTTGGTAACCACGAATCTAAATCCTGCCATAGCAATAAGTACATACCTATCGATAATCACCCTAAATGTAAATGGTCTGAATGCACCAATCAAAAGACATAGAGTCACTGAATGGATAAAAAATCAAGACCTGTCTATAGGCTGCCTCCAAGAGGCTCACTTCAAACCCAAAGACATACACAGACTAAAAGTGATGGGATGGAAAAAGATATTTCATGCAACTAATAGGGAGAAAAAAGCAGGAGTTGTAGTACTTGTATCAGACAAAATAGACTTCAAAACAAAGAAAGTCACAAGAGACAAAGAAGGATATAACATAATGATAAAGGGGTCAGACCAACAAGAGGATATAAACATTATAAATATCTATGCACCCAACACTGGAGCACCTACATATGTGAAACAAATATTAACAGAATTAAAGGTGGAAATATAATGCAATGCATTCATTTTAGGAGACTTCAACACACCACTCACTCCAAAGGACAGATCAACCAGACAGAAAATCAGTAAGGAGACAGAGGCACTGAACAACACATTAGAACAGATGGTCCTAACAGACATCTACAGAACTCTACACACAAAAGCAGCAGGATACACATTCTTCTCAAGTGCACATGGAACATTTTTAAGAATAGATCAACCACTAGGGCACAAAAAGAGCCTCAGTAAAGTCAAAAAGATTGAAATGGTACCAAGCAGCTTCTCAGACCACAAAGGTATGAAACTAGAAATAAATTACTCAAAATAAAAAAGCCCACAAACAAATGGAGGCTTAACAATATACCCCTAAATAACCAATGGATCAATGACCAAATAAAAGCAGAGATCAAGTAATATATGGAGACAAATGACAACAATAATTCAACACTGCAAAATCTGTGGGACACAGTGAAGGCCGTGTTAAAAGGGGAGTATAGTGCAATACAGGCCTACCTCAGGAAAGAAGAAAAATCCCAAGTGAATAGTCTAAACTCACAATTAAAGAAACTAGAAAAAGAAGAACAAATGAGGCCCAAAGTCATTAGAAGAAAGGACATAATAAAGATTAGAGCAGAAATAAATAAAATCAAGAAGAATAAAACAATAGAAAGAATCAATGAAAGCAGGAGCTGGTTCTTAGAGGAAATAAACAAAATAGATAAACCCTTAGCCAGAATTACCAAGAAAAAAGAGAGTCTACACACATAAACAGAATCAGAAATGAGAAAGGAAATATCACTGCAGATACCACAGAAATACAAAGTATTATGAGAGAATACTATGAAAAATTATATGCTAACAATCTGGATAACCTAGAAAAATAGACAACTTTCTAGAAATATACAACCATCCAAGCCTGACCCAGGAAAAAACAGAAAATCTGAACAGACCAAATACCAGCAACAAAATTGAATTGGTAATCAAAAATCTACCTAAGAACAAAATTCCTGAACCAGATGGCTTCACTACTGAATTTTATCAAACATTTAGTGAAGACCTAATACCCATCCTCCTTAAAGTTTTCAAAATGTAGAAGAGGAGGGAATACTTCCATATTCAATCTACAAGGCCAGCATCATGCTAATACCAAAACCAGGCAAAGACACCACAAAGAAAGAAAATTACAAACTAGCATCCCTGATGAACATAGATGCAAAAATCCTCGACCAAATATTAGCAAACCGAATTCAAAAATACTTCAAAAAGATCATCCATCATGATCAAGTAGGATTTATTCCAGGGATGTAAGGATGGTACAATATTAGAAAATTCATCAACATCATCCACCACATCCACAAAAAGGACAAAAACCACATGATCATCACCATAGGTGTTGAAAAAGCATTTGACAAAATAAAATACCCATTCATGATAAAAACTCTCAACAAAATGGGTATAGAGGGCAAGTACCTCAACATAATAAAGGCCATATATGACAAACCCACAGCCAACATCATACTTAACAGCAAGAAGCTGAAAGCCTTTCCTTTAAGATGAGGAAAAGACAAGGATGCCCACTCTCTCCACTTTCATTCAACAGTGTTCTGGAGGTACTAGCCATGGCAATCAGACAATACAAAGAAATAAAAGGCATCCAGATTGGTAAAGAAGAAGTTTAACTGTCCCTGTTTGCAGATTACATGATATTGTACATAAAAAACCCTAAAGAATCCACTCCAAAACTACTAGGTCTAATATCTGGATTCAGTAAAGTGGCGGGATACAAAATTATTACACAGAAATCTGTTGCATTCCTATACACTAACGATGAACTAGTAGAAAGAAAAATCAGGAAAACAATTCCATTCACAATTGCATCCAAAAGAATAAAATACCTACAAATAAACCTAACCAAGGAAGTGAAAGACCTATACTCTGAAAACTACAAGACACTCATGAGAGAAATTAAAGAAGATACCAATAAATGGAAACACATCCCTTGCTCATGGATAGGAAGAATTAATATTGTCAAAATGGCCATCCTGTCTAAAGCAATCTACAGAGTCAACGCAATCTCTATCAAAATACCAACAGCATTATTCAACAAACTAGAGCAAATAGTTCTAAAATACATATGGAACCACAAAAGACCCCAAATAGCCAAAGAAATCCTGAGAAGGAAGAATAAAGCTGGGGGTATTACACTCCCAAACTTCAAGCTCTACTACAAAGCCACAGTAATCAAGACAATTTGGTACTGGCACAAGAACAGACCCATAGACCAATGGAACAGACTAGAGAGCCCAGATATACACTCAAGCATATATAGTCAATTAATATACAATAAAGGAGCCATGGATATACAATGGGGAAATAGCCTCTTCAAGAACTGGTGTTGGCAAAACTGGACAGCTACATGTAAGAGAATGAAACTGGATTACTGTCTAACCCCATAGAGAAAAGTAAATTTGAAATGGATCAAAGACCTGAATGTAAGTCATGAAAGCATAAAACTCTTTGAAGACAACATAGGTAAAAATCTCCCAAATATAAACATGAGCAACATTTTCCTGAATGCATCTCCTCGAGCAAGTGAAACAAAAGCAAAAATGAACACATGGTATTACATCAAACTAAAAAGCTTCTGTACAGCAAAGGACACCATCAATAGAACAAAAAGGCATCCTACAGTATGGGAGAATATATTTGTAAATGGCATATCCAACAAGGGGTTAACATGCAGATTATATAAAGAACTCACAGGCCTCAACACCCAAAATGCAAATAACCCTATTAAGAAATGGGCGGAGGATAGGAACAGACAATTCTCCAAAGCAGAAATTCAGATGGCCAAAGGCACATGAAAAGATGCTCAACATCACTAATTATCAGTGAAATGCAAATAAAAACACAATGAGATATCACCTCACACCAATCAGAATGGCTAGTATCAAGAAGACTAAGAACAACAAATGCTGGCGAGGATGTGGAGAAAGGGGATACCTCCTACGCTGCTGGTGGAAATGTAAGCTAGTTCAACCATTGTGGAAAGCAATATGGAGGTTCCTCAAAAAACTAAAAATAGAAATACCATTTGACCCGGGAATTCCACTACTAGGAATTTACCTAACACATATAATTTCTCAGATTGAAAAAGACATATGTACCCTTATGTTTATCACAGCACTATTTACAATAGCCAAGAAATGGAAGCAACCTAAGTGTCCATCAGTAGATCAATGCATAAAGAAGATGTGGTACATATTCACAATGGAATACTATTCAGACATAAGAAAGAAACAAATCCTACCATTTGTAACAACATGGATGGAGCTGGAAGATATTATGCTCAGTGAAATAAACCAGGTGTAGAAAGACGTGTACTAAGTGATTTCCCTCATTTGTGGAGTTTAACAACGAAGCAAAACTGAAGGACCAAAACAGCAGCAGACTCACAGACTCCAAGAAGGGACTAGCAGTTACCAAAGGGGAAGTGTATGGGATGGCAGGTGGGGAGGGAGAGAGAAGGGGATTGAGGGGTATTATGTTTAGTACACATGGTGTGGGGAGATCATGGGGAAGACAGTGTAGCACAGAGAAGACAAGTAGTGACTCTGTGGCATCTTACTACACTGATGGACAGTGACTGCAATGGGGTATGGAGGGGGACTCGATAATATGGGTGAATGTAGTAACCACAATGTTTTTTCATGTGAAACCTTCATAAGAGTGTATGTCAATAATATTTTAGTAAAAAAATTTCTTGAAAATAAATAAATAAATAAATAAACCATGAAAATTCAACTGGAAAAAAAAATTAAAGCTTATCTAGGTCATGGGACTTTCTAGAGGAGATCACTAAAGCACAGCTGAGGGAAGAAAGACACATTGTAATTTCATGTTTCTCATCAAAATACAGCTTAATAATCTACCCTTTCACATTCTCTAATTTTAAATATTTCCAAGCATAACTACCTTAGTGAAAAATCAGTAACAGAAAATTATCAATGTCTAAACACCTGAACTAATTAGATTGGAATTTAGCCGTTTGGGAAACTAGTCTACAATGTAAAATTCAACAATGAAACAGTCCCTTCTTTTGATGTCACATGAATGACTTCTTACAACACAGTGCTGTGCTATATGTACAAAGTACCCACCTATATAAAGTATATGTGCTATATAACACCTACAGGTTACCATCTGAAGCAGGTGGTATTTCTACCAGGAAATAATTCCAGCTTATTACAGAACTCAGAAAAACCTGGTTGACATTAAACCTCAAACACAAACAAAAATGTACAACTTCACCATCACAAAAGTGTGCTATTTGTAAACTAGGGACTTTGAATGCTAAAGGAGCTGAATGTTTAGAAATGACGTCCATGAAAGCTAACTCTGAACCCCTGGTTCTCAGATTCAAAAAGACATATGCACCCCTGGCTGCACATTTGGGAGATTAAAAAATCCCCGAGAGAGGGTGACTTAATTGGTCTGGGGTATGGCCTGAGTGCTGAGATATCTGTAAGCTCTCCGAATGATTCTACGGCTCACTCAAGGTTGAGTAACTCTGCTGTGAACAAACTAACCTTTTTTTCCTGAAACGATTTAACTCAGACCAGGATTTTCTGATATTATGATTGTCAACAATATTAAATCATAGCTGAATTTTTGAGTAGCTCACCTTAGACACTTCACATTTTGCAAATTTGAACATTTTAAAAGTACTGTGTTACCCAAAAGATCAGTTGTATCCAACTTGCAAAAATACATTTAAAAAACTCTCAATAATTACTGAGTTGTACATGAACATTCAAGTTTTCAGTTTTGCTCTGCTCTAAGAAGGAAAAAAAATCACAGATTAAATACTGATTATATCTATGCTAAAATTTTCTGCCCATTTAGAACTGTTAATGTCTCCTTATTATCATCCAAGTTGAGAAAGGATTTTTTCACTGCGTTGGTTTGGACCAAATTGCCCACTAAAGGATTCAGAGTGGTGTGTTTGCTTTAGTGGAGACTCACAGATGTTTTTGCCTTCACTTCCCTAATGAGCCTGGAAATGTTCAAGTGGCTGCAAATGCTCATCTGCAGCACATATATCCACACAATGGCCAGGAAATCAGTCATTTGTGTGAGCCAGAACCTGTGCTGGGAAGGAAGGAACTGTACAAGTGCAACTCTGTTTTCTCCAAACTCCTTTGCTACACATAAATTTCAACTGAACATATAATACTGCTTTCCCCAAATGAGGTGCTCAGGAGAAGGTGAACACTACCCTTTACCTTCAATGAAAGAGCAGTGGCAGCATGCACGTCACGGTACAGGATCACGTTATTGGTCAGGCCAAAGCTTTCTCGGACTCCAAGATAGTAGAAGAGTGAAGGCTGTCTGGAGACATCACTCATGTCCACGATGGCAATATCTGAGAAGAACAAGGAAAGGACAGGGTGTGTGGGGAGAGGTGATCTGTCTACTTAAATTACTTCTTGATGGTCACTAATAGGGAGCTACTGCACTCTGTATGTCTACCATCAGCCTTTCAGATAAAGTAGAAAGGGCCAATTTGATTAAAATTACCCCATGAGCTGTGGAAGAAAAGCCACATGAATTTTTTTAAAAACCAAAAAACTAAAAACTCTTTCTCTTTAAAGTGCTGGGAAAGTAGCCTCACTTAGAAATTGCTGGTGGATTATTTTTAGCATTATTTTTATGAAGAAATACAACCAAAGAATATGTTTAGCTTGTATACAACGTATTAAATATGATGAAATGAATACCCACACACCCACCATGCAGCTCAAGACACAGCATCTTCTGTCCTGTCACAGCCCCATGTGCTTTTTCCTAATAACATCTCCCCCTTGCTCACAGAACACCACTATCCTGATCTCTGTAGTTATCAGTGCCCTACTTATATATGTATGCATGTATATGCATATTATAGTCATAATGTATGAATTCTTCAACAGTACACTGTCCAGTTTTGTGTGTCATTGTACTTTATATAAACAGTATCAGCATACGTCTTCTTTGATTTGCTGTTTTTGGTGTGATACCACCAATTTGTTATGTCTCACTCTAGTTCATGCATTCAGCCCAGGATTCCATTTTATGGTGATTAGACTGCAATTTCTTTATCCATCTTGTCTGATGACATTTTATTCATTTTTTTCTTTTTCTTATTGCAAACTGCCATAATAAACATCCCCGTGCCATGCTCCTGGCTCACATGTCCACCGTGATCTTGACAACGTAGGTCTAATTCTCCTGGAGTTGTGTCCCATAGAGACCTATTCAAAACAGGGAAGCAACATATCCCACCAATAAGGAGCATGCTTAAATTTGTCTATTGTGTCAAACACGACTTCAAAATTTGTCATTTTTGAGAGAGTATACAAGGTCCAAGTTTGACGGGACCTTCCTTACCATGTGCAAAGATCTTGGAAAGGAATGTGCAATCTCATGCTCACACTGCTGTGACTCATAGGAAGTCACTGAAAATCCCAGTGAAACAGAACCAAGGCAAGGTGAATGGACTAGTGAAGGAAGGAACAAGAAGGCAGGCAGAAGCCACATCAGCACCAGGCACTGCTGGCAGAGGCACTGGGAGACGACAGCCCAAACATCAGGAAGCCCTGGGTGGGCCTTTTATTCTCTAATTTATGGAATGCATGCTTTATGCAAGGCATTGTGCTGGGAACCAGGGACAGAAGTGTAAACAAGGCATAACCCCTTTCCTCCAAAAAATGTATAATATGATGGGGGTGACGGGAAGGAAGGGGCGGTTGGAATCATGGTGAGGAGGGTTAAAGTCAGGGACAGTGACAGAGGCACCTCCTAGGAGAGCACCTAGGCCACACTCAGGCGGGGAGTGGTCAGGGAAGGCCTGGAGGAAGCGGTATCTAGGACCTGACAGTCTCTAAGAGTTAGGCAGGAAAATCAGGTGAGGATGAAGGTATGGAAAGGGGAGGAAAGAGCACTGTAGGAAGAGAAGACAGTAAGTGCAAAGGGCCAGTGGTCGGATGGGCTGTATTAGAGCCACTGCAAATAGTTTCATGGGACCAGAACACCCAAGGAGGTGCAGCAGGCAGTGAGTGGGTCTGAAGGCCATGTCAAGAGGGCCTCTACCTTGAGGCAATGGGAACGCTATAGCTTTTTTCTTTTCAGCTATGGTGTTCTTTTGTTTTGTTTTGTTTTTTACTTTTTATTAGGGAAAATTACAAATATATAAAAAAGCAGACAGAATAGTATTATTAAGCCCCTGCACGCTTCACTTCCCTCAACAATTATCAACTCACAGCCAGCCCTGTTTCATCTCTACTGCCATCCATGCCACCCCATGTGATTTTGAAGCAAATCCTGGATATCATACTATTTCCTCTCCAAATATTTAAGTACATGTCACTAAGCAAAGAGAACTCAAAGAAAAAGAATAACCTTAGCATCAATGTCTCACCTAAAAAATTTTAAGAAAGCAATCACCAGGGGCTTTAAACAGGAGACTATCATATCCCAATTCCCCCTTTAGAGGTTGTTGTGCAAGAAGAGACAAATGCACATGCTGAAGACCCAGCCTGGTTAATTTATCTCAAATGGATAACTGTTTCCCACAGACGTTTGCTTGGAGTAAAAAATCACACTGCAGCTGAATAAATTGGACAGTTTGCCTATATGATTGCTCCCTGGACTTTATTACCTACCTACTCAAATGAAAAAGAATGCCTTTCCTAGTGAGGCTATTAAGAAGTAGCAACATAGTTGCTAATTCCGAGGCCACAGGGGCTGCTCGAATTCGTTATTCCAGGAAAGGAAGCAAATGGAAGACAGAGGGTGATGGGAAGGGGGAGAGGGCAGGATGAAGGGCAGTAGCCCCCAAGTCATGCAGGTCATTTTTGGAGGAAACCTATAACTTGGTGGACTAGCTTGTAACTGAGTTGATTAAGTTTTAATCTGGTGACAGGAATTCCCCTGCCTTCTCAACGTTCTGTGCTGGGTCCTAAAACCCTGGCCTCATCACCTCGGCTAAGGAGCCCCTCTGTGGCTCCACCAAGGGCTGGGATAGAGACTTTACAGTGCTTAATAAACACAGGACAAATTGATATGGCTACTCAAAAAAAAATACATGTAATTTAATAGGAAAATTGTCTCAAAATCAAAGTTGACATTTTTGTCTGACATTTGTCACTCAGGCCACTAGATTGAGTTTGACGATTTATATCACAATCTTACTTTTAGAACTTCTAAGATACTAATTTAGCAGAGTTATAAATGCTAAATATGATAAAATACTTGGTTACATGAGGAATTCAGAATTTTTTCCTAAAGAGGCCATAAGTTACCTAAAAGCTTCAACCATCATAATGGTTATCTGCTTTGCCATTTACAAAAGACTTCCACAGATATCTTGGTTGAATTTCTTTTTTTAAATTTTTTATTGAGGTATTATTGATATACACTCTTATGAAGGTTTCACATGAAAAACAATGGGGTTACTACATTTACCAATATTATCAAGTCTCCACTCATACCCCAATTCAGTCACTGACCATCAGTGTAATGACACAGATTCACTGTTTGCCTTCTCTGTGCTACACTGTTTTCCCCGTGATTCCCCACACCATGTGTACTAAAGATAATACCCCACAATCCCCTTCTCCCACCCTCCCCACCCACCCTCCCACACCCCTTCCCTTTGGTAATCACTAGTTTCTTCTTGGAATCTCTGAGTCTGCTACTGTTTTGTTCCTTCAGTTTTGCTTCGTTGTTATACTCCATAAATGAGGGAAATCATTTGGCACTTGCCTTTCTCTGCCTGGCTTATTTCACTGAGCATAATATCTTCCAGCTCCATCCATGTTGTTACAAATGGCAAGACTTGTTTCCCTCTTATGGCTGAATAGTATTCCATTGTGTATATGTACCACATCTTCTTTATCTATTCATCTACTGATGGACACTTAGGTTGCTTCCATGTCTTGGCTATTGTAAATAGTACTGTGATAAACATAGGGGTGCATATGTCTTTTTGTATCTGAGAACTTGTTTTCTTTGGGTAAATTCTAAGGAGTGGGATTCCTGGGTCAAATGGTATTTGTATTTTTAGTTTTTTGAGGAACCTCTGTATTGCTTTCCACAATGGTCGAACTAGCTTACATTCCCACCAGCAGTGTAGGAGGGTTACCCTTTCTCTGCATCCTCACCAGAATTTGTTGTTCTTAGTCTTTTAGATGGTGGCCATCCTTACTTGTGTGAGGTGATATCTCATTGTGGTTTTAATTTTCATTTCCCTGATGATTAGTGATGTGGAGCATCTTTTCATGTGTCTGTTAGCCATCTGAATTTCTTCCTTGGAAAACTGTTTCTTCATATCCTCTGCCCATTTTTTAATCGCGTTATTTGCTTTTTGGATGCAGAGACGCGTAAGTTCTTTATATATTTTGAATGTTAACCCCTTGTCGGATATGTCATTTACAAATATATTCTCCCATAGTGTAGGATGCCTTTTTGTTGTGTTGATGGTGTCCTTTGCCATATGGAAACTTTTTAGTTTGATGTAGCCCCATGAGTTCATTTTTTATTTGTTTCCCTTGCTCAAGGAGATGTGTTCAGGAAGAAGTTGCTCATGCTTATATTCAGGAGATTTTTGCCTATGTTCTCTTCTAAGAGTTTTATGGTTTCATGACTTGCATTCAGGTCCTTGATCCATTTCGAGTTTACTTTTGTGTATGGGGTTAAACAATAATCCAGTTTCATTCTCTTGCATCTAACTGTCCACTTTTGCCAACACCAGCTGTTGAAGAGGCTGTCATTTCCCCATTGTATGTCCATGGCTCCTTTATCATATATTAATTGACCATATATGGTTGGGTTTATATCAGGGCTCTCTAGTCTGTTCCATTGGTCTATGGGTCTGTTCTTGTGCCAGTACTTGTGTCAGTTCTTGTCTTGAGTACTGTGGCTTTGTAGTAGAGCTTGAAGTTGGGGAGCATAATTGCCCCAGCTTTATTCTTCCTTCTCAGGATTGCTTTGGCTATTCGGGGTCTTTTGTAGTTCCATATGAATTTTAGAATGATTTTCTCTAGTTCATTGAAAAATGCTGTTGGTATTTTGATAGGAATTGCATTGAATCTGTAGATTGCTTTAGATAGGATGGCCATTTTGACAATATTAATTCTTCCTATCCATGAGCACGGGATGTATTTCCATTTATTGGTATCTTCTTTAATTTCTCTCATGAGTGTCTTGTAGTTTTCAGAGTATAGGTCTTTCACTTCCTTGGTTAGGTTCACTTCTAGGTATTTTATTCTTTTTGATGCAACTTTGAATGGAATTGTTTTCCTGATTTCTCCCTCTGCTAGGTCATTGTTAGTGTATAGGAATGCCATAGATTTCTGCACATTAATTTTGTATCCTGCAACTTTGCTGAATTCATATATTAGATCTAGTCGTTTTGGAGTGGATTCTTTAGGGTTTTTTACGTACAATATCATGTCATCTGCAAACAGGGACAGTTTAACTTCTTCCCTGCCAATCTGGATGCCTTTTATTTCTTTGTGTTGTCTGATTACCGTGGCTAGGACCTCCAGTACTATGTTGAATAGAAGGGGGGAGAGTGGGCATCCTTGTCTTTTTCCCAATCTTAAAGGAAAAGCTTTCAGCTTCTAACTGTTAAATATAATGTTGGCTGTGGGTTTGTCATAGCCTTTATTATGTTGAGGTACTTGGCCTCTATGCCCATTTTGTTGAGAGTTTTTATCATGAATGGATGTTGAATTTTGTCAAATGCTTTTTCAGCATCTATGGAGATGATCATGTGGTTTTTGTTCTTCTTTTTGTTGATGTGGTGGATGATGTTGATAGATTTTCGAATGTTGAACCATCCTTGCATCCCTGGAATAAATCCTACTTGATCATGATGGATGATCCTTTTGATGTATTTTTGAATTCATTTTGCTAATATTTTGTTGAGTATTTTTGCGTCTATGTTCATCAGGGATATTGGTCTGTAGTTTTCTTTTTTGTGGTGTCTTTGCCCGGTTTTGGTATTAGAGTGATGATGCTGGCCTCATAGAATGAGTTTGGAAGTATTCCCTCCTCTTCTACTCCTTGAAAAACTTTAAGGAGGATGGGTATTAAGTCTTCACTAAATGTTTGATAAAATTCAGCAGTGAAGCCATCTGGTCCAGGCATGTTGTTCTTAGGTAGGTTTTTGATTACTAGTTCTATTTCATTGCTGGTAATTGGTCTGTTGAGATTTTCTGTTTCTTTCTGGGTCAGCCTTGGAAGGTTATATTTTTCTAGAAATTTGTCCATCTCTTCTAGGTTATCCAGTTTGTTAGCATATAATTTTTCATAGTATTCTCTAATAGTTCTTTGTATTTCTGTGTTGTCTGTAGTGATTTTTCGTTTCTCATTTATGATTCTGTTTATGTGAGTAGACTCTTTTTTTCTTGATAAATCTGGCTAGGGGGTTATCTATTTTGTTTATTTTCTCAAAGAACCAGCTCTTGCTTTTGTTGATCCTTTCTATTGTTTTATTCTTCTCGATTTTATTTATTTCTGCTTTAATCTTTATTATGTCCCTCCTTCTACTGACTTTGGGTCTCATTTGTTCTTCTTTCTCTAGTCTCCTTAATTGTGAGTTTAGACTGCTCATATGGGAATGCTCTTCTTTCCTGAGGTAGGCCTGTATTGCAATATACTTTCCTCTTAGCAAGGTCTTCGCTGTGTCCCACAGATTTTGCGGTGTTGAATTATTGTTGTCATTTGTCTCCATATATTGCTTGATCTCTTTTTATTTGGTCATTGATTCATTGATTATTTAGGATAATTATTTTGGATTATTAAGCCTCCATGTGTTTGTGGGATTTTTCATTTTCTTTGCATAATTCATTTCTAGTTTCATTCCTTTGTGGTCTGAGAAGCTGGTTGGTAAAATTTCAATCTTTTTGAATTTACCAAGGCTCTTTTTGCGGCCTAGTATATGATCTATTCTTGAAAATGTTCCATGTGCTCTTGAGAAGAATATGTATTCTGGTGCTTTTGGGTATAGAGTTCTGTAGATGTCTGTTAGGTCCATCTGTTCTAATGTGTTGTTCAGTGCCTCTGTCTCCTTAACTTATTTCCTGTCTGGTTGATGTGTCCTTTAGAGTGAGTGGTGTGTTGAAGTCTCGTAAAATGAATGCATTGCATTCTATTTCCCCCTTTAATTTTGTTAGTATTTGTTTCACATATGTAGGAGCTTCTGTGTTGGGTGCATAGATATTTATAATGGTTATATCTTCTTGTTGGATTGACCCCTTTATCATTATGTAATGTCCTTCTTTGTCTCTTGTGACTTTCTTTGTTTTGAAGTCCATTTTGTCTGATACAAGTACTGCAATTCCTGCTTTTTCTCTCCCTATTAGTTGCATGAAATGTCTTTTTCCATCCCTTCACTTTTTGTCTGTGTATGTCTTTGGGTTTAAAGTGAGTGTCTTGAAGGCAGCATATAGATGGGTCTTGTTTTTTCATCCATTCAGTGACTCTATGTCTTTTGACTGGTGCATTCAGTCCATTTACATTTAGGGTGATTATGGATAGGTATGTACTTACTGGCATTGCAGGCTTCAGATTCGTGGTTACCAAAGGTTCAAGTTTAACTTCCTTACTATCTAAGAGTCTAACTTAACTCACTTAATATGCTATTAGAAAGAATCTAAAGGTTCTTTTTTTGTTTGTTTGTTTCCTCCTCCTTTCTCTTCCTCCTCCATTCTTTATATATTAGGTGTCATATTCTGTACTGTTTGTCTATCCCTTGATTGACTTTGGGGATAGTTAATTTAATTTTTTTTTTTTTACAATTTATTTTATTTTAGTATCATTAACCTACAATTACATGAGGAATATTGTGATGATTAAACTACCCCCTTCATCAGGTCCCCCCCACCAACCCTATTACAGTCACTGTCCATCAGTGTAGTGAGATGAGAATCACTACTTGTCTTCTCTGAATTGTACAGTCCCCCCGTGCCCCCCCACCCTATGTCTGCCAATCGTAATGCCCCTTTTACACTCTTATCCCTCCCTTCCCACCCATCTCCCCAGTCCCTTTCCCTTTGGTAACTGTTAGTCCATTCGTGGGTTCTGTGAGTCTGCTGCTGTTTTGTTCCTTCATTTTTTTTTTCTTTGTTCTTATACTCCACATATGAGTGAGATCATTTGGTACTTGTCTTTTTCGGCCTGGCTTATTTCACTGAGCATAATACCCTCCAGCTCCATCCATGTTGTTGCAAATGGTAGGATTTGTTTTTTTCTTATGGCTGCGTAGTATTCCATTGTGTATATGTACCACATCTTCTTAATCCATTCATCTAC
>JAQQAC010016209.1:13727018-13749652 GCA_029783875.1 Phataginus tricuspis
GGGGGGATATGTTCATGAAGAAGTCACTCATGTTTATGTCCAAGAGATTTTTGCGTGTTTTTTTCTAAGAGTTTTATGGTTTCATGATTTACATTCAGGTCTTTGATCCACCTTGAGTTTACCTTTGTGTTGTGGTTAGACAGTATAGTTAATTTAATTTTGCATTTTCTTAGTAATTAGATGTTCTACTTTCTTTACTGTGGTTTTAGTACCTCTGGTGACAGCTATTAAACCATAGGAACACTTCCATCTATAGCAGTGCCTCCAAAATACACTGTAGAGATGGTTTGTGGGAGGTAAATTCTCTCAGCTTTTGCTTATCTGGGAATTGTTTAGTCCCTCCTTCAAATTTAAATGATAATCTTGCCAGATAAAATAATCTTGGTTCAAGGCCCTTCTGCTTCATTGCATTAAATACATCATGCCACTCTCTTCTGGCCTGTAAGGTTTCTGCTGAGAAGTCTGATGATAGCCTGATGGGCTTTCCTTCGTATGTGATCTTATTTCTCTCTCTGGCTGCTTTTAATAGTCTGTCCTTATCCTTGTTCTTTGCCATTTTAATTACTATATGTCTTGATGTTGTCTTCCTTGGGTCCTTTGTGTTGGGAGATCTACGCTCCTCCATGGCCTAAGAGACAATCTCCTTCCCCAGATTGGAGAAGTTTTCAGCAATCACCTCCTCAAAGACACTTTCTATCCCTTTTTCTCTCCCTTGTTCTTCTGGTACCCCTATAATGTGAATATTGTTCCGTTTGGATTGGTCACACAGTTCTCTCAATATTCTTTCATTCTTAGAGATCCCTTTTTCTCTCTGTGCCTCAGCTTCTTTGTATTCCTCTTCTCTAGTTTCTATTTCATTTATTGTCTACTCCACCATATCCAATCTGCTTTTAACACAGTCCATTTTGCTCTTCAATGATTAGATCTCCGACTGTAATTCATTCCTGAGTTCTTGAATATCTTTCCGTACCTCCATGAGGATGTTAATGATTTTTATTTTGAACTCCCTTTCAGGGAGAATCATGAAGTCAGTATCATTTAAATCTTTCTCAGGAGTTGTATTAATAATTTTACTCTGGACCAGGTTCTTTTGGCATTTCATAATTGTGTATGGTGCCCTCTGGTGCCCAGAAGCTCTACTCTCTGGAGCTGCTCAGCCCCTGAAGCAATGTCGGGGATTGCAGGGGAGTGGTATTGGTGCCTTGGGGGAGGAAAGAGCTGTTTCATGCTTCCTGGCTGCTATGCCTGTCTCCACTGCCTGAACCAGTGGGCTGAGCACACAGGTATAAGCCTCTGTACTTTGCGTTTTTAGTTGCTGTAGACAGATCTTCCCTCTGGCTGGCCTGACGCCAGGGTAGGGTTTCCCGGTTTGCAAGCCTGGTGGGGCTGGCCAGGAGAAAGGTGCCTCAGTCTTCCCATCACAGACAGGGTTCTTGGAGCCGTGCAGGCAGCCAGGGAGCTGGAGCACCTGAAGATCGTGAAAGCTCCCAATCTGCTGGGCAGAGTGCACCCAGACAATTTTGTCTATCTGTCCTTTCTCCTGAGCAGTAAGCTCTGTGCAATCCTTGCCCCTTTAGCAGCCCTCTTGCTAAGGGCTTCTTTGTTAGGAAGTCTCTCAGACTGCCCGCCTTTCTTTTGTCCCAGAGCAGCTGGATATGGATCCCTGCTTTCCACAAGCAGCTGGAATTTTAGTCTCTCCAGGAATTCTGCCTGTCTTAGCTTTCCAACCCCCTAATTATGATAGTATCATGCAAGCACCATGAAATGTAGGTTTGTGCTCCCAGAGCAGATCTCCAGAGTTAGGTATTCAGCAGTCCAGATATCCTCTCCCTCCCTTCTCCATTCCTCTTCCTCCTCCCAGTGAGCTCGGGTGGGGGAAGGGCTTGGATCCCGCAGGACCACCGCTTTAGTACGTTACCCTTTTCTGTGAGGTCTGCTCTTGTCTCCAGGTGTATGCAGTTTGTTGCATTCCTCTTTCCTGTTGCTCTTTCAAGAGTAGTTGCATTAGTTATATTTTCATATTATATGCGGTTTTAGGAGGAAGCCTCTGTCTCACCTCTCACGCTGCCATCTTTAATCTCTTGGTTGAATTTCAGAGCCATTCTGAGAGGCAGGCAGTGTAGGTATTGGCTCCACTTTGCAGGTAGGGAAATGAAGCTCAAAGAGGGTAAGAGATTCGCCCAAGGTCACTCAGCTGGGGAAGGACAGTCAGGGCTGAAACTCAGCAGGGTTCCCGAGCAGTCCAGCACATAGACTGACCCCTCGGATAAGGCTTACTTTCCTGACTCACTTTCTGGAATCGAGCCACCTGAGGGCAAAACTGTGTGTGTTTATCAAGCTAAAGCTTAGGGAAAGAGATCATAGATAAAAAAGAAAACATAAAATTCAGGTTTTCACAAAAGCATGCTGTGCTACGAGCAACCATTACCTTCCAGTTCCCACTGATGCAGGCTGGCTTCGTGGGAAAGGCCTGCAGAGAACAGACCATCCTCCTTGATTGGACGAACACACATGAACACCCACACACACACACCTCTCTCTCTCTCTCCCCTCTCCATCCCTCCCTCTTTCCCTCTCTCTCTTTTGCTTTAACAAACCTGAAGAGGTGATACCACATCAGTGACTTCAAAAAGCCAAGGCTCTTGCTAAAATCTACTCTTGGCAGGAAAGTGTCTAAATTGAAAATCAAAGTGACCTTCAAGCAGTTTAGGAGTCAATTATAATTATCTCACTACATGCTAAACTGAAATAAGATGAATAATGTATAGGATTTTAGTTCATTAAAGACTTCTGGACAGTATCTTGAACATTATTTTTGTGAAATGTTTTGTAAGTAATAAGGAAAACTATCATTTCCTAGTGTGGTTTATAAGTATCTGGTTTCCAAAACAAAGCATCAGGCAATGAATGGCCATATAGTAGTTCTGTGACTGTACCAGCTCATGCCAATCTTTAAATATATTCTTGGTTTTATCTGCAAACCTATCCCACTCCAAAAAAAAAAAAAAAGGAATAATGAATATAAATAAGACGTGAGTGCCTAACTAAAGAGAACTCGATTTTGGAATAATTTTCCTGCCAAAAACATTTTAAAAAATCTCACTGGACTTATGGCAACACAGGCCATCCAAAAACTACCTAACAACAACAGAGCCCAGAGTTACTGGACAGGAGGCACCTCTATTAATGCCTACCATAATTTAGGTTTTACTTCATCCACTACTATACATTTCCAACACACTTGAGGGCAAGTCAATGGAAAGAATATTGTGAAGTGTCATTTAAATCCAATCTTCCAACCTCTCAGGGAGGAGACAACCTATCAATTCAGTGTCAGGAGGTCAACAATGCCAAGTGCCACATCTGACTGGTAGCAGGTGCTTAAAGTATCAGTTTTCAACTGGGAAGGCAGGCAAGGAAGAGCGGAGACATCAGGAACCTACATCTGGTTCCCTACCTTCTGCTTTCCAGTATCTTTTTTGTAAGAATGAGCCAAAAAATAAATCATTTTATAACTTTATAGGATGTGTTCGCTGCCAGTATTTTCAAAAGAAACATGCCGTATATAATAAGCCAATTATGTTTACTCACTCGGGTGAACGGCCTTATGGGGCTTAATTTCAGATCACTCAGTAAAATATTTGCAATATAAAGTGTAGCATGGTTTAAGTCACTTTAGCTTTTGCATGTTTTTGTTGCCCTTCCAGCTAAAAAGGCAAAGAAAGTACAGCATTATACTGAAAGCTGGGATGCATTCATCGCGTTAACTGGTGTCAATACCAACATCATCCATGATTCACATACAGCTGCATGTCACGTGTCACATTTCCTGACAACTTTTGAATACACCACCTCAATATTTTCATTCTCATTACCTGAAGTTTCCTCTTCAGCTCCCCTCAACCCGTTTTGTAAAGAGATCTGCTTTGCCATGACTCTTTGGCAAATGTTTTTGAGACCTATTTCTTAGAAGGCTCTTCTGACCAGCAGATGACTCTTCTAAAAGGTCTGTATCTACATCACCTTCAAGATGTGTGCCGTTTTAGAGATGGGTGCCTGCATTCAGAGGACAGCTTGTTGTACTGCTACTACACACTACAACCTGAGGGGCATACAGCTGAGCTTTTCCGTCACCGTGACACAATTGTAGGAAATGGCCCCCCCTTTCTTAACCGGTTCTCTGTCTCATGAAAATGGACCTCAGTCCACACAAGAGGACCCATGGCTTTAACATCCATTTCAACAATACTCTTTTTCTTACCAAAATGAAGTGCTCCATCAAGGTCATTACTGGGAGCCAGGACTTTTGCCATGGCCACCGACTTCACCACGCTGTGCATTCCCAGAGGCGTCAGCCCCCACAGCCTGTGGAGGGGAACTGAGTTCATTTAGTGATGGTGATCACGACTCACTCCTGGATCCAGGGTCACTTTTCTTTGTCCTTACCCCTTCTAGTTTCCTATTCTTTCTTTCCCCATGTGCCAATTTCCTTTTTCTTAGGTGGTTCTTTGAGAAGGAAAGTGCAGAGTATGTCATTTCCATCAAGCATGCCTCACTAGCCACAAGCTTTACAAAAATCACTTAGCAAGTATTTTGGATGCAGGATTCTCATTCTCACGACACAGAACACATTTTTTTTAATTAACCCAGACAACAAGTCTTGAAACTTTAGCCTGTGAGACCCAGTGACTGTCCAATGGTCATTCTAAAAATCTAAATGGTCTTTGCTCCCAGCTTACAACTGAAGCATCTGGAGAGATACATTGGGGGGCCAAACACCTTTATGATATCAACTATTCCCATTTCCTTTTGTTCCATTTATGCCACTTCTTTCACTCCCAACCTTAACAGTCATACAGAGCATCTGGTATGGACAGAACTGGTCTGATAGAATGCAGCTGGCCTTGAGGATACTTTTGCTTCTTGGGCAAGCTTGACCAGTAAGATGCAGAGATATTTTACTGTATTCTGGTTACTACTGCTGCATAACAAAACAGCTCACAATTTAATGGTACAAGTTTGAGTTACAGGTGCAAGTCAGATGAAATAAATACATTCCACCCTGTCACTCCCTAAATGCAGCTATAAAAGCAACATAGAATGGATGGAATAGCTGTCTTAGGAGGATGAACAGTAAGTGGTAGCAAGCAGATTGAAGAAGACAACTAGATTTCAAAGGACCACCAAAACAACAGAAAGTTTCCCATTTTCCCCATCTTTCCCAGGCTGAATTAAAGGCAGCCTGAAACCCACAAGGGCGTATTGGGTGTGGACATAGGGAGCACCAGGAGAAGCCCTCTAGTTCTGGCTCAAAAATCAGGAAAGGAGCCTCCTAATGCTCAGAGAGAGTGGAGCTAATTCTCTACTTTTTTTCTTGTTTCTGCTCTCTTGCACCCTCAGGACCTCTGCAATCCTACAGTGATGACAGCAGGGACAGTCTGTGGCAATGGGGGCCTTAAGGTGCCTGTAATGCTGGGAGAGGGGGACCTTTTGCTCCAATTGGAGGAGATGTGGTCCCCAGGGGTATAGTAGTGAATCTCCACTGCATTGCTTTCTTTCCTCTTCTGAACTCCTGGTCTCAGACGCTGCCCAGTTGTGGGAAGTGTGAGGAACAGTGGGATAACGAGAGCCCTGGCTTTCTGTCCTAGGACTGAAAAGGGGAGCCCCAGTAAACCAGAAAATATGAAGTCAAACAGTACTGAAAAAACAGCCTGAACCACCTAGGCTGACTGCCTGTGAAAGCAAAAATATCAAAAGACTCCATAGGATATAAACATCTCCCAACATTTAGGAGACTATAAGAATCTCCTAATATAATATTCAGAATGTTCGGCATACAATCCAAAGTATGCGACAAAGTGGCAGGAAAGTTTCAAACTCACGTGGGAAAAGACAATCAATAAACTCCAAAGAGAAGATGACACAGATATCAGAATTATTTGAGATGACTTTACAGCACTTATGAAAATTCTCCAAGAGCAAGTACCCCTGAAAAGAATGGGAAAACAGAAAGTGTCAGCAAATAAAGAGAAGAACCAAATGAAAGTTTTAGGAATGAAAATATAATAACCCAAATAAAAACTCACTTGATGAGCTCACAAGAAGAATGGAGATGACAGATAGGCCAGTGAATTTAAAGATAGTTCAAAAGATATTATCCAGTCTGAACAAGAGAGAAAGACAAAGGACTTATGCCCACATACAGAAACATATCCTAGAAATCAAGATCCTTTCCCAAACACCCATAAACCAATAGAAAAAAGGGGGCAAGGATCATGAATAGAGAGCCCTCAGAAAAGAAGAGAGATATGACCAAGTTCATTCAGAACAAAAGAAATACAAACTAAAAGAGTTGAGATACCATTTTTCAGCTACCAGATTAACAAGAGTCTAAAAGAATGGCAACTTGTTTTTTTTAGAAAGGCTATAAAGACAGACAATGTGCAAAATGGTATGACCCACAAACAGGAATCTGACACTGAACATTACAAGTGCATTTATTCTTTAATATATAAAGCAACTTTGGGGTACCTAATCACAAATATACTTACACATGTATTAAAAAGCACACATACAAAGTTACTCATTGCAGCTAAGTAGCAAAACCAAAACAGAAAAAAATCCAAGTATCCCTCAGAAAGGGACTGGTCAAATCAACAAGATACATCCACCCAATGAAGTAATACCCAGCTATGAAAAATAAGGAAGATTCCACTACTCTGATTTGGAAAGATGTCCAGGCTAAACTGTTAATGGAAGCATAAAGCAAGATGCAGAACAGTGTTTTTGGTCTGACACACCTTTTGAATAAGAAAAGGAAAATGAGAATGTATATTTATATGTGCTTATATTTACATAGCAGAAGTGATCAAACTCTTTCTGTAAAGGACAATATAGTAAATATTTTTGGCTTTGTAGGCTACATAATCTCTATCTCTGTAGCCCAAAAATAGCCAGAGATGAATGGATGTGTTCCATTAAACTTTATTTACAAAATAAAGGCAGCCGGCTTGCAGGTTGTAGCATGTTGACATAAAGAAACACTGTAAGGATAAAGAAGAAACTTAAAATAAATGTAGGGAAAACAGCAGAGATGAGAAAAATGAAAAAAATACATTGGACTTCAAAGTTAAAAACTTTTGTGTTAAAGAGCAGCCTCAAGAAAGTCAAAAGATAAACCAGAGTAGGAAAAAATATTTGCAAATTATTTATCTGACAAGAGATTTGTCTCCAGAATTATATAAAGACTTCTTACAACTCAATAATAAGATTAACTCAATGAGTTCTTACAACACAATAACCACCCAACTAAAAAAAAACAGGCAAAGGATTTGAATAGACATTTCTCCAAAGATAGATATACAAATGGCAAAAAAACACATGAAAAGACATTCAACGTCAGGGAAATGCAAATCCAACCACAATGAGATACCACTTCAAACCCACCAGGATGGCTATAATAATAAACAGATACTAACAAGTGTTGGTAAGGATGTGGTGAAATTTGAACTCTCATACATTGCTGGTAGGACTGTAAAATGGTCCATCTGTGTTGGAAAACATTTTTTGGAAAGCAGTTCCTCAAAAGGTTAAACATTAGGTAGATACAACCCAAGTGTCCATCGATGGATGAATGGATGAACAAATGTGGTGTATCATACAATGGAATATTATTCAGCCTTAGATGAGGAAGGAAATTCTGACGCATGCTACAACATTGATGAATCTTGTGGACATTATGCTAAAGGGAAAAAGCCAGACACAAAAAATACTGTATGATTCCATTTATATGAGGTATCTAGAATAGTCAGATTTATAGAAAGTACAAGGGTGGGTGTCAGGAGCTAGGGGAAGTAGGGAGGTGTTTAATGGGTACAGAATTTCAGTTTTAAAAGTTCTCAGAGTTTCAGTTCTAGTGATGGGTTGCACAACAATGTGAATGTACTTAATACTACAGAACTGTATACTTAAGATGGGTAAGATGGTAGATTTTATGGTAATTTTTTTATCACGATAAAAAATTTATGAAAGGTTAAATATAGTTACATGACCCAGAAACCCCACTCCTCAGTATATACCCAAAAGAAATGCAAACGTATGTCCACACAAAAACTTGTAGCATTACTCACAACAACCAAAATTGGAAATAACTCCAATTTCCATTAACAGATGAATGGATAAGTACAATGTGTTGCATCCATACAACAGAATATTTTTCAGCAATAAAAAAGGAAGAAATGATATCTGCTACAACATGTTACATGAAAACAGGTTAAGAGAAAGAAGCCAGACGCAAAAGACCACATAATACATGATCTTATTTATATGAATAAGCCAATCTACAGAGACAGAAAGTAGAGTAATGGTCATACAGTCAGGTACTTGGTGACCGGAATGAGGAATGACTGCTAATGGGCACAGGGTTCTTTGGGGGAGTAACAGAAGTGGCCTGAAATCAGATGGTGGTGATGGCTGAGCAATTCTGTGGACACACTGAAAACCACTGAACTGTACTGTACACCAGTAATGAATGAATCACATCTCAATCCAGCTGTTTTACAAAAGGAAGGAAAACAGGTACTAGAATATTCTTAGCTGCAGCACTGTTCACAATCATCTCAAACTGGAAACTACTCAAATATTCAACAGAAGGCAAACTGTGATATATTCTTATAATGAAATACTATACAGAAATGCAAATGAGCCAATTATTGTTGTATTAGCAATACAGAGGAATCCCACAAACATAATGGTGAACCCAAGGAACCAGACACTGAAAGGTACAAATTGTTATTTCACTTGTAGAAAGTACAGAAACAGGTGGCAAATCAAAAACTCTAGAGACCAAGAGGTCTCCGAAATAAAAGGGTTTATTGAGCATTCACAGATGCAGCCAGATAAAGGACTGAGTCCTGGGATAGGAAGTTCCCATTTCAGCAGCAGCAAGGCCAGTTAACAAAAACAACTTGTCTGCCAGACTCGAGAAACGGCACATTTATGAGAGATCTCAAGGAAAGAAAGTTCGTTACTTTCACAATGGCTACAGATAAGGAAGGTGGACTGACTTGAAGTGGAGAAAATCCTGGGATAGGTGGTTAGTCCATAGAGAAGGCTCGTGGATTGGTTGTTGATGATGATCAGACACTGGTAACACACAAAGGGGAAGAGGTGGTTTGGGAGACCCTCTAGATGTTTTCAGAAATGGCTTCATCCAGGAACATGGAGTTTCTGGTTAGCTACCTACAGCCTGTGGCTATTGACTGATGACCTTCCCTTCTCTCCCTCATTCTCCGGCCCTTTGTCACTCAATTTAGGACATCTCAGAATTTTTGCCTTGTCACCCCCGCCTTCCCCACCTACTAGGAAGGTATTGAAATTGAAAAGCTCAATAATACAAAGCATTGGTGAGAATTCAAACTCACCAGAACTCTTGTACATTGGTGCTAGAATATAAAATGGTACAACCATTTGGAAAACGGTTTGGAAATTTGTTGTATAGTTTAACATACACCTACCCTTTGGTCCAGTCATATTACTCCTAGATATTTACCTAAAAGGAATAGAAACATTTGCCCACAGAAAGACCTATACACATATATTCACAGCAACTTTATCTGTAATAGCCACAAACTGGAAACAACTCAAGTGTCCTTCCACAGGAGAATGGCTAAACTGACTGTGGTACAGTCATGTGAGGGCAGAGTACTTAGCATTAAAAAAGAACAAACTACCAATATCTGCAACAACATGGAAGAATCTCAAAAACCTTGTGCTGAGCAAAGACAGCCTGACACTGAAGAGTACACACTGAATGAGTCCAAAGCTCTAGAAAGCTCTAGAAAAGGTAAATCCAATCTACAGTGATAGCTTATCAGTCATTGCCTGCAGCCAGGCATGGGAGTGGCAGGGGCATGAGTGGGAGGGGACGTTGTGGGCGAGGGAAACTCTATGGTGATAGGGTTTGGTTACATGGGTTCAGTCATTTCTCAAAGTTGTACAGCTAAGATTTGTGTGTTTCAATGTATACACAGTTTACATTTGAAATATTTAAAAGTATAACAATCAAGTATGGGATGGGGAGTGCGTAGAGGTAAAGAAGAAATAAAGATGGCAGAAAGTTAATTGTTGAGCTGGGTAATGTACATGCTTGACATTTTCGATTAAAAAATTAAAGAGAAGAAAAAACTCACCTACATCTAATGTTCCTGCTTTTCTCCACCTTCTCTCTCTCCTCCATCTCCGCATCCAGTGTTCCCTGGCCCCTGGGTTGTCCCACAGATTCCCATCCTGGTGCAAACTTTGCTGCCTGCCAAGGACCGCCACTCAGTTCCCTTCTGCTCTGCAACTCCCCACCACCAACCATGCCCCAACAACCGAAGGCACTTCTGCCTAGCACCATCACACCCACAAGCTCAACATCTGTGAAGGCACTGCCAGACAAGACATTTTCCAGCTTGCTCTGCAGAAGCTCGGTCCTCCCCACAGATAATATTTCACCAGGATTTAAGCAGCACCCGTCTCAAAGTCTGATACCCCGGCTTTACAAAATATTTTATGGCTTGTATTCCAAAAATACATTTATGAGTTGATTGCTGAGAACCAAATCCACATTTTGCACCAGGAACAAATAATATACAGCCAGGAATGTAGCCGGCCAGCCCACAAATATCTATCTACCCTAAAAGGCATTCAAGGCTCAAACAGCAATGCTTCTGTTAAATGCTGCTGGAGCAATGCTTCTTTCATCAGTCAGCCCACATCACTAAGAAAGTTCCAGGTTCAATGCTCAGTCCATAGCAGTAAGAGTAGCTCAAAAGTTAGGAGGCTCAGGGGAGGGCCCCAGGGGCAAGCCAGCAGCCATCTCCAGCAGAGGACAGTTCGGATCCAGCAGGGACTCACAGGGTCTAGTCCCTGGGAGTGAAGTCACTGTTGCCTGAGCACGCCAAGCCCGTAAGAAGGGAGGGAGAAGGCTTTAGGGTTATGATGCCATCTTTAATCTCCTACCGCACTTATTTAAAATAAAATCACATTTAGATTATAGAAAATACACTTTATAGAAAATGTGGACAAACAAAAAGAACCAGTATTCCCAGCACACAATTCAAACTCCTCTTTGCATTTCAGTGTCCAGTGTGAGTTCCTCTAGTCTTTTCTGTTAGGTACCACTGAGGAGGAAGGTGTAGACCCAGAAATGTGTCATTAAGATGTATCTTTTTATTTTCCTATTTCTTAGTAAAATCACAACCACACTATATCTATGCCTGGCCACCATTTTCAACATTATTTCTATAGGAAACCACATTCTGACTTCCCATGGAGGGTACTAAACAAGTTTTGTTCCACCTCAGTGGGGGAAACCAAGGGTCATCTGTGTTCACTGAAAAGTTATTCTTCAAAAGAGCTGGGTAGATATTCCTAGGAATCACTTAAAGAGTAGCAAAGAAAACTGCATCTGGCTCCCTGCCATTGACCTTCTCCCTGGCAGAAGGTCAATCATCAAATCAATAATTATTTAATCACAATTGTGTTACTTGCTAGGAAAGAAAACCTTAGTGTGCATAAAATCTGATAGAAAGTGGGAGGAGTTCATGAAGCCTTCCTTGAAGAACTGGGATGTGAAAGCTGAACAGGTTTTGGACAGAGCAATATTGTTGGGGTGGTGGCGGGTGGCAGGATACAGTAGCTTCTAAGTAGATGACCTTGATTGGAATGCATCAAGATTGGCCCAGCCTTGAGAGACCAGTTACAAAGCAGTTGGCAGTAACCTAGATGAGACAAGATAATGCTTGGACCACGATGGTAGCAGGTGCACACAGAAGTGAAGCAGATTTGAGAACCATTTTGTAAGCGATTGACTGGTTTTGACAATGAGAGAGAGGGTGGTATCAAAACTGACTCCTAGGTTTCTGACTTGAACTGCTAAGTTGATGATTTTACTCATCAATGTTCACTTGTTTAAGAGAAGGCAATGTCTAACTACTGCCCTTCTATTCTGCTGGAAATAGATTTGGCCAGTCTCCTGACCATGTAGAGCTGCCACACAAAATGCACATTCTACAGCCATCAAACTCACATGTCCCACAGGACTGTCATCCTTTGAACTTCATGCATTTTCCAGAATAATGAGGAAAAAGTATACAAGAAGTATTAAGGCATCTTTAGGGCTCTTTCTTGAGCAGAAGCCAATGCACCTATGGATCAAGCCCACGAAGCTAGCTGAGAGGTAGTACATTCAGGCATTTCTAGCAGAATGCATGGTGAGCTGCCTCAGTCAGGATAAGGTAGGCTAAGCTGCCACAACAGAATTCCCAAAATTTCAGTGGATTAACTGTCTTCCTTGAACACATGACCTTCAAGTTTGCCATGACACAGGCAAAGAGAGATGGAGGCATACACCATGTAACTTTCACAGTCACTTCCAAAGCGACACTTGTTGATGCTCACATTTCATCAGCCAGCACTAGTCACAGAGCAATCTGCAAGGGAAATTAGGAAATGTGGAAGAATATGTGGATGCTTGGTGAATACTGTCTTTGCCACCCAACACATCAAGCTAATAAAGAATCTATAAATGTCACACATGGAGAAGCTAGACAGAATCCACACAAAGGGAGGCAAATGGAACTGGAGCTGGCCCCATTTTAAACAATTACATACACTATCTTTGCAGAAACACCAATACTGCTTTTGGGCAAAAACTAACAGAATCACTACAGTGTTCTTGAATACAAAAGAAAAAAAATGCCTTAGCCTCTGAAATTAGTGAAACAAGGGAAGAAGCTAGAATGTCTCCACCCTTTGCTGCTATTACCCTGATGGGTCCAAGCATCTCAATTCTATTTTCTTGGCTTACAACAGCATAGTGTGGGGCCCCACAATTGGCATATGGGATGGACAGCAATGACCCCATTGCATGAGATGATAAATGGCCTTTCTCTTAGAAAGGTATTCCCAGGGAGACAATTTTCTAGCAGTTGGGTTAGATTTTCATACCCCAAGCTGCATTCTATTACCACTATAGCAAACAACCCCCAAATCCTAGTAGCCTGACCAAATAAAAGCTTCTGTCTTGCTTATGCAAAATCCAAAGTGGATGCTCCTGTTCCAACAGCTGTCTTCCAAAGAGTGGTGCAAGGATCCAGGCACCTTCCACCATGTGCCACTGCTACCTTCTACAGTGAGCCCCCAAGGTCCCCGTGGAGACCATGGAAAGGGATGATAGAGTATGAAGAGGTATACTAGATGTGCCAACACCTTGGCCCAGAAGTGACAGACACCATTTGTACTAACAACTCATTGGCCCGACGAGTTATATGTCCCACCTAGACTCAAAGGGTGCTAGAAAATGTAGCCCCGCTTCCCAGTAACAACTCAGAGCATGAATGTCCCGATCACCCAGCTATCTCTGCCACACTCTGTATCGTCCAAATGGCTCTTGCACAAGCCATCCAGAAAGGGGGTATCATCAGCATAGAACAAAGCCAAATAACTAATCTGAAGCCCTGGTCTTGGTCTTTTTATCAACATTCAGGATATTCAAGGATTTCCTGTTGTAGGTGGCAATAACTCAGCTTTTAAAATCACTATGAACATAACTAAAAAAAAAACTCAGAAGCAGGGCCCCTGGGTCAGGAAAGTCACATAAAAATTTGGTGGAGAGAGGAGGAAAGTTAGGCTGAGCCAGACATAACAAGTATAAGATAACCTGTGCCCTGAGGCCAGTTAGGGACAGGATTCGATCAAAGGGTCTGTTCTTGTCACTTGAGCAGTTAGCCCCTAACTCAAGAAGGCTGTAAATTAGCATATAGGTGGAGGCCCTAACTTATAGTGGTCATTAACCACCAAACTAACCAAACAAAAAACCCTCATCAGTGGTATCGTACACTCCCAGGAGATAAATGTATTGTATTCTCTGGGACCAGATCTTAGTTTAAGATTTGATACCATGATAAGTATATTCAATTACAGCATCATGAGAGAACAGTGTTGCCGTGGTCAAAATGTTAGGAGAATCATGAGACAGAGTCACACAGATTTCCTTCCTGCAGGATATTTCAGTCTTTGGTGTTCCTGGCAGGAGGCACAGCACACTCTTGAAAAAGTAGACGCTGCTCTGTGTAAACACACTCCACACACACAGAAAACAAGCTAAAGCCATGACTATAAATTCTGGTAAGGCAGAAAAACAAATACTTCCACAAAGGAGCCAAGGCATATCTAGGAAAAAAAACAAAGGTGACAACATGTTTTGTTCTCCAAATACTGTATGTAACCGAGTGATCTACTTCACTTGCTGAATTTGATAGTTCTACTAAATTCAAGATTCCCATCTTTGAAGATGGATGTTGGATGCTTAAAAAAAATGAAATAAAATCTGTTCCTTCTATGGGCCAAAGGCACACAGAGATGACCACTACCTCTCCTAAAAGCAAGCAGTATGTCTTTCAAAAAATTAAACAGAATTACCATATGACCTAGCAATTCCACGTCTGGGTATATATACCCCAAAATGAAAGCAGAGACTCAGATATTTATATACCCAGGGTCATTACAGCATTATTCACAATAGCACAAAGGTGGAAACAACTCAAATGCCTATTGATAGCGGAGGAAAAGATGGTGGCATAAGTAGTGTGGTGGAAATCCCCTCCCAAAACTACATATATTTTGAAAATTCAGCAAATACAACTATTTCTAAAAACTATTTCTAAAAGAGTGACCAGACGTAACAGTACACAAGCCAGTCTACATCTGGGAGAAGTCAACATCTCACAGAAAAGAGTAAAGTAAAAAGTCGTGACCCGGCGGGACCCAAGCACTCCCCCAACCCCAGCTCACCAGCAGGAGGAAGAGAATCATGGCAGGGAGGGAGTGGAAGCACAGGACTGCTAAATAACCAGCCCTATAAATCTACCCCAGGAGCATAGACCCACATTGCATAGTGCTCTGGAGATAAGAGGAGCTGAAAAGCAAAGTCTGAGACTAAGATTGCGAACAGGTTCCCACAACCAGCTGCCCTGGGACAAAAGAAAAGCAGGTGCTTTAAAAGTTTTAAAGGGGCAAGGGTTAAACAGGTGGACAAAATCTTCCTGGCACACTCAGCCCAGCAGGCTGGGAACTTTCAGGAGCTTCAGGAGCCTTATCCCCCTCGTTGGCAACACAGCTCTGAGGCCCCTCATGGCAGATAAGCAACCTGCAGTTCCTTCCTCTGTGCTGGCAGCTGCATGCAAACCAGATGTCCCCACCATTGCTGCAGACCAGCCGGACAACAGCCCCACCTACAGCAACTACACAGCTTAATGCAGAGGCTTCTCCCTGCATGCGGCTAACTGGCCCAGGCTGAGAGGCTTCTCCCTGTGCACAGTTAACTGGCACAGACAGCAGAGACAGGCAGGGAGACCAAGAGCCATGAAGGGGCTTTGTTCTTGGGGAAGAACCTGCACCGCTAGCCTGCAACCCCTGCCAGTGCCCTAGGCCATCCGCACCCTGCCCACAGTAGCTTAGGGGATTAACCCAGAGGCTGCTCCCTGCATGGAGTTGACCAGTACAGACGCCGGAGACAGGCGTGGAGACCAGAAGGCATGATGGGGCTTTGTCCTCACAGAAGAACACATGCTGCTCGCCTGCAACCACCGCCATCATCCTAGGCCATCCCGAGGGCTGCCCCGCCCACAGCAGATAAGGGGATTAACCCAGAGGCCGTTCACTGTGCGCCATTAATTGGCACAGACAGTGGAGACAGGCACAGTGACCGGCAAGCAGGAAGGGACATTGTCCTCCCAGCTGACACCTGTGCCACTTGTCAGCAATCACTCCCATCGCTCCAGGACCATGAAAAGGCAGAAGAACCTTGTTCAATCCAAAATCCCCCAAACACCAGAAAGAGGGCTCGGGAAGACTGAAATCACCAAGCTGCCTGAAAAAGAATTCAAAATAAAAGTTGTAAGCATGCTGATGGAGCTACAGAAAAATATTCAAGAGCAAAGGGACAAATTCAGGAGGGAGATAACAGAAATGAAACAAACAATGAATGGATTTAAAAACAGATTAGATGAGGTGGAGGAGACCATGAATGGAATAGAAATCAGAGAGAACAGGATTACAGAGAAGCTGAGGCAGACAGAGAAAAAAGGATCTCTTAGAATGAAAGAATATTAAGAGAATTGTGTGACCAATCCAAACGGAATGATATTTGCATTATAGGAGAACCAGAAGAAGAAGAGAGAGAAAAAGAGATAGAAAATGTCTTTGAAGAAGTAATTACTGAAAAGGACCCCAATCTGGGGAAGGAAATAGTCTCTCAGGCCATGGAAATCCACAGATCTCCCAATACAAGGGACCTGATGAGGACAACACCAAGACATATAATAATTAAAATGCCAAATATCAAAGACAAGGACAGACTATTAAAAGCAGCCAGAGAGAGAAAAAAGATCACCTACAAAGGAAAACCCATCAGGCTATCATCAGATTTCTCAGCAAAAACCTTACAGGCCAGAAGGGAGTGGCATGATACATTCAATGCAATGAAACAGAAGGGCCTCAAACCAGAAAGATTATCATTTAAATTTGAAGGAGGGATTAAACAATTTCCAGATAAGCAAAAGTTGAGGGAATTTACATCCCACAAACCATCTCTACAGTGTATTTTAAAGGGACTGCTCTAGATGGAAGTATGGTTAAGTCTAGCTAGCTATCACCAGAGAAAATAAAACTACAGCAAAGGAACTAGAACAACTAAATACTAACCAAATGCAAAATTAAATCAGCTACCCACAAAGTCAGTCAAGGGATTCAAAAGAGTACAGAATATGACACTTAACATATAAAGAGTGGAGGAAGAAGAAAAAGAATCATCAGATTGTGTTTATAACAGCATAGTAAGTGAGCTAAGGTAGACTGCTAGATATAAAGAAGCTGCCCTTGAACCTTTGGTAACCATGAATCCAAAGCAATTGCAATAAGTAAATATCGTTTGATAAACACCCTAAATGTAAATTGACTGAAGGCATGAATCAAAAGACACAGAGCTACAGAATGCATAAAAAAGCAAGACCCATCTACATGCTGCCTACAAGAGACTCACACCAAACGCAAGAACATACACAGACTAAAAGTAAAGGGATAGAAAAAGATATTTCAGGCAAACAATAGGGAGAAAAAAGCAGGTTTTGCAGTGATTGAATCAGACAAAATAGACTTCAAAATAAAGAAAGTAGCAAGAGATAAAGAAGGACATTACATAATGGTAAAGGGGTCAGTCCAACAAGAGGATATAACCATTTTAAATATATATCCACCCAACAAAGGAGTGCAGAGATGTGTGAAACAAATACTAAGAGAATTAAAGGAGGAAACAGAATGCAGTGCATTCACTTTAGGAGACTTCAACACACCACTCACTCCAAAGGACAGATCACCCAGAAAGAAAATAAGTAAGGACACAGAGACACAGAACAACACTACAACAGATGGACCTAACAGACATCTACAGAACTCTACACCCAAAAGCAGCAGGATACACATTCTTCTCAATGCACAAGGAACATTTTCCAAAATAGCCCACATACTAGGCCACAAAAAGAATCTCAGTAAATTCAAAAATATTGAAATTCTACCAACCAACTTCTCAGATCACAAAGGTATAAAACTAGAAATAAATTGTAGAAAGAAAACAAAAAGGCTCAAAAATACATGGAGGCTTAATAACATGCTCCTAAATAATCAATGGGTCAATGACCAAATAAAAACAGAGATCAAACAATATATGGAGACTAATGACAACAATAACACAAAGCCGCAACTTCTGTGGGACGCAGCAAAGGCAGTTGTAAGAGGAAAGTACATTGCAATCCAGGCTTATTTAAAGAAGGAAGAACACTACCAAATGAATAGTCTAAAGACACAATTACTGAAATTGGAAAAAGAAGAACAAATGAGGCCCAAAGTCCCCAGAAGGAGGGACATAATAAAGATCAGAGAATAAATAAATAAAATTAAAAAGAATAAAACAACAGAAAAAAAAAAATCAATGAAACCACGAGCTGGTTCTTTGAAAAAATAAACAAAGTAGATAAAACCCTAGCCAGACTTATTAAGAGAAAAATAGAATCTACACACATAAACAGTATCACAAATGAGAAAGGAAAAATCATGACAGACCCAACAGAAATACAAAGAATTATAAGAGAATACTATGAAAATCTATATGCTAACAAGCTGGAAAACCTAGAAGAAATGGACAACTTCTTAGAAAAATACAACCCTCCAAGACTGACCAAGCAAGAAACAGAAAACCTAAACAGACCAATCACCAGCAAAGAAACTGAATCGGTAATCAAAAAACAACCTAAGAACAAAACCCCCGGGCCAGATGGATTCACCTCTGAATTTTACCAGAGATGTAGAGAAGAAATAATACCCATTCTCCTTAAAGTTACCCAAAAAATAGAAGAGGAGGGAATACTTCCAAACTCATTCTATGAAGCCAGCATCACTCTAATACCTAAACCTGTCAAAGACCTCACCAAAAAAGAAAATTATACCCCGATATACCTGATGAACATAGATGCAAAAATACTCAACAAAATGTTAGCAAACCGAATTAAAAAATACATCAAGAAGATCATACACCATGATCAAGTGGGATTCATCTAAGGGATGCAAGGATGGTACGACACTCGAAAATCCATCAACATCATCCACCACATCAACAAAAAGAAGAACGAAAACCACATGATCATCTCCATAGATGCTGAAAAAGCATTTGACAAAATTCAACATCCATTCATGATAAACACTCTCAACAAAATGGGTATAGAGGGCAAGTACCCAAACATAATAAAGGCCATATATGACAGACCCACAGCCAACATCATACTTAACAAAGAGAAGCTGAAAGGTTTTCATCTATCACTGGGAAAAAGAGAGGGATGCCCATGCTCCCCACAGTTATTTGACACAGTACTGGAAGTCCCAGTCACGGCAATCAGACAAAACAAAGAAATACAAGGCATCCAGATTGGTAAAAAGAAGTCAAATTGTCACTATTTGCAGATGACATGATATTGTACATAAAAAACCCTAAAGACTCCACTCCAAAACTACTAGAACTAATATCTGAATTCAGCAAAGTCGCAGGATACAAAATTAACATACATAAATCTGTTGCTTTCCTATACACTAATGATGAGCTAACAGAAAGAGAAATCAGGAAAACAATTCCATTCACAACTGCATCCAAAAGAATAAAATACCTAGGAATAAACCTAATGAAGGAAGTGAAAGACCTATACCCAGAGAACTATAAGACATTCCTAAGAGAAATTAAAGAGGACACTAACAAATGGAAATTCATCCCATGCTCTAGGCTAGGAAGAATAAATATTGTCAAAATGGCTATACTACCTAAAGGAATCTACAGATTCAATGCAATCCCTGTCAAAATACCAACAGCTTTCTTCAAAGAACTGGAACAAATAACTCTAAAATTCGTACAGAACCAGAAAAGACCCCAAACAGCCAAAGCAATCCTGAGAAGGAGGAATAACACAGGGGCAATTACGCTCCCTAACTTCAAGCTCCACTACAAAGCCACAGTAATCAAGACAATTTGGTATTGGCACAAAAACAGACCCACAGACCAGTGGAACAGAATAAAAAAATCCAAACATTAAACCAAACATATATAGTCAATTAATATATGATAAAAGAGCCTTGGATATACAATGGGGAGATGACAGCCTCTTCAGCAGCTGGTGTTGGAAAAACTGGACAGCTACATGTAAGGGAATGAAACTGGATTACTGTCTAACCCCATACACAAAAGTAAACTCAAAATGGATCAAAGACCTGAATGTAAGTCATGAAACCATAAAACTCTTAGAAAAAAACATAGGCAAAATTGGCTTGGACGTAAACATGAGCAACTTCTTCATGAACATATCTCCCTGGGCAAGGGAAACAAAAGCAAAAATGAACAAGTGGGACTATATCAAGCTGAAAAGCTTCTGTACAGCAAAGGACACCATCAGTAGAACAAAAAGACATCCTACACTATGGGAGAACATATCCATAAATGACATATACGATAAGGGGTTGACATCCAAAATATATAAAGAACTCATGCACCTCAACAAACAAATAGCAAATAATCCAACTAAGAAATGGGCATAGGACATGAATAGAGACTTCTCCAAAGAAGAAATTCAGATGGCCAACAGGCACATGTAAAGATGCTCCACATCGCTAATCATAAGAGAAATGCAAATTAAAACCACAATGAGATATCACCTCACACCAGTAAGAATGGCCAACATCCAAAACACAAACAACAACAAATGTTGGCAAGGATGTGGAGAAAAGGGAACCTCCTACACTGCTGGTGGGAATGTAAATTAGTTCAGCCATTGTGGAAAGCAGTATGGAGGTTCCTCAAAAAACTCAAAATAGAAATACCATTTGACCCAGGAATCCCACTCCTAGGAATTTACCCTAAGAATGCAGCAGCCCAGTTTGAAAAAGACAGATACACCCCTATGTTTTTTGCAGCACTATTTACAATAGCCAAGAAATGGAAGCAACCTAAGTATCCATTAGTAGATGAAATGATAAAGAAGATGTGGTACATATACACAATGGAATATTATTCAGCCATAAGAAGAAAACAAATCCTACCATTTGCAACAGCATGGATGGAGCTAGAGGGTATTATGCTCAGTGAAATAAGCCAGGTGGAAAAAGACAAGTATCAAATGATTTCACTCATATGTTGAGCACAAGAGCACAGAAAAAAACTGAAGGGAAAAAACAGCAGCAGACTCACAGAACCCAAGAATGGACTAATAGTTACCAAAGGGAAAGGGACTGGGGAGGATGGGTGGGAAGGGAGGGACAAGGGGGAAAAAGGGGCATTACAATTAGCAGACATAATGTTGGGGGGGTGCGGGGAGGGCTATACAACTCAGAGAAGACAGGTGGTGATTCTCTAGCATCTCACTACGCTTACGGATAGTGACTGTAATGGGGTTGCTGGGGGGGACCTGATGAAGTGGGTAGTTTAATAACCATAATATTGCACATGTAATTGTAGATTAATGATACCAAAATAAATTATAAAAAAATAAAAATAAATAAATAAATAAAAAGCAGGATAAAAAAATACATCAAAAAGATCATCTATCATGATCAAGTGGGATTCATCCCAGGGATGCAAGGATGGTACAACATTAGAAAATCCATCAAAATCAGCCACTACATCAACAAAAAGAAGGACAATAACCACATGACCATCTCTTTATATGTTGAAAAAGCACTTGACAAAGTTCAACTTCCATTCATGATAAAAACTCTCAACAAAATGGGTATAGAGGGAAATTACCTCAACATACTTAAGGCCATATATGACAAACCCACAGTTAACATCATACTTAACAGCGAGAAGCTGAAAGCTTTTCCTTTAAGATCTAGAACAAGAGAAGGATGACCACTCTTCCTACTTTTATTCAACATAGTTCTAGAGGTCCTCGCCATGGCAGATAACACAACGAAATAAAAGGCATCCAGATGGGTAAGGAAGAAATCAAACTGTCCCTGTGTGCAGATGACATGATAATGTGCATAAAAACCCTAAAGAATCCACTCCGTAACTACTAGATCTAATATCTGAATTCAGTAAAGTGGTCGGATACAAAATTAATACACAGAAATCTGTTGCATTCCTATACACTAACGATGAACTAGCAGAAAGACAAATCCAGAAAACAATTCCATTCACAATTACATCAAAAAGAATTTAAAAGTACCTAGGAATAAAGCTAACCAGGAAAGTGAAAGACCTATTCCCTGACAACTACAAGACACTCTTGAGAGACATTAAAGAGGACACTAATAAATGGAAATTCATCCTGTGCTCTTGGGTAGGAAGAATTATTATTGTCAAAATGGCCATCCTGCCTAAAGCAATCTACAGATTCAATGCAATCCCCATCAAAATACTGACAGCATTCATCAATGAACTGGAACAAATAGTTCTAAAATTCATATGGAACCACAAAAGACCCCGAACAGCCAAAGCAATACTGAAAATGAAGATTAAAGCAGGAGGAATTACGCTTCCCATCTTCAAGCTCTACTACAAAGCCACAGTAATCAATTTGGTACTGGCACAAGAACAGATCCATAGACCAATGGAACAGACTAGAGAGCCCAGATATACACTCAAGCATATATAGTCAATTAATATACAATAAAGGAGCCATGGATATACAATGGGGAAATAGCCTCTTCAAGAACTGGTGTTGGCAAAACTGGACAGCTACATGTAAGAGAATGAAACTGGATTACTGTCTAAATCCATACACAAAAGTAAACTTGAAATGGATCAAAGACCTGAATGTAAGTCATGAAAGCATAAAAGTCTTAGAAGACAACATAGGCAAAAATCTCCTGAATATAAACATAAGCAACTTTTTCCTGAATGCACCTCCTCAAGCAAGGGAAACAAAAGCAAAAATGAACATGTGGGACTACATCATACTAAAAAGCTTCTGTAGAGCAAAGAACACCATCAATAGAACAAAAACAAATCCTACAGTATGGGAGAACATATTTGTGTAAATGACATGTCCAACAAG
>JAQQAC010016209.1:13759077-13803502 GCA_029783875.1 Phataginus tricuspis
TGAAAATTGTCTCTCATTCTGTGGGTTGTCCTTTCACTTTCTTGACCATGTCCTTTGCAGCACATCACAAGCCATTTTGACACAAGCAGGATAGGACTTACCTTATAAAACAACACTTCGGCTTCTCTGCATGGTTCAGTAATAATACAGTCCATTTATTCACCCCACCCCAAAAAGAAAACAGGAACTGCCAGTATAAATCTTTGAACACATCCTGCTCTAATTCCAGTCCTGGTAGAAATTAGGAACTTCACAAATGACATCAATGTGTGCCCTCTTTTGTGTCCAATAAACAGAAAATCGGTTCTGAGGAAATCTGTAGATACACACCCAAACCAGAATTGGGAAGAGGAAAGCTAGGTGAAACTTTCAACACCAACGTTCTGAGATTTTTCTTTAATATGATGCTATAAAAGGACACATTTTCTTTGTGATCTTGCAATGCGTAATAGCAATTTTCCTAGTGTGCCTGTTCATCTGAAAGTATTCCAATGACTGGCACAGCCATCAGAAGGGCAAAAATGTCCATTTCCCAACCGACTGCCAGTGTCTAGCTGTTGCCCCCACTTCAATCTTCCCACGTTTCTTCCAGCTCTCACTGGCGCTCTGCTGACTAAGACACAGAGGAGTTGTGAATTCTGGCTTGAATAATACCTTCTCTAAGCACAAACCCTGCTGAGTGAAGAACCCAGCATTTACCCAGCTGACGAGTGCCTTCCCCACGGTTGGCCCACACAGCCCACCTTCTCATTTCTTCCGTCATTTGCACACCTGAAAGACACCCCAGCCACTTCTCCCGATGTCCTTCCTGCCTCCCTAGCTCCACTAAGGAGAAAATTGCCAAATGCTGGATTCATCTTTTCCGTTGAAGTTCTTACCCCTGCCTTGTCCCTTACTAAGTGCACATCCTGGAAAACACTTTGTCCCAATGCAGAAATGTATTTGAACTAGAACAGTGGACTGAAGAAGAGAGTGGAGGCACTGTAGCTCAAGTAAGATTAAACCTAGGCAGGTTTTTTTTGTTTGTTTGTTTCCTTTATTTTAGGCTTGTTATTCATACCAATTGTGGTCAAACTAGTTAGTTCTTAGACTCATTCAACACTGTAAAAAATATTTTAGTTACCATACAAGTGGGAGCTTCATTACTTTTTTCGTTGTACCCAAGGGCCAAGAGCCAATAGTGACAAAAGAAAAACAACCATGTTGCACAATAGTATACGTATTTGATGAACAACATTATATATATAGTAATCCAACAAGGATTTATTGAGCACCTATTATGTGTCAGGCACTATCTTTGGTGCTGAGGATATCATAGTGAACACCACAGCTCAAGTTCCTGCCATCATGTTAGATACAGATACTGAGACAGATCAGTATGGATATGGATATGGCTATAGACAGATATGCCTGTGTATAGGGGTGGCTATAAATATTGTATAGACATAGATGGTTGTAATATGCCAAGAAAAACAAACAGGATGGATGAAACTCATAGGAAGTATTAAGCATGGATTCTATATAAAATGCTAGCTTATGAAACATAGGTGAAACTCAGGACGTTTTGAGGATGTTTTAAGTATACGTAATGAGTAAGCAAGTAGCTTGTGAGAAACATGTGAGCTTCATAAGATGTATTTAAAATTGTAAGTTGCTTCCAAGACATGCTACAGATGGCATATATGATGAAACAAATACGAGTGTTACTTACAGATAGGGATGGAAAGACCATCAGGTATGAGCACGTGATCTCCGAACTGAGTTATGTCACCCCTAAATTGACCATTAGTGACACCCAGTGCAGTCCCATTCTCATCCCACGTGTTGTCCTATACCTTCTTGAACATATGGAATAGAGTTACAATAACTGCTTGAATGTCCTTGTCTACTAACACTACCATCTGTTTTGTTCCTGGATCTGTTTCTATTGATTTTTCTCTTCATTGTGGGTCATATTTTCCTGCTTCATGGCATGCCTGATAATTTATTAGATCCCACGCACTGTGAATTTTACCTTAATGGATACTGCATATTTTTATATTTCCATAAATATTTTTTAACTTTATTCTGGGACATAGTTAAATTACTCGGAAGCAGTTTGATCCTTTGCAGGCTGGCTCTTAAGCTGTAAGTGGGATCAGGGCAGCGTTTAGGTTAGGGCTAATTAATTCCCTCTACTGAGTCCTTCTGCAGACTCCACGCGATGTCTGTCCTATGCATTACACTTTTCCATTCTGGCCAGTGGAGACAGAACCCATTCGGGCCCTGTGGGACTCCAGGGATTGTTCCCTCAAATTCATTCAGAGGCTTCTTTCCCCGGCCTCAGGGAGGCTCTTCACACACAGGTGCTGGTCAGCAGCTTGCTGAAGATTTCAGATCTACACATCTCTGGCAGTGTACCTGTGACTCTCTCCTCTCTTAACCTTGAATGGCAGCCTCCTTGGCCTTCCAGCTCCATATACTCAACTCAGGACCATAACTGGGCTCCCCCTGGGTTCCCTTTCTCTGTTCTATGGCCTGGAAACTCTCTGAGACAGTAAGCGAGGGAAATTGTAGAGCTCACGCTGTTTTGCCCTTTTCTCAGGGATCTCTGTCCTGTGTCACACTCCTTATGCAAGTCTTGCAACTTTTCTGCACATCTGAAAATATTTTACAATGGAAAGATTTAAAAGTTTTAAAATTAAGAACACTTCTCCCTTCAGTCTAGGCCTGCTACAGGCTGACCATTTATGGTTGGAAAAGGAGAAGCCAGGTTGGCTTCTGCTCTCGTCTTCCACCTTGCTAGCCACCTCTCTAAGGTGGGGTGTGCAGGGAGAGAGTCTAAGACACCCCCACTGATGGTTTTCTAGGGCTGGAACCACACCTGGGCCAGGGGAAACAACATGTATCATTTGCCCCTCTCTCACTGCAACCATGTGAGCATCCAGCCAGCCATCTTACCCTCTAGATTTCTGAGGTATGACTCAGAACTTATTCTCTATGTCCTGAAAACTTCTTGGGACACATGTAGCAAACTATGTTTGAGTCATTTCCCTAGGCTCATACTAAGTGGTCAGCCACCCCCCAAAACCCCATTGGCAGGGAGGAAACCACCAGCATACCAGGCTGTCTCCAAAAATTCCCTTCTAATTTCCAATTCCCTTTTCTGGAAATGTCTAGCCTTACTTTGAAACTGAGCATTTTGTTTCTGGCGCAAAACTTTCTAGAGCTCTTTTCTCTCTGCTATCAATTTTCTGCTACCAGTAACATTCTAGATGGTACCTGCTTCATCAGCCAGGGTCTGGAGTGAGGATGATGGTCACATGAACCAGGGCCCCCACTTGACTTACAGTGGACACTGAACAAAAATTTGAAAGAGATGAGGTGTTAGCCATGCAGATACATTTGGGAAGAGTAGTGCAGGCAGAGGGAAGAGCCAGTGCAAAGACCCTTAGGCATGGTGGTGTGCTCAGGGAACAGCAGGGCCAGTATCTCCAGATATTTACAATTTCATCAACTTATTTTTAAACAGCTCTAGTTTCTAGAAAGCTCTTCCATCTATTTAAAAGGAAATATCTTGAAACTTTTACCCATAGATTCTAATCTAATTCTTCTTCCACCTGGGAGCTTTCCAAGTACTGCTCTTAGGTCTTCTTTCTTACCTGTGATGTCCCACCTCCCAAACACTTCAATCATATCTCCATAACACCAATTCCAGGCTACTCACCACCTTGATGTTTCTCTTCTAGAAGATTCCCTATTTGTCTCTATTGCTGTTTTGTGTGTGCAAAAGGCTCTTTTAAATGAAACATTTTTACTTTGAGATAATTGTAGGTGCATATGCAGTTGTAAGAAATCATACAGAGAGATCTAGTATACCCTTTAACCAGTTTGCCCCAATGGTAACATCTGGCTAAACTAGAGTACACTACCACAACGAGGATATTGATGTTAATCCAGTCAAGATACAGAATAGTCCCATCACCACACGGATCCCTCATGCTACCCTTTGCCACACCCATCTCTGTCCTCACCCCTCATTACCTAACAGCTGGCAACCGCTAATCTGTTCTCCATTTCTATAATCCTGTCATTTCTGCAATATTACATAAATGGACTCATACAGTATGTAATTTTTAAGGGTTTTCTTTTTTCACCCAGTGTAATTCCTCCTGGGATTCATCCAAGTTGTTGCATTATCAGTAGTCCATCCCACATACTGCTAAGCACTATTACATGGCATGAATGTACCACCATTTCTTTAACCTTTCATCCTTTGAAGGACACCTAGGTTATTTGCAGTTTGAGGCTCTTATGAATAGAGCTGCTATCCATGAACATTCAAATACAGGTTTTTGTGTGAACTGTAAGTTTTCATTTCTCTGGGATAAATGCCAAGGAGTGCAAATTTTGGGTCATATGGTATTTGCATGTTTAATCTTTTAAGAAACTGCCAAGTTGTTTTCCAGAGGAGTTGGATCATTTCACATTCCCACCAGCAATGTGTGAGTGATTCAGTTTCTCCACACCCTTACCAGTATTTCATGTTGTCATGTTTTTATTCTAGGTATTACGATAGGTGTGCAGTAATATCTTACTGTGGTTTTAATTTGCATTTTCCCAATTGATAATGATGCTAAACATCTTTTCATGTGCTTATTTGCCACCTGTATATTTTTTTGGTAAATGTCTGTTCATATTTTATGCCCATTTTCTAATTGGAATGTTGACTTTTTTACTGTTGACGTTTGAGTGTTCTCTGTAGATTCTAGATACTAGTCCTTTGTCACATCTGTAGTTTGTAAATATTTTCTCCCAGTCTGGAGCTGGTCTTTTCATCCTCTTAACAGGGTCTTTCACTGACAAATGTTTTTAACCTTGATGGGGTCCAGTTTATCAATTTTTCCATTTATGGATCGTGCTTTTGATTCCACAGTAAAAAACTCTTTGCCTAGACGTAGGGCCCAAAGGTTTTTCTATGTTTTTTTTCTAAAAATTTTACAGTTTTGCATTTTATATTTAAAATCTATTTAAATATATTTTAATTTTTGTAAAAGATGTGAGGCTTAGGTAGAGATTAATTTTTTGCCTCTGGATATTCAATCAATTAAGTGCCATTTGACGAAAAGGCTCTTTTTCCTTCATTGAATTGCTTTTGCCCCTTTGTCAAAATCAGTTGGGCACATTTGTATGGGTCTCCTTCTGGTTTGTCTATTCTTTTCCACTGACTTATGTATTTGTACCTCCACCAATACCATGCTGTCTTGGTTGCTAAAGCTATATAGTAGCCCTTAATATCAAGTAGATATTTAATTTTCTTCTCCAAGATTGTTTTAGCTATATTAGGGCCTGTGTTTTTCCATATAAATTTCAGAATAAGCTTGTTTATGTCTACAAGAAACCTTGCTAGGATTTTTATAGGAATTACATAAACCTACAGATCAATTTAGAATGAATGAATGTCTTTATTATGTTGAATCTTCCAATCTATAAACACAGCATTCATCTCCATTTAGGCCTGCTTTGATATTTTTCATTAGAATCTTCTAATTTTCAGCATCCAAATCTTGTACATGTTTATACATTTATACCCAAGTATTTAATCTTTCTAAAGTGACTGTAAATGGCATGGTGTTAATTTCAGGTTCCACATATTCATTGTTAGTATGTAGAAATGCAATTGTTTTTGGTTTTTTCATTTGTATTATTACTTGACCTTGCTGAGCTCACTTCAGGAGGTTTTTGGGGTTTATTTTCTTTGGATTTTCCATGTGGATAATCATGTAATCTGCAATTAGGGACAGTCTCATTTCTCCTTTCCTATCTCTGTGCCTTTTATTTCTTTTTATGGTCTTATTGCTATGGCTAGAACTTTCATTCTTTCACTCTAAATGTGATGTTCGCTGTGGATTTTTTTTGTAGATTCTGCCCATCAAGTTAGGGAAATTTCCCTCTATTTCTAGTTCACTGAGAGCTTTTATTGTGCATGGGTATTGGATTTTTTTTTCAAATGCTTTTGCTGCCATCAACTGATGTGATCTGATTTTTCTTCTTCAGTCTATGGATATGGTGGGTGACACTGACTTTGGAATGTTGAATTTGCCTACTTGGAATAAATTCTACTTGGTTATACTGTATAATTCTTTCTATACATTGCTGGATTTTATTTGCTCACATTTTTATTGAGGATATTTGCATCCAGATTCATGAGATATGCTGACCTGTAGTTTTCCTTTCTTTCTTTTCTTTTTGTTAGTACTGTCTTTGTCTTGTTTTGATATCATAGTAGTACTAGTCTCAAAATGATTTGAGAAATGTTCTGCCTTCTTCTATTTTCCAGAATAGACTGTAAAATTGGTGTTACTTTTTTATGTTGTTGGTATAGTTCTCCAGTGAAACCATTTGGGCCTTAAGATTTCTTCTTCAGGGCCTTTTAATTACAAATTCAGTTGTTTCTAATGGTTATAGGACTGTTAAGATTGTCTATTTTATTTTGGTTGAGTTTTGATAATTTGTGGGTTTTGAGAAATTGGCCCATTTCTTCTGAGATGTTGAATTTATGATGGTGAAGTTGTTCACAGTAGTCCCTTATTATTCTTTTAATGGCTGCAGAATCTGTAGTGGTATCCTATTTCATTCTTGATTTGGTGATTTGCACCTTCTCTTTATCTTTTTCACGCCTGCTATTTATTCAAGTCAATATAAATATTCAAGTCTGCTGGTCAGCCCATCAAAAACATCCTTCAATTGTTACTGTTTTCTATTTCCAGTCATTTGATTCTTATAGTTTCCATGTCTGCTAAAATTACCTATCTGATCTTGTATATTATCTACTTTTTCTATTAGAGCATTTAACATAGTAATCATAATTATTTTAAATTCCCTCTCTTATACTTCCAATAACTGTGCCATATCTAAATCTGGTCCTGCAGATTGCTTTGTCTCTCCAGACTATTTTTTTCTTTTCATGTTGCATGTGTTGTAATTGTCTGTTGAAAGCTGCACATTTTGTATAAAGCAGTAGATACTGAGGTAAGCAAGCCGTTAGTGTAGGAATTTATGTTAATCTAACTAAGAATTGGTGTTTGTTGTTCCTATGGACATTAGAAACTTTGACTTCCTCTGGTGATCATTTTTTGTTCTTCCTCTTGGTTTTGGAGCTTCCCTTTGTGCTGTTCCCCAAAGTCTATCTCTTCCAGCTCCCCCTGCTGTAATCCACTGTTGTTATTCCTGGAGGTTTGTTAGTGTACTAGTGAGGCATGGAGGGGTGGTCTCTAATATTCTAAGCCTTAGCTTCTGGAGTGTAGCCTTCACAAATGCTTCTGCCCCTCCTCAAGATACAGGGCTCCCCGCAATATCTTCCATCAGGTGCAGTGGGTATCCATAGTGTTCTCAGTCAACACCCTTGAGGGCCTTCTCTCTGAGGATTAAATCTTTTTTGAGGTGAGGTAGGTGGAGCTGGGTGGAATTCCCTTCCCCCAGGTGCAATGGTGTTTCACCAGCACCCTCAAACCATGTCTTTCCCCCTGCAAAATAAAGTCTTTTGTTCCTGAAAGGAGAAGGGTCTGCAGTGGTTCCTCAGCCAGCACCCCCAGCTTATGAGTTTTCTCTAGATTTTCCCTGATCCTTCCTGTGAGAGCCAGTTGGGGTTCCTGGAGGGAAAGCTCACAAAAAGGTGGGAGCCACTCTGCTCAGGAGCTTCAAATTCTCAAGTCGGTCCATACGAAGCCTCAAGTAATTTGTTAAATTTTCTAGCTTGATCTTCCTATCCACTTGTATGGCATCTGGTAGCTCCAGTTCTGGATAAACAAATGTTCAGGTCCCGAGTCTCATGAAAGTGTGTGTCTCTCTCTCCAGATTTTGAAATAGCAGTTTGCTCTTCAAACTCAGTTCTTTTACTTTCCCAACTGTCCAGATTTTTCTTGTAAGCAAGGGAAAGATATCTTGTTGCTCTCTACATCTCTGAGCTGAAACTGGAAGCCCTCTATTCAACAATATTTAACCTGCAAACATGTCAGTTTCATATGGGTCAACCTAATAAACTATGGTATAATTTCTGGATAGGGCACCTTGTTTTGCTGCAGGCACAGTCTAACTAGAGACTTCTGGAAAATATTGCTATGTGTTATTCTACACACAGCTCTTTGAGAGTAAGGTGATTACCCATGTCAGTGGTCCTCAAAAGAGCATGCTTCAGAATCACCCAGATTACTTGTTAAAGCACAGACTGCCAGGTCCCTCTCCAGCATTTCTGATGCAGTAGGTCTGGGGCAGGGCCCAAGAATTTTCATTTATACCAAGTTCCAGGTTGGTGATACTACTATTATTCTTATGTGGATCAACTCCAAGAACCCTATGGCATGTCTTGGAGGCCCAGAGCTCATCTACATGTCCTGCTTATTCATCACTTGGAGGGCAGACAGTCAGCTCTGAAAGGTAGCGATTCTCAGCTGACCCCAGAGAAGTGTCAAGAGTAAAGTGTCAGGAATATGCTCACCCTTGAATTCATTCTTTCTCCAGAGTTAATCTAATTTTAAAATAATGCTTTCTGTCTTAAAACATGTTTTCTGATAGTGGATGACAGTATTAGAGATAATGGTGAACTTGTTTTAAGATCCATGGTGATATAAGCACTCTCCTCAAGGTTCGGGTGTTGGCTGAGATTCAGGTACAAGTAGAGTGCCTCTGAAGGCTTTCTTCATAACTGTTTTCCTATGTCATGAATCCTCCTTAATGCTACAGTTGTATGCACTGAGTTTTTGTAAAGATAAAACTGGGCTGCTCAAATTTACAGAATAAATTCCATTTGGCATCAGGCACAATTACCAACTCATCTATTCAGTCAACAAATGCGTATCAAGTGCTTACTATGCAGCTGGCAATGTTTAGGTGCTGGGGATAAAGCAGTGAAGAAAATAAAGGTTACTACTATCTTCATGGTGATTTTGTTCTAGGGAAGGGAGACAAAAAACAGACCTGTGTGTGTGTGGGGGCGGGGGTATGAAGCAGGGTATCGATATGGGGATCTAGGGGAGGATCAAGGCTAAAGTTGCTCTTTTATTTAATAGGTTAGGGATGACCTCTCTGACGTGATATCTGAGCAGTGACTAGGCAGAAGGAAGAGATCCATACCTGACACACTTGGAGGTTTAGGTGAATACAACATTAGGGAGAGATGGGTGGTCAGCCACTTTTGTATAATGATGTTAATTCAAGTATATTTATACAGGAAAAAGTTATTCTTTTTTTCTAATTTTAGAATTATCTTATTTAACTATTAAATAATGGCAATATTAAAAGAAAACCATTTTGTAATTACAGTTTCACCACATTAGCAGAACAAGTGTTTTCATTACACTGTATTCACTTCTAGGGATTTGTCCATATTGCTGAGTATTTTCTTTTCCAGTTTTATTGAGAAATAATTGGCACACATCACTGTATAATTTCAAGGTGTACAGCATGATGGTTTGACTTAGGTATACTGTGAAATGATTAGCACAATAGGTACAGCTTACATGCCACCACATGCCTTCAAGGTCCTCCCATGTTTTCACAAATGGTAGGATTTTTATGGCTGAATAGTATTCCATTTTTGTATACATACTACAACGTCTTTATCCATTCATCCATCAATGGACACTTAGGTTGTTTCCATGTCTTGGCTATTGTAAATAATGCTGCTATGAACATGGGGGTATAGATATCTTTTTGAGATAGTGTTTTCATTGCGTTTGGGTATATTTCCAGGATTAGAATTGCTGGATCATATGATAGTTCCATTTTTAATTTTTTTAGTATCCTTCATACTGTTTTCCATAGTGGCTGCACCAATTTACAATCATACCAATAGAGCACACAGGTTCCCTTTTCTCCACATCCTCACCGGTCTTTGTTATCTGGTTTTCTTTTTTTTTTATGATGATGGCCATTCTAACAGGCATGAGGTGGCATCTCATTATGGTTTTAATTTGCATTCCCCTAATTATTAGTGATGTTGAGCGTTTTTTCATGTACAGGTTGGCCCTTTGCATGTCTTCTTTGGAGAAACAGTTATTCATGTCCTTGGATGGTGGGTTTTTTTTTTTTTTTTTTTTGCTATTGAGTTGTATGAGCTCTTTATATGCTTTGGATATTGCTTTCTTATCATATATATAGTTTTTTTCTCATTCTGAAGGTTGTCTTTTTACTTTGTTGATGGTTTCATTTGCTGTGCAGAAGCTTTGTAGTTTGATGTAGCCCCACCTGTTTCTTATTTTGTAGCTTGTGCAAAAGTTATTCTTGCTAAAAATCTCAGGTAATTGACTCTACTTCCAGGAATTATCTTAAGGTAAATCAGAAATGTGGACATAGATTTATGCCCAGGATGTTCATCACAGCTTTATAACATAAAAAATATTGTAATTAACCAAAAATGCCCATTCCCTGACCTCCTTACCCTCAAGGTACCACTGGGCACCTCTCCTCTGCAGTTCCAAAGCCCTTGGATTTCTCTCTGTGATCATGTCCTCATACCATGGGCGACTTGCCTGCTTACCTGTCTACTTCTCCTCATTTGACCTCCTTGATGGCAGAGGCCCCTGCTGCATTCAGGACCTATCATGGTATCCAGCACATCATAAGCACTCAAAACCTGTTCAAACAAAGTTTGGTTACATGCTGTCTGGCATATCCATAGACAGAATATTATGCAGCTGTTACAAATCATGATTTTGAAAAAAATTAATGATAAAGAAATGATACTACTAAGTATTAAAAGCAAACTATAAAGCTATATATACAGAATGACTTATACAGTTATGAGGCACCAAAATAATTAAAGGCTGTATCTGAATGAGCTCAGGATAATTTCTACCTTTCTCTTTATATTTATTTTCTACTTTGGACATAATATAATATTAGCTTCATAGTCAGAAAAAAAGTAAGTCAGTTGAAAATACCCAAGGCAATTGGGTTCTACATTTGAGCCTGACATCACTCTGGTCCTCTGAACCCTGAAAAATTCATTGATAGACCTCTCGTCAACAGGCTATCCTTAGCATGCGGTGTCCTGTTACCTGAGGGTTCTCACCCTCAGCTCTGCCACCCCGTTTCATCTCCCTCCTCACCCACTCCCAGATTCTCAGCATTATCTGCCTCCCTAAAAAAGTAGGTCAGATCTACCTCCATGCCTGGCGTCCCCTCCGAGACCTCTTCCTCTCTCAATCCAGGTCCTTCTCCTTATTCCAGATTCACCTCCTCCAAGAAGACTGCCCTGATTGAGAACAACAAGAGCGTTGCTGGAGCGCCTCCTGGGCCCATGCAGATGACAGAGGGTATCTCATACAAGTGTCCAGTCCCTATTCATGCACCTCCCATCTGCAACAGCAGAGCTTCAGCCCCAACCAACTCCCAGGTTCTCCCAGACTGAGGTTCAGACTAAGAAGTAATCATGAAGCTTGAAGAGACTCTACTCCATTTCTCCTGAGACATCTCTTTCTTCTTTTGGGGAATAACCTTGGAACATAATGAAGTTTTGCATTGCCAGGGCATTTTCCCACCAGAGCACAAGGCTTCCAACAAATCTTAGTTTCCTGGAGAACTAGTAACATTGTATAGGGGTGAGAGGGAAAGGAAGAATTTGAGACATAACTGACATCGCTGTATCTACAGAATTAAACATGTTGTCATTTAAAGACAACTGCCCCGTGAAGCTGGTTTTCCAGGAATTCAACTCTTCTTGTATCAGTATTTTTTCTCTATTTTTACCTCAGAAAATTCTAGCTACAACCTACTAGGTTACCTTGTTCTATTGTTTGGTTGAAATATTTTATCATCTGTTTTCTAACAGGAAAGAAGGAATAGCCCATTTTACTGGGGTTCTGAATTCACAAACATGATGGGTGCACACTGCCATGTATAGCAAGGGGGACTGCCCCCACAGCCACTGCTATTTGCAGTCATTAAAGAGCCATGAAATAGAATCACCTGTCAGGGACCTGCAGGTACTTCATAGATTCTTCTTGGCTTCAGCGGCTGCCTTCTGCTTCATGTGCTGGGAACCAAGCCTCGGTCACCCTAGGGACAGAACTAGGAATGACAGCAATGGTTCATCACCTCAAGAGACGTGACCCCCGTCCCTCTCTGTCCTCACATGACTGTCAAACATTTATTTCTGGCCGGGAGAGAATTTTCTTTGCCTTGGCCATTATGTTCTCTCATTAGAGCTAATTTTGGAATGGCATCTTCTTCCCCGGGCCCAGGTCAGAAGCGCCAAGCATTCCCTCTGTTGCACAGTGCTGTCAGCAATGCTGAACACCTATCACCCACGCAAGCACTGCTTTGTCGCAGTTCTCAGCTGCACAAAAGCAAACAGAAAAGCTTTTCACAAAGCCCTCATGGTGCTGAAACATCTTGACATTAATTTGTGCAAAAATAACCAGAGGACTAAAACCTAATCTGATACAAAAAAGGGACCACCGTGACCTCCGGTTACTATACAAAGGCCTTTGTGGGACCTGGGGATTATGTTCATTCAGATTGTGGCAACCGTGAGCAATAAATTATGTACCCTGCAGTTTCCCCATCAAGGAGCTGGTTATGAAAGGAAATAAACCCTGCCATTAGTAATCAAAGACACGTATGTGATGATAGATACAGGCTGTCTTTATGGGAGAAAACAAATCATGAACTTCAATCTGCTGCCCAGAGAGCTGTGTACGAATATAAATAGTTTAACACAATTATTCGAATAATGATAATTTAGTGATTTTTACACTAAAAAAGAATTTAGACCAACTAGAATTTTTCTGCTTCAGTATGAATATAAAATTGAACAATTTGAAAACAGAATTCACAAGCACAGATTTTAATGGATTATTTATGTTCACTTGGGAAAGACAGGTGTAGGGAGGCACCATATTCCATGTCTTCTGAAGACATTTCTGTAAGAGTAATCACATTGTGTAAAATGGAGAGCAATGGTTTGAATTCCCAGAAATCATTCCTCTTGGACCATGACAACTTTGAACAAAAATATTTTCACAAAATTTAATTTTAATCATCTTCTTTACAAAGCACAATACTCAAGACTTCTAAATACAACTGTAGAAAATGAAGCAAAAAAAAATCTTAGATGTTGGTCGAGTCCATGCTGAATGCAAAAGAATTTTTTCAGAAATGATATTTCCAAGCTTTTCAATATTCTGGATGGTTCCATTTTGTAGAGTAAAGATGTTGGCTCTTTGGGCAGTGAGTGGCTCATCCAGTTCCATGATGTAGAATCCTCTTGCTGGTTAGCCCAAGGGACAGTAATGAAGCTGTATATGCCAATTTCTCCTTCTAGAATCACCTCTTCCTCTCTTTATACAAAGGAAGCCAGTGGCCTCTACCAGGGGAAAGTGACAGCCCTCTACATTCCAGGTCACCAGTGCCCCACAAGGGCACTCCAACCTCTCAATTTAATTATTAACAATCATACTCTGTATACACATTATATAAAACTATATATCATTAGGGATTTTCATGATGCATAAATGAGAAATCCAAACATCAAAGAATCCAACCCTCCTTGTTACATTAGGTGGCAAGAAGTCTCTAAAGGCTTCAGGTTTAACATCAAAATGCTTAGAACAGTCAAGGGTATGGGAATGTTTTATGCTGCCCTTGGAAACTTGGCACGACCAGCCCCAGGCACATTGAGAGCAAGGTTGCTGGGAAGGCAGTATGTCCAGACACAGGAATGAGGGTTGGGAAGTTTCTTTCTTTATGCACTTCCGTCCTCTAACCATGTCCCTGCCCGGAAGGCCAGGGTGCCTGGGCTCTGTGAATCTTCTGGAGGAAGCAGCAGCCTCAAGCAGCACGCATGAGTCTGGTAGGCGAAGGCTGGGCGGGGGAAGGGAGACAGGAAGAGGAGGAGATGTTTGTTTGTAATACTTTGGATGATCAATAACGTGATTTTTTTGCATTGCTCCTTCAGTGTCACCAATTCCCATTCTCTGTGGTTGTGCAAATCTGTTGATGTTTCATAGTTGTACTCTAAAACTCAGGAAATAGACAACCGCAGCTCTTCAGAAATACATAAAACATCTTCAGGGGCCACCCCTCCACCCCCCAACCCCCAATTCCCAAACTATCTTGTAATACAGTATGCCCCTTTATTTTAGCTAAGGATGAGAAAACAGTTACATAGTCTATGGCTCAACTGTTCATTTGTTACAGAGATAAAGCGCACAAGCAAATACCAGTTTCCTTGGGATGGAAAAAGCAATTCCATAAATGCAAGAAAGATCCAATGGCTACGCTTCAACAAGAGCATCCTCCCATTCTCTTGGACCTGACGAAGGGGTTACAAGAGAACAAGGCAAATGGCATGAAGGAGTACAGCTTCAAGAACAGCACACACAGATAACCCAGTGCAGGAAATAACACAACTTTCCCCCCCTTGTTTTCATTTGCATTTACTTTTATTTATTTTTGCTTTAATAATGCATATTCTGTTCACGCAAAAGGTGCAAAGGACAGGAAGCAGGGGTTTAACTTGGCTGATGAAAAATCAAGCAGGGGTGACATTTCTCGTTCCATGAACAACCTAAACTGAAAAGTCACAGCCGGTGCCACAGAGCGCGCCCAACTTCACAGCTGTCTCCTTGTAGGACCTTTGGCTAGGCAAGAGAAGCTTTGAAGACACTGACCTCTAGTGGACTTTGATAAGTGGCTTCAAAAAAAAGGTTTTTTTTTTTTTTGAATCGTGGTAGCTGCATCACAAAAGTTCCAATCAAGAGGGTGGTAAAAAGAAGGCACAGATCATTGTAAATACCAGATTTTCTCTTTCTCTTTTTGTAAATATACCATCATATATAAGCTAACATTTATCTTAGGGTGGTGGGGTCTGCTGGCAGGGCAAGGGACAGGTTGGACCTAAAATTGCATATGTAATAGAATCCTAGAAGGGAACACAAAGCAAGGCAGCTTTCTGCCTGAAGCAAAAGAACGGGACGCTTGCTCTGGACTGTGTAATACAAACACTGGGTGTGGGGGGGGGCGGTAATCTGTGACAAAACACGATTTAAAAAAATCATAAAATTATAAAGCTTGTAAACGAATAATCTGAAATTACATTTTATTAATGGAAAATATCATCAAAATAGTACCACTATGGACTAAACTGCCTGAGTTTTCATTTCACGTGAGATCTCAGAGTAAAAAAGCCTTTAGCACAATTTGCTCTAAGTCACAACCAGTGCCAGACCCAGGATCATACCATGGGGAAGAGTCTCCTCTTGGATGGAATTTGTGTTGTGCTATCAAGACTTTTGTGCTAATCTTTCAAACAGGGACATGTCGAGGCAAACCTTTAATCTTTTGGCACAAGGTTATTTTGGCTGGGGTGGAAAATTTGAGTCTTGGATTCAGGGTGAATAATGCGACATTTCATTTATCAAGTATTCATTTTGATTGAAGAGCTTTCTTTATGTCATTAACTTCCATCTATAAAGGAAAAACAAGAGCCAAACAAAATCGTAAGGAATTGGCTGGTTTGACAGAAGCTGAAAGATAATCAACTTACTTGATTGAAAGAAAATAATCAGCCTGACAATTTGAAAGGTGAAATGGGTAAAACGACAGCTGAATGAAGAGTTGGTAACGATGCCAGAAATGACAGAAACCTGAAGAACAGGCACACAGATGTGATGTACTAGGAAGTGGTGGATGTGTTCAATCTCAGGCTAGGAGTAACTAAAATTTGTCAAAAGCAGCAACACTTCTAGTTTCCTGGCCAGAGGGCCCAGCAGGCCGTCCTGACACGGCACACCAGCTGGTGGTGTTGGGAGGCAGCTGTGCTGGGCCCAAGGGGGTATCTGTCAGCACCCTCAAAGTTTTAACAAGCAGTTACCTATCCTTTCTTTAGGCAGCATGGGTCTCAGTCACCACCAAGGACACCAAGTGGTTGAAAGCTGAAAGTCCACCTCTGGCCATGTGCAATTCCCGCACACTCTGTGCCGTTGCTAACGGCCTAGCTGGATCAGAGGAGAGAGGGCGACAGGGCTCTGATGCCCTGGCAGGACTGACATGGCCATCAGGAAGAAGTGAAGAGATGAGCCGCAAGTGCTGAGTGTGGACAGCTGTGGTCCTTGGACTTCCAACGACAAAGCCAGCTGGCAACGGGGTCCGTCCAGCACCATGCCCTCTGGCGGTTACTATAATGAGGCCTCTGGAAACTCGGGGGAACTTTTCACAGAGGAGATGTTTCAGATACATTCCAAATGAGAAACCCAACTGGGGGCACGTTTGCGGGTGCCTCCCTTCCCAAAGACTTCCCGGAGCCCAGGAGAGGATGTGAAGGGAGCCTCTACACTCCTAAGAAAATTGCCACAGGAAGCACATTGAAATCTGCAAAGGAGTAATAATCATCCCTTTTCAAAATAAAGCCCTGATGCTGCCCTCCCCCGGCTGAGCCTGTCACGAGGTAGCAGGACCCCAAGAGACCCACCTGCAACCGAAGCCGGATTTTCTTCTCTTCATCCAATTCCGACAGTAACTGCTTAATTTCTCGTCTGAAAAGCAAAGAGCAATGGAATTAATAAAAGCCAAGACTTCTCCAATAAGAGATAACAAGCCTGTCATCACTGCAAAATCCAACTGACCCTTTTACAAAGATGGTGTGGACAGACATTTTATTTTCTTTGCATTGTTACTGCTTAAAATTTGTTGTGGAGAGAAGGCCTTGTCATTATTTCTGGGCTCCCAAAATAAGTAGCCATCCAATAGTAGGTGCGAAATTACCTTTGTGATCCCTTAGTCCAAGTATCTCCTAAGAGGAGATGATGGGGAAATTGAGGTCCAGAGAGGTGGCCTGACGTGCCCGGTGACTGACTCCAGGTATACAGGCTCACATTCTGTTGTTTTCCCTGTAACTATCACTTTATTATTATACGTTTCTTACATAATCTTACATAATCATTTTCACTGCAGACATTTTTACTACTCCATATATACTTCCTTTATTTTCACTTTTAAATTAGTATGGGGTTACTGGGATGTTTTCACTGCTTCTCATGAAATCCTACAAGTAGTAATACCTGGAAATTTGGCAGTCAAACAACTGAACTAACAAGAGGTAATGATTTCCTGGAGGAAGTAGCCCCGAGTCAGCACACACAGGCAAGGCCCTTTCCAACAGTAAATATAGAAATGGAACAAAACTAATCATCTTGGAAACTCAGGGCTCTATACTTAGGACAGTGCAACCACTGCAGCTCTGGTCAGACAGCTGAACTCCATGTTAGGGCATCAAACACTCCACTTTACGTGCACATTTTTACAACTTGGTTTGGAAAATAAAAAAATGAGGACTGCAGAAACAGCATAATAAATAAGGCAAAAGTTATACTGCATTTGCTCACTTCAGATGAACACCATGGCGGTCCTTATACTTGGGCCAATGCCCCAGCACTGCTGCCAAAGCACTGGGTTCTCTGACTTTAACCAGTTATGATTTGTTACTGTACTTATTCAAGCACATGCTACGCACCACTGTCTCAGTGGGCAGCGCTTAGGACTTAGGAAGAAGTTGAAGGTGAGATCCTAAGCAAACAGTAGGGCTCCAGGAACACTAGGGTGGGCAAGGTCTTGAGTGCTCCATGTGGGGGGATTAGTTGGGGGAGGCAGTGCAAAGAAAGTCACTAAGTCTCCAACAAGTGAAAAAGGGTACACGTTCATGAGGAGGAAGGAAGTTGAGGGGATTGATGGAGCAGAGCCAGGGCAGAATCAGGGAGGTGAGAACAAGCACATTTGGGGATGAGGGGCGTAGGCGCAGACTTGAGCTGAAGACTATGAGTGACACCGAAAGCTAAGGTAGGAGACTGGTGGGGACCCAGTGACCCTGGATATGAAGGCCAGGCTGAGGAGTCTGCAAAAGGCAGGCCTCGCAGAGGGGCCCCAGTGATGTGTTGATTCTGGCCAGCTATGTGTGGGCTTCACAGTGAGGAGAAGGATGCAGGCTGAAGCAGTCCCAAAGCACTGGCGGTTCTTTACCCCAAGGCATGCCCAGGCCATTTCAGATGTGCGGGAAGGTTCCAGGTACTTCTCAGAGGACCCCAAAGGCTGAAACCTTGGATCCAGGTCCATCTGATCCCATGATGGTCCTGTTCAGAGGGCTGAGAACCAGTGCTCTTGGACGAAATGGGACTGTGGGGTCACTGTCTAGGCAGGGGACACATGTCAGCTGGTGGTGCATGGGGCCTCTGGGTACCCAAACCCATAACCTGCAGACCTCTGGGAGAGGTTGGGACCCAGGCTTGCAGAACTAAGCCCTGGCCCAGCGGAGAGCAACCTGGGAGGTAAGGTAGTTAAAGAAGGGGCCCCAGACACTCACTTCTGCTGGTCCTTCATGGTCTCAATGATGCTCCTCAGCTCACGGACCTGGGTCCTTAGCTCCTCCACAGCCGCCTGGCTGCTGGCCACAGGCTCCATCTTTGGTTTTCCTTCCGTGCCAAACAGAGACGGGGAGTTGGCTCTGTGTCCGGCTGTTCCCAAAGAGGACGACAGCGGGGAAGGTGCTGCTGAGGACAGAGGGGCTGGCCCACCACCACCTGTAGCCATGGGCCCCGGCTTGGGTGGCAGGGACGCTTTGTTTTCAGACACCTGTGACAAGGGAGGGTAGAGAGGAGTCAAGTTCCGGATTCGTGCTTAGTAAACTGCCACCAATACCACTGTCCCGGCCAACCTACACGTACTTGTCACTCATCCCTCCCCCCACAAGCCCCCAAGGGCCTATTTGGTGGAGGCATCCCCACCTCCAAGAACCCGCCTCCCGCCCCAGGTGTTTTAGATTCGACCACTTTCTGGACAGGCAGTTCCTAAGCAGTTTAATGTATAAGCCCAGAGGCCTACCTACTTGCTAGGCTCTGCAAACTCTGAAGTGAGCAAAACATGTTCCCTGTCCTCAAGGAGCTCAGAACCCAGTGAGGTGCAGACAGACAGACCAGCCAGCACAGCATAGACGTGGGGGAGGTCTGCACACGGGAGGTAAGCTCAGGCACCCTGAAGGGACGCACCATCCCAGAGGTAAGGCGGCTGGGAGGAGCTGACAGCCCCACCCTGGAGGAGGAGAGCTGCAGGGCCTAAAGAGAGGAAGGGTGGGTGGGAGAAAGGGGTTCTAGGGGGAGGGACTACGTGGGGCAAAAGCCTAGAGCGCGCAGAGTGAAGGGCCTTCATGGGAAGTGTTTAGTGGGCTGTCATGGGGGCAGGAGAGAGGCAGGGTAGAGAGCTAAGGCTGGGAAGCAGAGGCCTTGTGGAAATGGCTAAAAAGACTACAAGCCAAGCTCATGGTCACACTGGCTGCAGAAGGCCTAAAAGTTGGCAGGTCTGGAGGTGGAGAGAATTGCTGGGAGACTCGTAGGATGAAAGCTAGAAATGGTGAGGGTTTGACACAGGCAGTGGCTAAGAGGAGAGAGAGAAGGCAGCTTTGAGAGAGGTTGCAAGACCACGCTCCTTTCAACTGAGATGCAGTCCCTGCCCTTTGGGAGCAGATACACTCAGGCTGTGAAGATGCGGCCTAGACAGGCTGCAGGGATGAGGAAGAAGTCCAGAACAGGGGCCAGGGTGGGCTGGGGGACCTAGGCGTTGAGGCTGTACCTTTCAAGGGAGGAAGAACTGGCTGAAAGCCCAGCAAAAAGCTTTCCGTGTAGCACACACAGGGAATTTTAGGAGCCCAGTGGACAGCCCAGGGGGCATGTGGAGTGGGTAGAGCAGATGCCTGAGGGTGAGCTGGGCCAGAGACATCAGAGGAGGAGGGGGAAACCACGGGCAGGGATGGCACAGAATTGGAAGACCAGAGGCCCAATGACAGAACCTGGGGACTTCCCAAATTGAAGAGGTGGGGAGAGAAGGGGGCTGTTGGGGGCTGGGACACAGTGGTGAGAGAGGGACCGAAGCAAGACCAGAAGAAGGGCCTGGGTTAGGAAGTCCCCTGGAGGAGTTCCTAGAAGGAAAACTTGTGGGATAAGTGGGTCAAGGGTGCTGAAAGGAAAAGGGGGTGGGGGAGGGGGGATACAGGGGCATTTGGTGGAGGAGGGAGACTGAACCTGATCAAAGCAGGCAGGGCCCTGAATGGGAGCCCAGGGCGTGGCCTGCAAGTTTAAAACCCTCTTCCCAGAAACTTGGCTGAAGAAGGAAGTAAAAGGGTGCGGGGTATGTGGAAGAGAGAGAGTGTTCATGAAGTAGACAGAATCAAGGAAGGGTTTTCTTTACTTTCAAAGTGGGGGAGACCCAAGATGGATGATGGGCTAAGGGAAAGAGCCAACGGAGGGCCCGGCTGAAGCCAGAGGCAGCAAGCAGCCTGAGGAGACCAGCAAGGTGCTGAGCAGGGCCAGAACTGTCCCAAGGAGGGAAGAGAGCAGTGGTAAGCCAGAGGAAGAGGCAGCAGCAAGGGCACGTGCAATCCAGGCAGGTGGGGTGGAAGGCAAATAGTGCCAGGACGCGGGATGCGACGGGCTAAGCATCTAGGAAGTTGAGGCTGCTGGGGAAGCTTGGCAACGTAGCTGCCACTCCCTCCAGCAGCAGACGCCCAGGGCAGAAGCTGAGAAGGGGCTTGGCTGGCATAGTAAGGAGGCAGAGTGTGGCTCCAGCCTGTGCTGGCGGGAGAGACTGGGCAGATGAACCCAAGGCAGATGGGCCATCATTCCCAGCCTCTCTGCTTGCCTTTTCTCTGCCAAGTTACCATTGAGGGAAAGCACTTTCTGCTGCCAAAAATAGCAATCCGCCGCCCTGTGCTTATTGCTAGTTGGAGTTATGGTAAGAGAGAAGACGGACTGACATTTATGGAGCACTGGTCACATGCCGGCTGTCGGCTAGACAGTTAAGACAAGGACGAGTTGGTATACACATTTAACTGAACAGGAAACTGAGGCTTAGGGACATGGTTGAGAAATTCCCTGAGCCTCATAGCTAATAACTGACAGAACTCGATTCACTCCCCTCCTGTCAGTCGGACCCTCAAGTCGGGTACCATGACTAGCTGCCTAAATCTGAAGATTCATGTTCTCTTGTCCTCATTTTCTTCAATTCTTTCTTATTCCTGGGTTCATGCTATTCCTCATTTCCCACCCGGTGTCCTCAGGTACCTCCCCAAACCCACCAATATCCTCACGCTGACTGAGTTCCAGGCACTTCTTGAATCAATGCTTCTCTTAGCATTTCCTACACGACTCCTCCTTCCTGCATATTTCAACTAACAAATACTTTTTTTAAGCCTTCACAGAGTATAGGCCACCATCCACCCTGACCAAATTACTTCAAGTAGAATTTTTAGAAGCAATAAACAACGTGACATGACAACTCCTGGGATAGTCTAATGGGAATAAAACGGTGCAAATCACAAATGGGAAGAGTCACCATTCACCAACAGATGTCACTATAGAGACACCCCAGGGATGTCAGAGCACGCAACAGTAGGCATGCCTGTAGTCACCAGAAAAAATGGGTCTAAACCCAATTTCTACAAATGGAATCCTTTTATAAAGGAAGAACGCTTCCGTTTTGTGAATAATTACAATTGATCTGTTTTATAGGATTAAACCTTTGCTTACTATATCGGACCTTTAAGAAAATCTATGTGTACACGTATATTAAATCTGAGAAGGAAAATCCCACATGATCTTTGATTTCTTTGTATTAATTCCTGCTTCAAGTGCCTTTAAAAATGACTGCAGTTTTCTGCTTAAAGACAGAAAGCAGTTGCTAATGTTCATAGAAAATAATCCCAATTGACTAGGTTCTCTTAGAACCAGAAAATGAAATTTGAAAATCTTGGTTCACATTCACAGGGCAAACAGAACTTGTACAGACTTCCCCTTGGGAGCCACACACAGTTGCCAAACAATGTCTTCTTTGTTTCTCATAAGCCAGGAAATTAAAATACCTATGCCCTGCACTGAAATTAAAATGTTTTTAGACTATAAATTTATCCTAATAAATGAATCTAAATCAGCTTTGCTTTAAGAGAGCTCCATTAGTTATTCAGATTCATGAGCTGCCAACCATCATTTGTAACACCACCAGTTTTGAACCAAGTCAAGATCTATGGGCAGAGGGCACAGCATTTAATATATTTAATGTATTCTTTCTAGACACTTCTAGGCTTTTCAAGTTCTTCTGGTTGTGGTGATGGTGGTGGTGGTGCAGTGTGTGAGGGCATTTGTGTATGAGTGGTTGATAGCATGAAGGGGTGATCAGTCCACAAGAAAAAACAAGGGAAATCAATTGAACTTGTATCTCAGGGCTTCTGCCCAGCTTTGGAGACTCTGTAACTTGCCTCAGGGCTTTTGATGACTAAAGTAATCATAGTCACTAAAGAATGACAACAACTTGTGTTGTCTGTTGCAATGGACTGAATGTTTGTGCCCTCCCAAAATTCGTATGTGGAAATCCTAAGCCGGGTGTGATGGTGTTAACAGGTGGGTCTTTGGGGGGTGATTAGGTCATGAGGGTGGACCCCTCCTGAGGGGATTTGTGCCCTTTCAAAAGAGACCCAGGGGAGCTCCCTCACCCTGTTTCATCATCTGAGGACACAACAAGAAGTTGGCAGGCTGCAACCCTGAACGGGGCCCTCATGAGAACTTGACCATGTGGGCACCCTGATCTCAGACTTCCAGCCTCTGGAAATGTGAGGAAGAAGCTGCTGTTGTTTACAAGCCACCTAATTTGTGGAACTTCATTATTAGCAGCTCAAATTGACTAACATATCTATTTATTCTTGTTTGGTTTGTAACTCATCGTCAGAGCATAAATGAATAGGCAAGGATTTCAGGATGTCAGGACATCCTCACCGGGGCTGGTCACTCACTTGGGATATGGTAACAGTCTTTGAAGTTTTCTTTGATGCATCCACTCCTCTGTGTGCAAGTGAAACGTGTTCCTCTTTATCTTCTTCGGGACTTGGGGAGTCAAAGATATCAGGGCTTGAAAGGGAAGACTGGATAAAGCCAAAAGAAAATGCTTTTGTCAGAATTACACCTTAGCTGACATAGCTTTTGTTAATATAACGCTGTATGCTTTTCAAAGCACTCAACATTTCTATTATGTTTGTCTCCTCACCTCATTATAACCCAAGAAGGCAGAAAGTGTGCTATCATCTGTGAATTAGAGATAGTGGCAGAGCTGGGATTAAGAAGCAAGATTTCCTGCACCAAAGATCTTTCTATGGGATCTTTCCACTGATGCCCAGGGGCCACCTCACTCGTGCAAGCATGCATCATTCATCTTTTCCTGCTCCTTCTGTCAGAGCCTCCCTCCTTTCTGCAAACGTTTGCTACCATGAACTTGGAACTGAACTTAATGGTAACATGCCACACACGGTCCCTGCTCTCACAGAGCCAACAGTCCAGTGGGGAAGGACACGCAGGTGGAGAGGAGGCTGCTTGTTAACCTGTCTCTCCTCCATTCCCTCCTGCTGCTTTTCTAGGACCACTACATCTGCTATATAGTGAAGTGCCTGAAAGGAATTGTCAGAGAAGAAAGCATTTCCGGGAGCAAGGAGTCACCAGGCCTGCGGTCCAGGGACCACTGCTTCCACAGCCCCAGAGCACAGCCTGCCTGCCACCACAGCAAGCTCACATCTAACTTGGTACCTTCTGCTAACTCTCTTCCCTCACTGCCAAGGACAATCAACATCCACTCTGGATTCTATCTTTGCTGCAGTATTTACAGAGTGGCAGCATTTTTTGGTAAAATATGAGGCTAACACTCCTACCCTCTACCCTCTTGGCCTCACTGTGAAGATCAAAAAGCTGGATGAATGTAATCCAATTCACTGGAGTTCTCTTGGTCATAAATGATTATTATGCTAGAATTCCCTCATTTGAGGACCAAGCAAATGAAAATAAGACTTCCCGCGGCAAGGAATCTTTTTAAATGAAGAATCTTCCAGAGATATCTTTGGCTGAGCTCATATTCAGCCTCACCTCTATGCCTTCTACCCCCATGGTGGGAAAATAGTGCTATTTAGAATCACCACTTGGCACATTATAGAAAAAGCACACCCACAAATGCTATTTGTTTTCTTCTGCTTACTAACTAAGGCAGAGACCTTACATTTAGGGAATTTTTAAGCAAGCCTTTAAAATTAAAAGGTCTTGTTTGTTAATCTTCATTTAATCTGAAAACCCAACTACCTAGAATAACACCCCCAACCAAGCTTTCTTATTAATCTAAGCTTAACTGCTTAACCACTTTGCAATGCCTGTGTCTTTTCATTTTGAGATTTTATTCAAAAATCCAGTTTCCTCCTACATAACCTCTGGTTTATGAGCTGTCAATCAAAACTTGTTCTTGGAATTCTATTAACACAAACAGCTCAGACTAGGGTGTGAGACCCCAAGCTGGGACTCATGACTGGCCCATTTCCCCACTCATTTTTGCCAACAGCATTTTAGGAATGTGTCAACATCCACTAATCCTATTTTGCTATGAAAGACATCAGGGAGCTAACTGGAAGGAGAGGAAGTGTGAATTCAGGGTACACATCCAATGGGGATGGATAGGAATGAAGGATAATTATACTTCTTTAAAGTGCAAATGTATCCTGTTGTTTTAAGTCTGCAGGTAAAATTGTTCCATATAAATTGCCGAACTTTCACTGTGCCACATCCTGTGGGCAGGGACCCTGTTTCATTCTCAGTTGCAATCTTGGTACCTGGCACAGAGTCGAGCCCATAGGAGACAGATGCCTATAAATATTTGTTGAATGAATGAATGAACAAACGCATAGTCTAAAAACAGAGTGAAGATAAGATGCTTTTATCTGATCCCCCAAAATATACCAAACTCCCAGACGTGGGATGTATGCACCAAGGGCAGGGTAGGGATGGTAATTTGAATTTCTCTGTATTTAATTCTGGATGCCTTGAGGCCCTGTAGATCTTGAAAAGCTGGGAAGAATTTAGAAGGAAAACAAAAATGAAGAAGGATTTGTAGGGAAGACATGGGAGGTGGGATTAAAAATTTAAATATAGAGATCCTAAGAAACAATTAAGTAGGTTGTGTGTATGTGAGGCATGTTGGGGATGGTGTGGAGAGGAGGAAGAAGGTGGGATTGACATGGCACTCTAAATAAAAGCGAAAAAGCAAGCCACTTTTCCAAGTCTTTCTTACAAAAAGGTGTCAATACGTGGTTAGATTTGTTTCATACAAGAGGGGGAAATAGGATGACTGAAAACACACTTCCAGACTCACTAGATATGTGAGAAGAGGTTCAAAGGAAATGGCATTCTTCTTCTTCTAAATGATGACCCCTTCAGTGGGATCAATGATGAGGTAAAAGTAGGAAGTGTTCTGGGAAACCTGCAAAAGGTTAATTCCTTGGTGTATCTGGGTACAGGTCATAAGGTCTTAGACCTGCATTCCCAGCAAGGACAAGGCACTGTGACAGACAGACAGACAGACAGACAGACAAACACACACACATACACACACACACACACACACACACACTGCTTGCAGAAGCATCAAGATTTTTCCACAAGGTTCACTTCAGTGTTGATAATGGAGAACTGGAAACAACATAAATGTCCAATAATAGTACACTAGCTAGATAAACTCATTTATTCACGAGTTAGAACACTAGGCAACCTTTAAATGTGATGTTATGGGAGAACGTGTAATGACTGGGGAGAAAGGTGCACAGTATAAGGGGGGGCAAACAAGTTCCCAAACACTGTGTGCTATGTGAGCCCACTTTTGAAGAAATGATCTATACATACAAATAGAATTTTAAATAAAAGCTAAGGCTATACAGGAAGAAGTTAAGAATTATTAACTCTGGAGAGAGGATTACAGGTAACTTTTTAAATGCATTTCATTGTTCAAATTTGGTATAATAGATGTCCAATACAAAACATTATTCAAAACAACCCAAACAAGAAACTTCTCTGTTATCAGAGTGTTCTGACTGGTCTCTCCTACATGACCAGGTGCCTTGTATGTTTAAAAACAATCTCCTAAGGGTTTGAGTGGAGGGGTTCCATGGACGGGTGCTGATAACGGGGCTTTGGGAAGGAAAGGCCTGACCGTTGGTATGCACTGTATAGCGACAGGTCTTTCTTTAGCCAAGCTTTGTTTTATTTATAGGCCAAACCAGCCTTGCTTTCATTTTCTGCCATAAAACGTGTCATTTTTTTCTCATCCATTTCGCTTTAGGTCAAGCAAGAATCAGGCTGGAAGGAGAGAGAAGGAAAGTGGGAATAGAGAGTGCCCACTGGCTGGTAGATACACAAAGAGCAAACAGAAAGAAATACTGCTTGAGCCCAGAGGACTCTCAAATCACTTTTGATCAGCCATGTATCTCATGGCCTCCCTCCCTCAGCTTGTCCTCATATCAGCCACTCCAGAAGAGCCCTTAGCTGGAGTCTCTGATCTTTCCTGCTTTTCAGGTGCAGAGAAGTGAGAGACACTTACGGATGTGAGGGACTGGGATGGAGGCCGTCTCCCCGTGGCTTTTGGTCTGCTTGTGGTTGGGTGACTGAGTTTCTCAGTAGATGATACCACGGAGTCAAAACCTTCTAGGTCTAAAACAAAAGTAAAAGAGAATATGAAGAACAACAATAGGAGTGAGGAGAGGGTCCTTAAATAACATGCCACCCACATCTCTTTTCCTCAATGATGATCGTTTACGTCTGGATAACACTTCATCATTTAGGAAAGCTGTTGACACCCTCTGGTCATCCGATAAATGTGATTCAAATAGAATGAAATAATCACTTCCTCCTCGGTGTAACAAGCTAACATGGAAGAGAGAGGAACATGGTTTTTCTTTCCCTCTTTAATAGCTCTCTTCATAAATCTTTAAAAGCTATAGAAGGAGGAGTGAAATAGGAGTCCTCTTTTTCCCACAAATCCAAATCCATTTTGGGAGATGAAACATTCTTGCAGTCTCAACCCCCGAAGCAGTCATCACAAGGTACAGCATCCATGGGCAGGGGGATGCTGGTTGTTGATTCCAAATGACAGAGAGGCCAAGGCTGTACCACAGTACTCTGGCCATTAGCTCTCACCCTGGCGTTAGACTATACACTCCCTGGAGATGGACAGCAGGCTTCCACTTTTCCTGAGAACTCCCCCAGCCTGGCCCCATTCTGTTTCCAGAGGCATCGTGTGATGGTCAAGCAACAGAGACTCATTGTCTTCAGTCACCTGTCTGCTCATTCCTTCAGTCCGTCCTGACCGAGCAGCTACTCCGTGGGACACAGCTGGAGACTGAGGCTACACCAGTGGGCTCAGCAGGAATGAGTCTGCACTCAGAGAGCATACGTCCTCTGACTGATGGTTCAGATGAACATAGAATCATTCAGCCTGATTGTCACTGCACCTGGCACAGGCCCAGGAGGAAGGCCTCTGGCTTTACTCTGCTGCCGTCTTCAACAAATGATAAGGCCAAGGGGCTACCTGGTTCTATGGCATTCTGAGGATTTACAAATCAGATGTATATGTGTGTGTGGTGTGCAAAGGAATGGCTGGCAGGAAAGAGCCAACCCTGAGGCCCATTATTGCTTGTGACTGGGGTACCAACGCCTCTTGCTGACAAGTAGACCATGTTTCATAGGCCGTGCCAGGCACTGCCTTCCCCAACTATTCACCATTTCCCCTTTTAACACAGCCCCAGTTTTGTTTCAGGACAATGTGCCCAGCTTGAGCTGAACCATGCTTGGTCTAAGCCAATGATGGCAATCCTACTCCTCTTTGCCTATGACTGGTCTAGAGATGGCCATGTAGCCCAATTTGGGTCACTGAGAAGTAAAAGGAAGCCTACTGAGAGCGTCTCAGGAAGAGATGTCCTCTCTGACTAGAGGGAGGCAAGTGAGGGGAAGGCCGTTTGTGTTGCTGCTTTCTTCTTTCCTTCTTGGCATGCTGTTCTGTACGGATAGGATGCCTGGTGCTGTGGCAGCCATCTTAAGACCATGAGGGGAGGCCCGGCCAATGTTTTTGGAGATCTTGAAGATGGCAGAGCATAAAGATGGGAAGATTTGGGTGACTGAAAGCCCTGATGAACCACCCACCAACACTGGAATCACCCAGTGCCCAGACTTCCTGCCATGTGAAATTAATAACCCTCTGTTATTTCTGCCCATTTTAATCAGATATTCATTATTTGCAGCTGAAAGCATCTCAACTGCCATGATGGCAAATATGCTGGCTCAGGACAGAAAAGATAAAAATTATGTGTGGTTTTTTTCCTCCTTATTTTGGGGAGAGCTCTTTTGTTGAAGATTATAATAAGTGGCCTGGCTGTTTGTCAGCTTTATTCTGTTAATGAACAGGCAAGTGTTGTCTGCAAAGGACATCTTTTAGTGGAATATGCAAAACCAAGCACATGTCCATCACTGGTCAGGACAACCCATTACATTACACCTGGGGTTACATTAAGTGACTTTATTCTAGCACCGGGTGAATGAACTCAGTGAACCCATCTGATCAGGGCAAGGCAAGCAGAACTGCAGGTTTCCTATCTGCAGAGAGAGCACAAAGTTAGCAGTGGTGCTCTGAGAACAAAGGGGAGACCCCACCCCAAGACAACCACTATCAGTGGTTCAGTATATTACCCTCCATGCTTTTTTCTAGAAATAGTATAGTCCACACTATATGTAGTATTGCATTCTGCTTATTTCATTCAACATTATAAGGCCACAACACTAAACATTCTTCATAAACATTTCGTTGTTGGATAATCTTCTACTGCACTGCGGTTCATAATTTATTGAATCAATCCCCTATTGTTGGATAGTTTCCAAATTATTCCCCACTCTGATTTCTTTTTAACTATAGAAAAGTGCTACACAAAAATCCTTGCATGTACTCTACATATAATGAGTTTAGCGGGTTCTCCATGCAGCTCCCCAGCAAGGAGAAGGGAACCAGGCTCAGGACAGGGAGATCTGCTGGTGGGCAGAGGAGCTGCGTGTGGAGGACAGGAGGCACAATGAAGGCAGAGGAAGCCTGGGGGACAGGAGAGAGGAGCAGGCAGCCAGCGGGGGCAGAGGGGGTGGCAGGAGGAAGAGAAGGAGAGCACCCGGACAGGTTCCATCAATCAGTCAAGGCTGGGCGCTGCCAGGGGCTAAGAGGGATCATGTCTACTGGGCTCTGTCCTGGAAATTGAAACAAGCTCCAGACTCGAAGCCTGAGCAGGGGGAAGAGATTAAGAACAAGTAAAGGGTAACTGACTCTGGTTGTCCACGTTGGCTGCACAGTAGACTCATCTGGATAATTAAAAAACAAACAAAAGACTCATACCTGGATGCCACTGCAGGGACTGACTGCATTGTCTAGGGTGCAGCCTAGGCAGGTTTTCCATCTCCCTGGGGGTGTCAGTATGTGGCCATGCTGAGAAGCACCACACTAGCAGGGTGAAGGGTGCTGGGGCAAGGGCCAGGTGACCGACAGGGTATTCCAGTGCCCAGCAAGTTGTCAGAATTAAGGCTCACCAGCAGGGTGGGCCCTCCAATGCCAGGTAGGGGAGTGCTGACTGATGTGTGGGGCAACAGAGGCACCAGAGCTGTTGATCAAAGTGGCAGAATAAGCTTGGGTGATTAGTGACAAGTCAGAAACACTGCAGCTAGAGTGAGAAAGAGGCCCACAAGGCGACCCAGCATGCAGAGTGGGGTGCGACAGGGGTGTGGGGAGCAAGGGAGGCAGATGGGATGGCCTCAGCATGTCCGTGGTGTCCAGGGCCAGACAAGGTCACACCCAGGAAACTTCTGCCAGACTCCAGGGAGGACTCCATCTTTGGTCCCCATCCACCCTCCCAAGCCCACTGAAATAAAGTCCACCTGGGAGCTGAGGGTTTGACAACATGTGAGATGGTAGGCTGTGACAAATTACACTTGCAGAACAACTCAGAGGTGTAGTGTCTGTCTCCTACCCTTAGATTGTGAGCCCCAGGGGGGCAGGAACTCATCTTCGTGCTCTAGAGTCTAGCACCTTCCTGGGGAAAACGTGTTTAATATTCTGTAAGTGAAGGAACATGTGAACAAATGAACAGCCAACGAATGAGCAAACTATCTCCAGAAAAAAACGGATTCTAGGAGTGTAGCTTAAGGAGGCGGGTGTTAGTGGGACATGAGGTGGCAGGTTCACAAGAAAGGCAGCATCATGCACCATGGCTGCAGAGAAAGCTTGGCTGACCCATTTCATTTTACTGGCTGAGGTCTACACTAAAAAGACCTGTACACGTTAAAGCCAGGCCACTTAGCCAGAGTCTCTCCAACAGATGGACAGATGGCTGAAAAGACTGCCTTGTTTCTGTCATCTAAGAGTAAGAGGTGGGTCAGAGTCCTGCAGGGGGAGCCACTCTTAACCTCTTCATACCTTATTCAGCTACGTTTAACATTCTATGGTTTGAGCCTATGAAAAGCACTTTTTGGAAATAACAAAACCAAAATTCTTGAAAGAAAATGACACATCAAGTATGTGGTCACCTGCTAAAGGGGGACCTCAGACCCCAAATTACAATACACTTCTGCTTTCTGACAGTGCAGGGGAGCTCTTCAGTACTATAACACAGATTTTCAGGGCAGAGGGCATGCATGCTCTCATGACTGTGGCCACAGTAGCTGAGATTAAGGCAGAATTTCCATGACTCACCCACTGTGGTGCAAAGAGAATGTCCCAATTTTCATGAGGGTTTTGAAATGAATCAGGCTGAAACTTGATATGAGCTTTCTCAGCCTGGCTGGGAATTTTTCCTCCTAATAAAAAAATGGTTCTAATGCCCAGAAGCCAATCTAAAACTATTGAACTTGCAAATGTTAGGTATTTTTTAAAAAAGTTTGTTTCTTAAGGATGAGAGATTCTTGGCTTTTTTGATACTTGGAAGACAAACCCTCTGCAGACATGTGGGCAATAATTCATGTTGGATGCTGTGTTGGCTTGGAAAGGGCCTTTGACTCTTCATGGCACATGGGGTTGCCTGCTTTCCGGGAATTTCAGTCACACCCTATTTAGTTCAATTAGAAACTGTGGGCTCATCTTCCATGGATGGGAGGGATGGTACTGGTGATCACAGGTGGCTTAAAACATAGCCACTGAAAACGCAGAGGAGAAATACTCAAAAGTCTGACATGGGCCAGCTGTCACCAAAGGAGCTGTTCATGAGCTCCTAAACGGCTCTGGCCTTGGGAAAGCCCCAGACTGGGAGTTTTCTACAGCTGAAGCCTGGCAATGTCACTCCCTCCCATTATCTCTGGAGGCCATTGCTTCTCTTCCATGTCCCTGTCAAGGATCATTAAGGCTGTTGGAACCGCTGCAGTGTTTCTCCAAGGCCCTACCGCTCTGCGGGCTGCTACCAGAGAGAGGTGTGTGAAGTGCAGTTCTGAGTATGTCCCTTCACTGTTTAAGGTTCTTCCCAAGTTCCCATGAAATCCTCGTGGTATGGCCTGTGCCCACCTCTGTCTCTGCCCCTCACTGACTTCCCCCTCTCCTCCCCTTCCCTGGGGCCATAAAACCTTGGCTCTTCTTCCAAAAAGCTAGACTGCCCCTAAAGCCCAGCTTGGGTGCAGCTGCCCATCTCCCCAGCCTCAACACTTAGCATCCTGAACTGACATTCCTTGTTGACGTCTCTTTCCCCCGCCAGGCAGGGAAGAATCTGGGGCTTTTACCTCTGTTTTTCCCAGGCCTGACGTCATTCCTGGCTTGTGGTGAGTGTTCAGAAAATGCTTATTGAATAAATTAACAAACAAGTTATCTGGGCTTCAGTTTTTCCACCAGAAAAAATAAAGAGAGAGAAAATTAGTTGAGCTATCAGCTTTCAGGGCTATTCTTTTATAAATGTGAAGTTGTGTGAAAACCGTTTCAAATCACACAGGCAGAATTTTGTTTTTATGCACAATTGATGGAGGTGTGGGATTTGGGAACAGAGATCAAAGAACAAGGCTAAATCTTTCAAAAAAAATTTTTTTTAAGATTTAAGTTGAGAATAGCTTAAACCCACAGGACCGTAGGTACCTTCTCCACAGGGAAGGAACATCTCAAGGCAGTCTGGACAGGAAAAGAAAATCTCACCCTGCGTGTAAATCATTTGACTAGTATGGAAAATCTGTGCAGACTACAAAGACCCATTACTAGGGGTCAAATGAATACCTTTGTCAGCTGAGTCACCAACTAAAAAATTCTCATTTGAGCAATGATTAGGTTCTGTAGGAAAGCAAGGCCTCTGAAGTGTGTAAGGATATAGCAGATTAGCTGTTGTGTTTCATGTATGATCCAGATGTGAAGTTTGCAAGACACAGCTGCTGGGAGTGAACAAGTCTGAGCTACTGTGCAGCCACCCTACTATTCCACATTTCGCACTTGCATGCCCATTTAACCCGCACAAGAGCCCATGCCGCATAGACCACTCCAGCCCGTAAAGAGAGAGATGGAGGGTCAGAGGGTGGACAACTTGGTCAAGGCCACAACCAGAAAGCAACAGGGTCCCCACCCAGATTCATGTCCCAGGAATTCCTTCCACTACAGAGCCCTGGGCAGATGGCAGGAACATTTGATCTTATTTCTCACTCAACCTATAGTGAATTCTGTGAATTGTTTCTACATCAAGAACAAGAAAAGATACTAGGAAATGTAATTTGTGTGTGTGTGAAGAAAGCAGTCTATGCTCTGATAACGAGCTACCTTTGTTCTAATTTATTCAAGTGTGTTTTTAAATGGGCAGCAAAAGGGACTGGCTTCTTTAAGGAAATCTCTGGCAAGAAATGTAAGGTGTTAGGCAAGTTAAGCCAGGATGTTCGGCTATTCAGTTTATGTGGAAACCTGTAGCTCGAGAATAAGAGAGGGAGACACAGTTTATTTACTCATTCACTTACTCACACATTTATTATCTGGGTGCCAGGCACAGGGAGAGCTTTGAGACTGAAAGCACTAGCATGCTGCATCAGTGCTCTTCACGGAAGCTCACTGTGCTGATAGAAACCTGCTATATCTGCACTATCCCCTATGGTAGCTACCAGCCCCGTGTGGCTCCTGAGCACATGCAACTTGGCTAAGTAGGATTATTTAAATCAAATTAAAGTTAAATAACCGTGTGTAGCTGGTGGCAACAAAGATCTCTATCATGACCCTGCATCATGGGATTTCTTCTCATTTATGCCCAGTCCATTCATTCCATATAGATCTACTAAGCAAGCACTATGATTCAGGCTCTGGGCCAGACATGGGGGGATACAGGGGTGAACAAAATTGCTGAGGTCCCTGCCCCACAGAGCTTAGAGCCCCCTGAGAGACATACTTCTATATATATAATTAAAAATTCTGCTAGCTACTACTAAAGAAACGTAAAAGATGAAATTAGCAATGCTAGCATGTGGACCTAATTTAGATCGGGGGAAGGTGGGCATCTTACTGAAGTTTGGCACTGAGGAGACAAAAAGTGTTTCACGTGGATGGATAACAAGCAACAGTAATTGGGAAAAAGTATCTTTTCACATTTGCAGTCCTTGAAAAATTGTTCACTGCACGTCCAAATTTGCTATGCAAAATGATTTAGTAAATAAATAGTGCATTTACTGGAAATAATAGTTATGCTAATTATATACATGGGACTGTAAACTGGATAACATCTTTGCAATGCCATTTGGCAATACCTATTATGAAATGTAAATGTGTATACTTTCAGATATTCCACTTCTAGAATTAATCCATAGAAGTGTTTATGTAAGTGTAGAAGGATGTATTTATGAGGCCAGTGGCCTTCAGACTGTTTTACCAGTGTACCTCCTAAAATAATCTTGAAAAGCCATGTACACCCTCACACATCTTAAGTTGACATCTAAATTTTTTTTAATTGAGGTATACTTGGCGTAACATAATAGTTTCATATTCAACATCTCAAGTTTTAGTCACAAAGAATATAATCTCTGCTATATTCTAAATACTGATATAACTATTATATTGCTCTCAAATATATCATAGCAATTTAATAACCACTATCATCTATTTAATAAAATCACGAGCAAGCTTTTCTTTAAAAGTTGGAAATTCTGCATCATTCCTTTTCCTCTCTGAATTTATATTTCCATCATACATCCATGGTTGAATTTCATAGTGTAATATATTTTTGTGATTTTTCCTAATTTTGTCTTTTAATTACTACCCTTTTCTGCTATAAAACATGCACATAAATTGAAATTTATGATTTTTATTTCCTGAAATTGTAAGGTTCTAAGTATAAAAATTATTTTTCTTCTGGAGTTATTATAATTGTGATTAGTATAAATATGGTCAAACCACATGTATACATACATACAACACATTTTGATGAATAATTTATAAGCATAAACAAGCAGAATTTTATGGGGCTTTCCCTCAAATACTTCCTGCTTATGTGGATGATTATTATTTAACATCAGAATGACATGGTTTGACATCAATTCTATTCCTATTTTTCATTTTATAGATGTAAAGGCCAAGAAACATTATTCACATAAATAGAAGCATAAGGGAATGGAAAGAATTTTGGCACTACAATGCCACTGAACTCCTTGAACTCCTTCCAAGTCATATACCAAAAATCAGATAGTGGTCTACATCATCAAGAACTAATTTTAACAATCAGCTGTCAATGAACAACTCAGTGGGTACCGCCTTCAGTTTTGCTGGAAACAAAGAACTCGAAACCAACCAACTTGGAAATGAATTTTTTTTGTCCAGTTGATAAACTCATTCAATTTCTCATCTCCAAAACCAATCTTAGAATCGTCTCTCAGTTTGCACCAGGAGTCTGTATACCCCTGGAGTGGGCAAGAGATTGGCCAGGCTTCATAAGGTGGGAGAGGGTGGGAGGGGAAGGGGCAGAAGCATGACACCAGGGCTCTCAGGAGGTGAGAGTGGAGAAAAAGCACGTAAGACGAGGCGGCACTATCCGGGGCCTAGGAAGTCCCTGTGGCCCCCAAGGTGCAGGCAGCCCCACTCACAGACCACGGGCCCTGGCTGCCCTCTGTAGCACTGCTCCTCAGGAACTGGTTATGGTGGAGTCACACCACAGCACTTCCAGACGGCAGCGCAGACACTCAGTAGAACATTCTAATGCACATACAAAACAGTAACATCCTAATGTCTAGAATTACACATAAGCCAAAATTATGCTGAGTACAAAACCAGAGGAGGAAATACCTCCTGTCCAAAGCCCAGGGCTCTTTTTACCACACTGGGAGGGGCAGGCACCTCTGGACTTGCCAGAAGGGCAGGCAGTCCCTGTTCTCGGAGCCTCGGAGGAAGGAAGAGGACAGAGGTACAAAGTATTCTAAAATATGACATCCCATGAATTATTTCTAAAAAAATCAAAAGCAAGTGTATCTCTATAAAAAAAATTCATCTGCTAATTGTACATTTCAGTTTTCCCCTGAGCTTCCACTTTCTTCCTGAGCTTCTGTAAGGCCTTTTCTTTGCCCCTGACATTTCTTGCCCTTCTCCCCAATCTCTGCAGACATGTGCTGGACCTGTGGTTTTCAGACACCATACCAAGAATTGGTATACATCCACAACAGTTATCACCAGTCCATAAAGTACCAAGAAAAAGGGCCACGTGTAGGTCTCCCAGTTAGCTAAATTTGTTCAATTGTTAAACCTGGAGATTATTTCTACTAGGTGATGGCATTTGTTTTTTGAAATGCCCTTAATTAATAAAAGAAAAATCAGCAGTCTCTCAAATTAAAAGCCTTTTTTATTTTGGTAAGCGAGTCCGTGACATTCCAAACACTGCGAACGACCTCAGGGAGAGGAGGTGGAGAGCACCACTGTAGGTCACCGCAAAGCTAAATAAAGAGGCTTCTCTGGCTCTGAACCAGGGCTCCCAGCTCACTTACACCTTGCCCTTAGCTTGTCACCACCGGATCCAGTTACCTTCTAACCGGGCCCCCCGACCACACACCTCCAGCGCTCATGACTTTCCTCACGTATGAATCAAAAGTGGCAGGAGGCTGAGTGCGCTGAGGTTTCCCGACCCTTCACGAGGGTCCCAGGCTAGAAAGAAGTTTGATACCTCAGTTTTCCTCCTTAGTCAAGTGTAGTTTGTCTATAATGCTTTTTAGCATGACAAAGGGGGTACTGAGCATGGTTTTCTGGAGGGTCTTATACTCCTGTGGATATTTACAAGCCAAACAAGTTATAACTGGGCCCTGTGAATCTGTGAGCCCACAGCTAGTGGGCAGAGGGGGCACTGCAGACCACATAAATGTCCCTCCACATTTATATCTTCAAAGCTGTGAATGGTCTTAGCATGTAGCAAAAGCAGAACTGCTCAAGTCACTGGGCTGAAGGAAGACTGTGAGGGCCTTGACCAGAGAGAGGCAGGCAACCAAAATACCAGGGAGAACATGCCACCTTTGCACTCAGATGAGCTCCCAGGGCCAGCCCCAAGTCCACACAGCCAATGTGCATTGTGGCCCTCTCCAAGCCAAGAGCCATCCAACCTGATGCTGGCCTTCTGGTCGTCTCACTGGTCAGTTACTTCTCGTTACAGGCTGATGGCCGTAGGTGGCTCAGGCAGGGGGCACTGTTAGTGCTCGTACCTTTGGGTAATTCACACCACCAAATACATCACTCCCATGAGGTTATGCAGCATCTCTCATCGTCTCCCCATTGATTTGTTTACCCTCCACCTGTGTTTCTATAGTACTTATGTGCCTTTTCCTACTGGGGCTTTGAATGTTTATTGCTTTTTCACTTACTGGATGTGATGGGGTAAAAGATGTCTGTGGGACTCATCAAAACTAAGCATGAACCCAGCCAACCCAACAGACTGCCAAAGGCCAGAATGCCCTAATGGGGGCCAAGCAGGCAGAACCAAGCAGCCTGGGTCTGGTGTTGACCCATGTTTCTAAATGTGTAGGTCTCTCTGTGGGCACCCTGACTTTACATCTGGGACCAAACTCTTGGAAATACAGAGAAGGACAAGGCCTTGTCATCAGCGTGTTTCTTCTAGGACTCTGAGATGGTTTTGACACCAGTGCTGGTTGCCAGCTAGAGCTCGTTTACTCAGCAGGAATCTAGGTTGTGAGCCCTCAGAATCTTAGGGGACAGTTTGGGAAAAGGTTGGGGGGGGCGCTACAGGGAGAGGTCCAGGCATGCCACCTCTTCTGAACTAACTGGAGCCAAGGCTGTGTCTCCCAAAGTGTGGGGAAGAAACCAAAAAGGCTCAGAGGACCAACTCAGTTGAAGACCCACCAATCACAAGTTCAACCTGTTTTACTTCCTTGGTATAAAACGCACAACCCTAAGCATAGTCTCTTGCTTTCTGTCATCATACTTAAGAAATGCATATTGCTTCTCAAAAAGTCCTGATATAAATTGACATTTAATCATGACTTGTGTCCCTGGATAGGAGCCAGAGGTGCACCTGTCCACATACACACCCCACCGCCCCACACGCAGACTCGACTATGTTGAAACAGGGACTACACCTTCCTCTCTGCACAAGTAACGTCACCCACGTTACTGACCCCAGGCAGGGGTGAAGGTTGCTGGTAAAGAGACACTGTCTGTGGGAGTCAGAGCAACTGACCCAAAGATAGCTGAGAGGCATGGTACATTCACACAATGCTCAGCCAGCAGTCCTCCTGGAACATTCCAAATTTCATTAATGGCAGGTGGGACACCGTATATTGCCCTATTAAACCTGAGAAGTCACTCAATGGCCTGAAATGTTGAAAGGACCAAAGGGGAAATTTAAAATATAAAATCAAATGACAGAAAAAACAAACAGCCCAAAGCCAGGGATCTAAGTCTTCCCCTCAAATCTGCCCAAGAACCTTCCCAAAATGATTTCTTATAGTAAAAGGCAGAAGTTTCAAAATAAGTTAAGAATTTAATCACCTGTTTATAGAAATTTGGTGTCATATTAACAATTTTGTGTTAATGGTCACCATTATACTGCTTTGTATATGTCTTGAAAAGCTTTACGATCCACTTGTCCTTTTATTTAATATCCACTTAAACAAGGGCTGTTCAATTCTGGGAGAGAATCTAATCCCAAATATAACACTTCTTCCATGTGCAAACCAGACTCAAATTGTATCATTTTTTCCAGGGCAAGTAACCTGCCAGGAGCCTGAGTAAGAGTTCTTTCTTAAGGTCATGGGTATTAGCTTGGCCAGTGTTTAAGTGAATTACTTCAAATAAAATTTTTTTAAATATACAAAGTCATCGGTTTCCAAAAGCTCTGAAACCATTTTCAAACTACAGTTTATAGAGATTATCAGAAAATAAGATGGGCCACTCCAGGACAGTGCACTTGAGAGGACACTGTCCTCAGCCCAGCCGTTCCCAATTCACCATCAGCTTTTGGGCACCAACAGGCTTTCTCAACCTCGGCGCTATTGATATTTGAGGCCTGATAGGTCTTTGTGGTGGGGGTGTCCTGTGTACTGGGGGATGTGGAGCGGGGTCCGCGGGCTGTACCCATGAGATGCCAGTAGCACCCCCCACTCCACCCACACTTCCATGTTGTGACAGCCAAAAATACCTCCAGACGTTGCCAAATGTCTCCTGAGGAGAGCGGCCGAGAACCGCTAGTGCAGACCAGCTTCACACACTGAAATATTTGGGCTCATGGGCTAGGGAGACCTGGGTTCAAATCCAACTCTGCTCCTTACTAGCCAGTTAACCTTGCCCAAGTTACATCGCTTTCTTAATTCCCTGTCCCTTCTCTATAAAAATAAGAGTCTTTACCCCTCCCTTACCGGGCTGGTGATGATAAGAAATATACAAAATATACAAAACATCTAGTAAGCACCCAGTGACTATTAGTTCCTTCTTTCCTTCCTCTTGCTCGCTCCCACTGCTATTATTTCCCTGCTATAAGTTCGGGATAATGGAAGAAGGAAGAAGAAAGGGGGTCTATGCCCTTCACTATCCTGGAGGAATGATTAACACTAGGACACAACATGCACAGTTACACTCCTACATTCCTGCAGAAGCAACTATCTGCACACTGTACCTCAAAGAGGAACCAAGGATGATAAAGGCATATTCTGCTCTGAAATTTTCTTAGAAAAACACTCCTGGCCTTCTGAACATTTTGTGATTGCTCTATCACCACAGCTGTAATCATACTTACCAATGTCCAGGTGAACCTCAACTTCAGCAAACTGTGTAAAACAACCCATATATGCAACACCTCATGGGGACTTATTTGTATTACAAAGTGACACCTCTACCAACTTTTAGAGAACTTTCTTAACATAATCCTATTTATGAAAGTGGTTTACAGACAACTCTGAAACATCAGTATAGTGGCTTTTAGTCTAAATAAACACAACTGCATTATACACTGGGGCAAAGGGGCATTTCTAACCCCACACTTATAAATTGGTGGTGTGTATATCTTTTTTGACACTGAGATCTTAGAATGGTAGGAGAATTTCAACTAAATCCTTTTTAACAGCTTTGAAGTATAATTTATATTCCATAAAATTCACCCATTTACATGTACAACTTAACACATTTTAGTAAATTTACAGAGGTGTGCAAACACTATCACAATCCAGTTTTAGAACCTTTCTAGCACCCCAATGCAATCAGCTCTCAATAGCATTCCCCAAACATAGCTAGGGAAGTACCTTTGCATTTCCTGGTCCAAATGAACCCCCCTACTTTGCCCCAAGGCATATGTGAGAGATCTGAGGACAAGATGAAGTCAGACTTCATACCCTCCAAACCAGTATTCTGGCCTAAGTCCATCAACTTTAGAGCTAGTGACACATGGCCCCCAGACTGGCTACAATGTGAAGTGTGGGGCTGTGGAGGGGAGCCATCAGCTTCCTGAAGTGAGCAGGGGTGATATCCACGTAAAGAGATGGAAGTGGGAAAAGTTCGACGAGATTCGAATAGACTGGAAGACAGCAGTCAAAACAAAGGCGGCCAGCAACAGAGAACTGAGAAGGGCAGTTTCCAAGTCAATTAGTTGAAAGGAGATGGCTTAGTTCCCAGGCTGCTTCCCACCTCCGTTGCTATGTGCTTCAGCGGGAAAGGAACGGAAATCTCCATGGTATTGAAGCATAGCAATAAATCCCACCTTGTTGTGGCAACTACAATATACGGCATAATAAAAATAAATGTTAGGGTGCTTGACTCCTCGGCCTATAATCTCCCATTCCAATCAGAACAGAGATTCTTCCATCAGCAAGAGAAGACTGGATGATTTAATTTTCATTTCTATTCATGCACAGGCCTGCGATGGAGCTCATCTATGTTTCCTATTAATGCTGAAATACGGTCGTGGAGTTTGATGCACACTATCTCTAACTGACATCAACAACTTCGTTTTGGTTCAACTGATTTCATTCTAAATTATTGTGGGCTGACAGATGCTGGTAGATGCCGACACGAGATCTGAAAAAGCCATGCTCTCTAATTGAATATTATAATAATTTTAAATTACAGCTTTATTAAGAGGAAACGGAGTTATTTATAGCTAACACTGATGATTTTCTAGTGGCTCTCAGGGCTGTATTCTGCTATTCACTGCAGCCCACATTTGGACAACTTCGATTTCCTGAATCACTAACAAAACATTCTGATACAAATCATTTCCTTCTCAATTCAAAGTAATGAACAAATGCAGCCCCTCTGCACCATCCTATTCTCCTAGACCGGCCCACTTGCAAGGAGAGCTTTTCTGCATTTGGGCCTCAAGACATTTTGCTTAAAATCCTCTCCTCCCTGGGCCTCTGGGATGCTGCCAGATAGATGTGACTTTGTGCAGGGCTGGGTCTTCAGCTCTAGGTTCTTCTTTCTCTTTTCTCATGGTAAGGACTTTATTTATTTATTTTCTTATCTTAACTATCACTTCTAAGCAAACAACAATGTTAATAATAAGAATGTCTCTTTTTGAAGACCATTAAGTGATTTTACCTAATTCTGAAAGACAAGGTGAGGCAGCTGGTAGAGATCTTAGCATTTCTTCACAGATAAAGAAGCGGAAGCTCAGAGAGTTTGTGTAAATTACAAAAGGTCACCCAGCCAGGAAGCCACAGAATGAGCACTCACACCAGGTCTGCTGCCGCCAGCCCTGCGTTGTCCCTGGTAAGGTCCTAACCCCAACCTGCCATCCCAACCCGCCTCTCCAGTCATGGTCCTCCACCGGCACCTCCATCCAGCACCAACACGGGGGTGTCTGACCAAATCTCAAAGTCAACGTGTTTAAATAATTTCATGTTGCCCCTCCCAAGCCAGTTCCTCCCCTAGACATGCTTATCTCTGCCCAAGTCATTTTCCCCATCACTCAAGCCTCACGGCTGGCAGATTATTCTCTCCACCCTGCTCCCGACTCCTCGGTCTAACTGAAGCCCAGCAAGAATTCTCTCACAGTGCTGCCTCCTATCTGTCCCTTCTTTCACCATCCTGTTGTGAGCAGCTTAATTCTGGCTCCCATTCACTGCCTCTCACCCAACTATCAAATAACCTGCCTCCCTGACACCCATCGGATTGGCCCCACAACTGGCTCCATCAGTTGTTATCTGAATTTTTAGACCTGATCATGTCACTTCAGTGTCAACCATCAGCACTCCCACTGCCTACAGAATATGTCACAAATCCTCCCTCTCGGACTCTACCCAGTCCCGACTCCCATCTCCAGGGCAGCCCTGCTCAGTGCCAGCACAAACCGTCTACTGCAGTCGGGCTGATCCACGCTCAGCTGTCGGCACCCCCATGTGGTTTCCCTGCCTACCTCCACCTCTGCCTCAGTGAACCCAGTTCCAGACCCCGAGAAGCCTGCCCCCTTTGTGCAGCCTGCTCTATCACCTGGGCACCAAGGGGTACTGCCTGCTTCACTTCCCACCACTCAGCCACCATGCCGACAAACCGTCAGTGTCACCTCACCTGCCATTTGCCGCCTCAGGGGCCCAAACAGACCCGAAGCTGCTGGAAGGCAGGGCCTGTTTGTGAGGACCTTGGTGTCCAGTTAGCCCCGTCTTTGAGGAGTACATACCCGAATATTCAGTGGTTGATTACATGGCCACCAATCATCATGTATCACAATGCAAATAATAAATACATTAAATTTTTAGCAATATTCTTCTGGGATTAATGTCTTCTTGGCAAAATGAGAGGAACTAAACCTCGGCATCTCTTTCTGGGCTCCCAAATACACACAACTGGTGCTCAGTTTCCACTGTCTGAAAAGCTCCCACAAACTAAGCCCCCAACAGTGTTGAGGCCATTCCAAACTAGCTTGTCAGACTGGAAAACATGGGATTCGTATTTTGGCGATAGCCACTTTCATCATCTCAGGACCCAAAGAAAGTAAGGGTCAAAGGCCAGGGCTCCTCACAAACAAGGCACAGCCTTATGTGTTCTGGAGTGGGGAGAACACCTCCCTTCCTGTGGGAGGCCCCCCCATTACCTTCGCTGAAACTTCCCTGACTGGCCACCTTGCCTTAAAACAGGGCCCAGATGCTAAACCACAGCAGTGAAACGAGAACTTCATCAGGCTCATTCTGGTGAGTCCTCCTCACTCACAACCAATCACCACTCGGCTCTTCTGCACCCTTTAACCAGGTCAAAAGCTACAGCAGCATTTCAATTATTATTGCATCAGCCCAAGCTGTCAGAAGCTCTTGGTCATGTTTCCTGACTGGGCTTCTCAAAGGCTGAGTTTGTAAAACAGTTCCTGGAAACAGGGCAAGTACTTTTGGTGTTTATAGTCACAATGACACATCCCACCTCCAAGCCTTCACAAGATCAGACCAGAGGCTGCAACTCAGCAGTTGCAAAGATGAGACTCTATTAGCAGGTTCAGAAGAAAACAGCAGTCAAAAAAGGACTGCACCCAAGGTGATGAGAATGCTCACATGAGGCACTCTAGGGCCTCCCATAAGCCTACCTACCAACCGATGGATATTTGGTTCTAAATTAAGCGGCCAACACAGAAGAAGCTGGAAATCTTCCATGTCAAATCAATCCCAGATAGTGGCTGCCAGAGGTTGGGGAAGGGGAAGGGGCAGGCAGGAGGTGGGTGCGGCTATGAGAGTCAGCTTGAGGGAGACTAGTGGTGATGGAATGTTCTACAGGCTTGACAGTGACGGTGGAAACACAAACCTACACGTGACAAAACTGTGCAGAATTAAATACACATAAGTTTTAGTAAAAGTAGGGAATCTGGTGGACTGTTATCAATATCAATATCCCGGTTGTCATCTCGTATTACAGTTTTGTAAGATGTTACCATTGGGGGGAACTGGGTAAAGGGTATGTGGATCTCTCTGTGTGATTTCTTACCACTGCATGTGAATCTAGAACTATTTCAAAATAAAAAATTTAGTCTAAAAAAGACAAATTCCAAAATGTAACCCTCTCTATGATGTAGAATATGAGAGAGTGCTAACTTACAACCGTGACAGGTACAAATAAAAGACATAAAGCCAGAAAAAATGTAGTCCCTGATTCAGGACTTCTTAAAAGGGCTGTCACCAAGTCAGACCAACGGTGGCCTCAGCCAGCACACACGTGACTTCCCACGACCCACACACACCCTCCAAAGGCCCTCCGACTTGTTTACCCAGAGACTTTAGCTACCTTCCCATTTATCATATGGTAGTCTCTTGACCTTCAGGAAACCCCCTCATATTATGAACTAAGTGGCCATCATCACACCAAAGCTTATATTACATTCAAAGTCCAACACCTCGTGCTGTGCCTCCAGTGAACTCTGCCACTCTGCATTTTCACCCATTTGCCTTTTTTATACTAAATACACATATTATTGGAGAATGAGAATGTAAGTGCTAATGCTCATTTTTACAAAAAGGTTTCTCCATCATTTCTTTTCACTAGACCTTGCAAGGAGTTTCTCTTGAGGCCAGGCACCATACAAATCCCAGGGCACTCTGTTTCAATGTGGAAACCACCATCGCTGCCCTCTGATACAAAACTGCAACATCTAAACCCCACCCAGGGCTGTTAGTCTTGCATCTAAACGGTTGTGTTAGTTCTCGTTAGGCTGCCTGAAGTGGCAGGACAAGTTCTGCTGTTCTTTTAAAATGTTGCAAAAAGAAGCAATAATGTCCTTCTTACTCACCGATGTCATTGCTGCGGTCCGAGAGATCCTTGTCCAGGATGCTCGATACCGAACTGCCCACCAAGTCAATCTTTGGGCCGTCACCCCTACATTAAAAACACAAGTCCAGGCATTTAATAGTTGGTGTGTGTCCTTGTCATTTTGTCAGCTTTCTTGCTGCACACATGATAAGGAGTGTGCTGTGGTGGGGGGCAGGTGGCACTGTCGCCTGCGAGGAAGCGAGTGGGAACCAATGAGCTAGCCAACCACATGGGCCGTGGTGCAAACTGGCACCCAGACTGGATGCCCACTTCCCCAGCACACATTCTCAAAGATGGCTATTGTAATAACAACTTTTTAGCAAGGCACCTTCAGTCACAAACCGTCCTGCTGGTACACAGGGTACAACATAGGGCTTGCTCCCGCCCC
>JAQQAC010016209.1:13804002-13878323 GCA_029783875.1 Phataginus tricuspis
CCAAGCTAGGTGGTACCTACTCTGGAGAGGCTCATGGTCTAAATGGGAGAAAGAGACAGAGAGTCACAGGCCCACATGGCACAGGCTGTGTAAGATCCAGGCACATCAAAGTCCCGTGGGAGGAAAGCCCTGGGCCAGTGCAGGGGGTCTGCATGGCAGGGCCGGGGGCACACAGAGGAGGTGGCGTTACAGTTGGGTCCTGGGGGAAAAGGAGAGAGGAGATGTCAGGAAAGGACATGACTAAGCAAGGACCTAAGGGTAGGTGGGAGTGCCCGGTGTGGCCAGGCGTCCCCGGGCTAAAGCCTGAGGTCTCTCCACAGTAGTGAGAGCACAGAGGTTGGCAAGTCAGACTGTGCTGGGCTGAGTACTACACAGTCCAGTCTGACCTAGAGGTAATGGGAGATGGAAGGGAAGCTGAGGCAGACCTATAAACCTGGAGGAAAGGGGTGGAGTTGACAAGTGTGGCTCCTGTGTTTCTCACTGAAGAAGGGGAGGTGGTGATAGCTGTCAGCATGACGTGAGCACTGCTGTGATGGTGGAGAAGGCCCACTGGAAGGAAGGAAGCTCCCGGCTCCCAAATAATACAAGACCGACTCTTACTCCCAAGTGTAACCCCAGTGCCCTCAACCAAAGACCAGCAGAGGGGAGAGCTCCAGGGAACCAGCGCTGGACCAGATGGCCTGGTCTCCACTGGGAGAAAAATGCAGTTCCGGAACTGTGTGTGTGTGTGCATTTTGAGATTTGCTGGGCTTTTCAGAGCTTGGTTGAAATAAAAGTTCAAGGAAAGCATGGACTACTGTCCTTGGGAGGGGAAGCAGCTTGAACTTCACAGCAGAGCCTCTTATCTCCTGCTTTACCCCAACCTCCAAAGGCTGTGGGGCCCCAGTCCAGGTCTCCAGAGCAGATCCCTCTCCAGCCCTTGGTTACCAAAGCTCAGGCCCCACAGGACACACTCCCTCCCTCAGACAGACCTGGACCAACAGGCGCGGTGGAACCTAAGACATTTATTTCATAACACCTTATTGGCAAGGTCCCTGCATCCAGTAATTTGAATGTAACCTTCTGAATGAAATGTTTTGGAAATGTGCTATTATCAGCAGGAAAGCATTTTTCATTTTTTAAAGTTCTCGAGGGCTATCAATCTTATTAGTTGGCATCTACAAGGCCTGAATGACTCAGTGCCTTCATCCCAGGCAGAACTCAAGTTGTGCCCACAGCCAGACAGCTCTGGCCTTTTGGGAGCACACCAAGGACCAAAACTCATGAGAACATGTGTTCTGTCTGGGGAGAGAAGTCACTCAGGTAACAAAAGTCCAGTTAATTCCACTGGGATTTTTTTTTTTTTTTTTTTTGCCAAGGGAGAAGATGCTTTGAGGTGACTCCCTGGTGGGCAGCTGGGGAGATCAGAAGGGGTTCTCGTGGGGAGAAGGAGCTTTGCACACCACTTAATCATCTGTATCTCAGAATAACCCTGCTGCCTCTGAACATGTGGTTTATTCATGCATTTTGGTAACTGTGAATCATGGAACTGCCATTTCTCTTGGATGTGACAGCTGGAAGCTTCCAAGTCAAATGTGAGCTTGTCTCGAGAGACTGTAGGGAACCCTGCTGCTCAGTACTGCGTTCATCCTATCTTGGGCTGTATTACTTTGTACCGTGATTTCCCCTTTATGGTCACTCTCAACTGTTCTTTTATATGCATTTTTGAAAGTTACCTCAAAGGCTTTGGGGAATGGTGTAGGGTAAAAAGAAGTAATTTTTAAGAATAGGGTGTCTATCAATAGCATTTAAAATGTCCATCTGCTTTGGCCCGGTTCTGGGAGTCTCTGCTAAAGAAAGTGTGAAATACGCAAATGGAGTTTGTCGATCAATATGTTTGTCATAGTGGTTATGTGTAATAAAGAAAAACTGAGAAGAAGTGGAATATTTCATAAATAGCAGAATAATGGGATAACCTAGACATTTGAGAAACTTTTATAGAGCCATTAAAATGATATTTATAAACAGTTTAGGACAAGGAAAAATGCTTTTGTTACAGTATCAAGGGACAAAAGCAAGTGAAAAGTGACACACACCTCACTGCACATACACCCACATGCCCTTGTGATCTATTAGGAAGAGGGAATTTTTAGGACTGGCAGATATTTTACAGTAGTTACTCCTGGGTGGCCTGGTGGCTGATTCCTAGCATCCAGCTTAGCACCCGGACACGGCAGGGGCTCACAAACACTGGTGGAATAAACGGACATTAGCCTTTCTTTCTGAAATGGGAATGCATTGTGTGCGATAAGTGCAGTTCTCCCCCACCAAAGACATAAAATTGTAAGACATTCGGTATGATCACATCTATACAGAACCAATGAAAACCAAACCAAACCATGCAAAGGAAAAAGATGGAAAAGAAACAGTCCAAAATGTTAACACTAGCTGTCTCTAGGATAAGACTACAGGGAAATTTCTCCTTCTTTTTGAAGTTCACCTTCTTTAAAAGTTCCCTTGTACTAATAGAGGCCCATACAATTCCAGCAGCTTATGTTCTCCTCTTTCCTCTGCAACAATATCATCAAGGTGAAAGGTGAGCTTGCCTGGCCCCTGCCTACAAACTCTCCTCTAAGACGCTTCCCAACCACAGGTGCTCCTGTGATTACCTGTGACTGCACCTGGAACTCACCTGGGGATCGGCTGGGGGTGCGGGGGGTTACCATCCTAGACTGAGAGGTCCAGGTCACCAGGAACCACCCTAAAGAAATAGGACGTGCCATCCTCGAGCGACACCTCCCACATCCTAAAGTGCTGACAGGAAGGAGATTGGGATCCCCATCTCTCTAACTGGGCCCTGGGCCCTCCTGCCAAGAGCTAGACACAGGGTATCAGCTGAATTCATCTTCTATACAGGGCCAGAGGCGAGCCTATTTTGAAAACACCGTAGGTGTAGTTTAAAAAGGTTCTGATCCTCCAAGTAGGGAAGCCACAGCTGATGTTTTGACAGTGTTCAGACTGTGGGTGTGGAAGCATTTTACAATATCTATTTGTAAATGCCTTTCGCTGTATTTATAGACTCTTACAACAATGCTAACGAATTTCAGTTCTGAGAAATACCAAAATTTCTGAAATTCCCCAAAGCACACGTTTGGAGGTGGGGACACCCAATGAAGCGCAGCCCTTGACAGTCCCTCCTGTTCTCCAGTCTGCCCAACACACAGGTACCATCTTGGCAGAAAGGATGTTACTAAATTCAACAAATGAGGAAAAAAGCCTATTTTTTAGTGGTATAGCAGCTCCTATGAGGGTTTTTCTGGTGAGTTTCTATGCCCACAGCTGTTAAATAAAAGGAGGGAAGAAAAGCAGGCATATGATCATATATCACCAAAAGGGACAGGTTGCCCCTACTCATTTCTGATTTTTAAATCAAAACATTATTTTCTTGTATTTTTCTCAGCAGTTTTGGTTATGGATACTTAAAACACATGACTTGGATAGGTAACTAGCAGTTAAGAGTGTCCTTGCTTTATTGGACAGGGAACTAAATTGTAGAGAACAGGGTGACTAGTCTGAGGACCCCCAGCAGGAGTAAGTGGAACCTATAATCCCATAGAAATGACAGCAGCAGTTACTATTTACTGACCGCCTACCAGGAGCCAGGCACTAGGGTGAGGCCCTTTCCTGCATCATTCAGTCATCACAGCCACTTCTCAAAGTGTCTCGTCTGCCTGGTGAACGCGGAGCCGCACCGCCCAGAGCCTTCTCAATGGAGGACTGCTGTCCCAGCTGCCGGGAGGCTGGTGGCCCCTCCAGGGACCACCCAGGTGCAGAGAGGGTCCCCAGCCGTGGGACAGCTGTTCCAGCACAGCCCACACTCCCTGGTATAAAAGTTTTGTCCATTTCAGCTCAACACAGGACGTTGAGGGGCCATTTCAGCCCCCAAGCTCCCCGTGGAGTTGCCGAGGCTTCGGGAGCCAGTATCACAACTTGACTTCTCCTTCTGCTTGACTCTGCTTCCTTCTTTCCACAGGCACTGAAGCCCAAAACATATCTTACATACTAAATGCTGCCTCAGAGTCGGCTTCCTGACAAGCCCACATGGGCTGCCCTTATTTTCATTATATAGATCAGGAAACTGAGGCTCTGTGAGATTGTCCCTTGCTGACACAAGGTCCTGAAAGTGGTAGAGTAGCAGGGTCTGGATCTGAACATCCTAACTTTGATGCCAGAGCTGAAGCTCTTGACCACTTCCCAAGGCTGCTTCACGCAGCCTCCTGGTCATGGGGATGGTGCGTCCCTGAGGATGCCAGACAGCCTGTGTCACCTCAGCTCAATGCCAGCTGGGTAAATCACCTTTGTTCCCTGAGTTAAAAAGTGCTACTACTAACCAACAACCATACATCCAACCTGCCCAGAGGGGCCTGCGCTGCCCACTCAGACCCAAGACATGAGACGGGGCACATGCACAGTCGGAAATGCAGAAGATGCGCCATGTGTATCCCTTGAGAACATGAGCTCAGCCAGTGGCATGGCCCAATTTAGCCCAAGTTGGAACAGTTAAGCCAAGACATGTGGCCTGGAAAAGGTGTTGAAGTGCATAGGAAGCCAAGGCAAGCAAACAAGTAAATAAATAAATGAACAGCAGCACTAACAGTGCAACAAACATTCACCAAAGACCCCAGAACCCTTCTGGAGGTGAGTGGGATGAAAGAGAAAGAGTGAATCTACCGATTCCTGCCAAACAAAAGGTCCCAAGTCCAGATTATGACTCTTCTTGGCCGTCAGTCCCTCCTCCCTGCCCTCAGAAGGATCTATGACAATAATGTAAATGTTTCGGCCTTTTAACTGCCTAAAAATGGTTACGAGGGTGAAGCTGGGAAGAAAAGGAAAGGAAAAGAAATGGAAAGGCTCCATCCCCACACTCAGGAAACCACTGAGGCACACACGGCAAGTCCTCTATTTTTCTCCAGCTTTCATCCCACTTGGGAGTTGTCAACTCATATGGACAATGGCAGATGTCAAATGTGAAGATCCTAGAGAAACAACTTGAGTTACCCTGTCTTCTTTCTTCTCCAGCTCTGCAATCTCATTCTGTTCCCCTTTCAAATGTGAACCCACTCCTCCCTTGTCCCAGGCCAGTTGCACACTGAGGACGCAAATGCTCCCTCTCTGCTTTCCTGGCTGCCCGCTGGTAACATCTCAGACTTCGGCTCTGACTACTAAAAACTGGGTGCAGATGACCAGCTCAAGCTCCCATTTTATTACAGACAAGGATCCTGTGCTCCAAGGGTCTTGTGCCCAAGACCATGCAGCTAACTGACAGCAGAGCTGAAACCCAGTGGAAGCTTCCTGAGGCCCAGTCCTATCATTGCCCCCACACTTGGGGTGATGAGAATCAAAATGAGCATCCAAATGCACATGCTTTATGCTTTTAAAGATTTTTTTTCTGTCTCCAATAAACAACTATGAGAGCTCCACTCATCTATGAAGGTAGCTTCTGGATGTGAAGCCAGTCTAGAAGAGCTCTGCCAGGGGACGTTACTGCCCAGGGAGGTGGGATCCTTCTACCTGGACAGGACAAAATTGTAGCAGCAGTAAACCCAGTCCCCTTCCCTCATCAGCAGGAGCCTCCCTCACCTTTCCCAGAAATGCAGAGCCAAAGGCCTTGTAGAGATGTATGAAATCCCTACATACCAACCCAGTGGCTAAACATGTCCCAGGAATCACAGGCACTTTTGGACTGCAAACTTCCCATTTAAATGTGGGACTGTCCAAGCGAGGCCAGGGGCGTGGGAAGCTGGAACCAGAGTGGCTTCCCTGGCAGCTCCCCCCTTGCACTGCGTCCTTGTTTGGATGAGCACAAACAAGCTTGGCTATTTATAGCTGGTGAAGACACAGTAGAAGGTGATGGGACATTGCCCACTCAGTTCCCCTCCAAATTTCTGCTCCGTCTGCAGACTCTGCAAGTGTGTGTGGGAAGAAGCCTCCCTCCAGAGCCCACCCGGGCATGACAAGCCCACAACCCCCTATGGTAAAACCATGATGACACCTGCACTTCTCATCTACAGACCCACAGCTGGGCCTCTCGGGGGAGGAGGGGCAGGGGACTCCCAAGATGCCTGCAGGAGGGGGAATTCATCATCATGCAGCTCAGCTCAGGAAAGTTTGCTCAGAGCCACTTGGAGGAAGAGTGTTCAAAGAAACAGACCACTGGAGGAAGCGGGACGTGAACCACATCGTACCATGCATGCATGAGGTGTAGTATGTCCTACCGTCTCCCTGCCTGTTCCGGCCATCACCATCACTGTTAGCAAAATCAACATGGCTCAGTCTAGGCTGGGGCTAAACCCTGTCACTACTGGTGGTTCTCTCTGCAGGGAGTCAAATTCATTCTAGGTGGAGGTGGAAAGAAGTAAAGGAAGGTTATATATACAAATGAAATGAAGTCAGCACATAATGCAGGCATCCCTACAGTGGGACAAGGCATTTTCCCCTGGGCCCTGGGAATTCCTATGATCCATAAATCCACCACTGCCCCTCAGTCCCCAGCTTTCACCAAGGCCCAAGGTCTCCTGTTGCTCTCTCGCAGCTTAGACCCCTAGAGACCTCCAGATGAGTGCCAGAGGCTGTCCTTCCCTCGGGGCTACCAAGCATGACCTGCTTGCCACCATGCAGGAAGCCCTCTCCTACCAAGGTCACCTGCTGGGCTCTCTCAAGGGAGGAAAGGAAGCATGAATGGATTTGCTGAGTGCCCAGCAACTGCCAGGCCATGAGTCAGGGGCCCAAGGTGTGGCAGCTTGTTTAAATCCACACACCTGGGCAAGGTAGGCCTCACTGTGCTGTTTTGCTAAGGCAGAAACTGAGACTCAGGAAGGTAGGCACCTTGCCCAAAGTCACAGGGTAAGTAAGGAGAGGGGACGGGTTTCAAGCTTGATGTGCCTGGCTCCAAAGCAATGGGTGGGCAGGTGTGATGTCTGGCCTGGTTATCGTAGCTAACTACTACCTAGAAGAGGGCCTGGCCAAATGTAGGCACTTGATGAATATCTGAAATAAATGAATGACACCATACTCACACACGTGTGCACACACATACACACACCCCTCTCTCATCATTGAATCCATATCTAAGCACCCATTTTCCATTCTTTTTCTGTAGCCAAGTTCCTCGCAAGTCTATACATGCTTGGCGGCCTGCCCATTCTCTCTTCAATTCACCCCAAATCTGTCTCTTGCCCCCAACCACTGCATAGAAACCCCTCGAATGGGATCCTCAAGGGCCAACTAATGACCAAAGCCCATGGGTGCCCTTCAGTCTCCCTGGTGCTCGCTATGGCAGCGGTCTCACAGCACGGCCTGCTAACAGCAGCGGCACTGGAAGCTTGCTAGAAATGCAAATGCTCAGGCCTTATAACTCAGACCTACTGGATTAGAAACGTTGAGGGAGCTATGCTTTCACAAGCCCCCAGGTGATTCCAGTCCACACTCAAGGCTGAGACCCACTGAGCAGCCAATGCTCCACATTCCCTTCCTGTAGATGGCGTCATACTCCTCTTACCCTTTTCTTTGGCTCCGAGTCCTTCTTCCACCCTACAAATAATGATTTTCCACTCTGTTGTCTTCCCTTTCACCTCTTCTCCATAATCTTCCGGAGTGCTTACAGCCACCCCATGCTTGTAACTACCATCTATAAGCCAACCACACCCACCTCTGTAACTTCTAGCCAAGGTCTCTCCTGAATTCTCCAAAGACATGTCTCGGTCCTGACTTGTAAAAAGATGGGAAACACTCCAACACCACACAATGCATCCCTGGGACTCTGAAAAGACACTTCGGATGCTTGAGGAATCCAAGCTCAAACTGATGCCCTGAACCCCCATGTGCACATTTCACCTGCGTGCTTAGGGGACATTTGCATACATTCTAGCTATCTTTCTTTTGAACGGTTTTTGGATGAGTTGATTGGTTCATACCTAATAAGAGGAGAGGTCTTCTTTAATGCTTTCTTTTGGTGGGCATGGGGCGGGGGGTATAGACACCTCACAGAGCCATCAGGTCCTGGAAGCTTGTTTCCTGCTAAATCATACATAACCCCAGGGGCTGGAGCAGGCGCATGCCTGTGTAAATCTAAAGAAAAATTAACTTCCGTGTGGGTAAGCTGATCTCAAGGGAGACATCTGCCCTTCTTCCCTCAGCACTTACTTGATGTTTGGCATATAAATGTTTACTTAATCTTTGCCTCAAGCGAAAATGTCTCAGAGCTCAACAGCCACTATCTCTCAGTGTTTCTCTGAAATCCAGGGCTCCATCTTCATTATAAGTGAAAACCTACAACTCCACGGCCCCTCCCCACTGGGTCCTGTACCACCTCTCTACGTATAGCCTCCAGGCCCTCACAGGAAAGGTACCTGGCGTGTTTAACATCAAAAGCCACAGGCCATCTCCACAGGTCTGGGAGTCACTAAGACCTCCTGCCCACAGCCTGGTGTTCAAGGCCCAACTGGCCATCATCTCACTGACATTCCTCTGTGACATGCTTCCGTGCCTGAAGTCAAGGGACGCTGCCCTCTGGGATGCCTGAGCCACAGTAACCAACTCCTGCACACCAGGGACCTTCTCACTGAAAGGCTGTGACCCCCCGACTCCTGAACCTTTCTTCTCACTTCATCAATTCCCAGAGCACACCAACACCCACCTGGGGGGCACTGGCTTCTAGGACATGAGCCTTACCTCGCTTCAGCTCTTGCCATCTTCCTGAGCCTATGACAGGCCTTCCTATCTTCATTCCCTTCGGTCTCTATGACCTTTATTCACCTTCAGTCACCCACATTCATGGCCCTGCCTGCCATGGATATGCTCACCTGCAGACCCGCCTCTGAAGCTCTGAGCACCAACCTCCCCTTTCTACCAGCATCTCCTGTCCTCCTAGCCGTCAACTTTCCCACTCCTGTTTCCACTCTACCCTTGCTCACCTCACCACCCCCCTATGCCTTTTAGCTTTCCTTCCTTCCTTCCCTCCACCTAGAGCCCTGTCTACCACTTAAGGACCCTGGACACTAGCCCCACCCTGCCAGCCATCTGCCCCCTCTACTTGTGGAGCACGGGCTGCTCCCCACAGTAGGAGACAACAACAGGCACAGCTCCCTTGCAACTCAGAACAAAGGTCCTGCCCCAGCTTCCCTGCTCTTTTAGAAGAAAAAGAAAAAATACTACAACTTGGGGTGTCTGTGTATGGGAGGATTAACAAACCTGCTCTGGTCTAGCCAGCCTGCTTCTGCCCCCGTCCCTATTGGGTTTCTTTTCTTCTGAAGGTACATACCTGCTCTGCCCCTCAGGTTTCTGGCTTGCTGCCCACTGTTATGTGCAATTACTAGAGCTCAAGGCAACCTGTTTCCCTCCAGCATTTCCTTGAATTTTTCTCTTTTTTCCTTTTGGACCCTTCTCCCAAGTTTCAGGACCTCTTCTCGTAAAGGTTTCTGGGCCCATATTTATTAAATCAATAATGTACATGATTAGACATATAACATCACATGTTCATAAGTGTGTACACACATATACAGAAAGGTTTAGGTATATTCTTCATTTGAAATATATGATCAAATATCAAAACAAGTGAGTAGGCACTATACTTTTGAGCCTCTGTTTTCTCAGCTGTGAAAATCAGGATAGACAGAATGCTCTTTGCACTACCAACACCCTAGTTATGTGGTGGGCTGGACAAGATGAGCAGACCCTGTCTTTGCTCACTATAAAATAACAACCAAGGCATCCCCAAGGCACAGACTTTCAAACAAAGGGGGTACTTATGGCCTAGGGGAATCTCCCATCATCATTCAATTTTTAAATGACCTCTGGTATTAATAGTTTTTGGAAAAAGTCTTTTTTTCCTGTTAAGATCCCATCTTGACTTACTTTCTAGAAATTGGAAGAACATTCTTACCAATGGGTAAGCACGTTAATGGCATGGATACAAAACTGCACACTAGTGTCCTTCTAGTTCCCATAGACATGACTCCTGAAAAGTGATCTGCAACAGCTGAGCCCCACTGCCCAGAAGATCCAGAACAGTGCCCTGCACCCAGGAGTCCCTCAATACACTTTTGTTAAGTGGATATACCTCAAAATGACTCCCTTCTTCCTAGACTTATATATTCCTTTTTTCTACAAGATGCTAGTTCCTATTTAAATGGAAATAAACTAATCTCCTCTGGAAGCCACAGTTGGCAGTGAGCTATCTGGCTGGTGAGAGGAAGCTGCAGCGGCAATGCCTAGCTCCCTGTAAGAATGGCAAATAATGACTGTGTGTCCATGTGTTCAACTGCCCATCCACCCATCCATCCGTCCATCTGTTCATCTACTCACGGATATCCCGGTGATGATTTGGGTTCACACAGCAGACAATACCACTTCTCTGAAGGACCATGGACACAAAACCAAATGATGTTAACATTCCTACCTCAACTAACTTAACAGAACAAAACAAGTTCATAAGCCAATATATGGGTTGGTTGTTCAGTGTAACTGCTTAGTAAAAATATGAAGCATGTGATGTACTGAGAAATTAATGGGCCTTTCTTCAATCTTCTTATGACATTTTATGTTGAAATCCATGGTACCCTAGGTGACTTAGAACCTAAGACACACATGCTGCAGAGCTTGAGCTGGGCTGGGAAGGATGACAGGAGCGGCACAAGTGAACAAAATGTAAGCACTGGCACCTCCCCCCTGCTTTGGGAACTACGGCGCTCAACAAGTGTGTTAAATGAGCCACTACCATATGCTCAGCCCCATAAAGCATGTGGAGATGACAAAACACACTCTTGATCTGCTTTAAACCTGGTAAAGGAGTCCGGGGGTGTGAGCATCCCAAGAGGCACAGCACGAGGCCCCGCACCAGGCTAAATGTAGGGTGCCAGGCATTCGTGGGAGAGCGCGATCGTGAGATAAGGGCAGCCTTCCAGAAGAGGGGCGTGGTAACTGGGTTCTGAAGTTGGGGAGCATTAACAGGTGCATGAGAAGTAGCAGGGAAGGAGGAGGACCACTGTCAAAAACGTGGGAGAATCTAGACCAGGGATTCTCCCAGTGTGGACGTGGGCCAGGAGCATCAAGCAACCTGGGAGCTTGTTAGAAATGTAAATTCCTAGGCCCACTCTAGACCTACTGAGTTAGCAACCATGGCGGTGGGGCCCGGTGAGCTGTTTGAACAAGTTCGCCAGGTGACTGATGCGGGCTCCAGTTTGAGACCCAGTGAGTTAGAGCAGACTGCCCTCCCCTCAACTAGCTGGGCAAGTGGCCGAAGCAGGCAGTGGCTCCCCGAATGCTCCCAGCCCTTGCCCGTAGCTGCCATTTCCTAGGATTGTCAGGAAGGAAGCATGGGGCGTCCCTCCCCAACACCTTTCTGCAAACCAGCACCCTGCAGCAGGCAGCCACAGGGTGAGGGAGTGGGAGGCTGGGGGCTGCTCGCATGCTATGCATGATGTGACGAACAGTGACATTACCCACAGGCTCTTGGACCGACCCTTTCTTCATGGTCCCTCCTGAAGGTAAGAAGGCAGAGGCGAGAAGAGCTACACAGATGTGGGGGGTAAATAGGGCCTCCATGGGCCCAGAGGGTTGGCAGTTATAATTTGCTTCCACCTTGTACACAGGTGTCATTGTCAGCTCGCAAAGCCTGTGCCTGTTCCAGAATGAGAGCAACCTTCAAAGGCAGAGAAGCCATTGGGATTGCACTTCTCTTCAGATCAAATCATTAGAGAGCAGCAGGAATATTCTTGAAATTGTTATTGACTTAATCAAAATGTCTGTAGGTCCGGGAATGTGACAGAGTGTGGCTTCTGCTCTCCTTCCAACCACCACAAAGTGATATGCAACCTCGGCTGCTTCATTCTTCCTGTTTGCGAAGCTCACATTCCCTTCAGAAGCACTTAGGTTTACATAACCTTTGTCTTCTGAAGCGCTAGCTTCTAGACTGACCATGCTACTGAAGTGGCACTTGCTAAGTCATCAGGGCCATAACATGGTCCCATCGTGTGCATGTGTAAATAACCAGCAGAAGAGGGCAGGACATGTAGAAGCCTGACCAACTCAGCAGTGCCCAGCTCCCATTAGTTTCCCCAGGGGCTGTCGTGTGGGGGCAGTTGTTTGATTGGATGTGGAGAGATGCCTACAGAATGTCACAGGCAAACCAGCCGCCACTGCGACGGGCTCCCGCACAGTTGAGCCAACAGCGGCTGTGCGCTCAGCTGGGCAGCCTGCCTCCCACACACAGGCTTGTGTGCGTCCATCACGGCTGGCTGAGTCTCAGACATTTTTCAACCACTCACATAGCTGCCAGCCTCTATATTTGGGTGGGGTGTATTGTAGTAGTTGTTATTAAGAGCAAATGAGTCATGCTACAACATGCATGAACCTTGGGGACATCAGGCTAAGTGAAACAAATCAGTCCCAAAAGGACAAATACTGTAAGAGTCCTCCTATAAGAGGTGTCTAGAATAGTCAAATTCATAGAGACAGGAAGTATAATGGTGGTTGCCAGGGGCTGGGGAGGGGTGCAGTTATTGCTTAAGGGGAGCAGACTTTCAGCTTTGCAAGATGGAAAAAGTTCTATGGATGGATGAGGGAGATGGTTGTACAACAAGGTGAATGTACTTCATGTCACCGAACTGTACACTTACGAATGGTTATTACAATAATACATTTTATGTTATGTGTATTTTACCACAATTAAAAATTTCTTCTATAAAGTCAATGAGGCCAGCAGGACATCCAGGGGATGAAGGTGGGTTCAGCATCTGCCGTCCAGTCTGAGGGGCAGGTGGCCATACTTGAAGGAAGCACAGGGCAAGTCCCTGCGCATGAGCAGGGCCTAGAGGCTTATACCCCTTCTGTGTCTGCTTATCCCGACACCCATGCTGGGCCTCCCAGCCCTGCACCCAATCCCGCCTGAGCATAGGAGCAAGAACAGAAGTGGCTGGAGTCTTCAGACAGCTTCGTCAGAGGGGAGAAGAGCAGTTTAACCCCCCTCTCTCAGCCAGCCGCACTCAAGGCCCCTCCCACAGCCACCTCGCACCCGTCCCCATACCTTTCCCAGTGGCGAGAGCAGAGCAGTACCTGGAGTGGGTCAGGGGACCCACTGGTCGTTCAGGCCTCCTTGGTGGCAGTGCACCTGGTCTGCTGAGAGAATTGGTCTTGGGGGGCCGGGGCTTTTTTGGCGGTATGGCAGGAACAGAAGGCTTCTGTAAATCCAGTTTGGGCTCTCTCTCTGGTCTTTCTTTAAGTCATTGTTTCAAAAGCATAGAGAAGACAGAGCTAGTGTAAGTGACAGTCCTTAGGTACAGATTGCTGGTTTCCTGCTTTAAAAAGACCCTGGATGCCACCTGTGAAGGTGACAATGGAGGATGCAGAGCTTCATTTGTTTTTTGTCAAGTTAGAGAAAGCCCTATGCAGCTGCCAGCCCACTGTCCACCTTTGCTCACGCTGCTCTCTCTGTCTGGAGGGCCCTTCCGGCCACAGCCCACCCTTGGGAAACCCCGGTCCAGCCTTCATCAGGCCCACTCTCCACACCTGGCTGGAAGGTGAAGTGGCAGACCCGCCTGGAGGTCAGACTTCCTTACTTCCTCACCTGAGCAGAGAGGGGCAGCCCTTTATAAATAGGCTCTACTTGGATACCCCCTGGGTGTCTGCATGCTTGGCACAGCCTATAGGCCATCAGCACCCCCCAGGGGCAGGGCCCACAACTGGTCATCTCTCTGGAACCCTGCATAGTGCCTGGCACATGGCAGGTGCTCAGCAAACAGCTGATGGGGTTGCTAAATGACCCGCAGGACCTGCTGGCTGTGGAGAGGAAAGAAGCCTGACACCCCTCAGGTCAGCCTGCATAAAGGTTCATGAGCCAGTGAAAGGCGGAGCATTTCAAGGAACAACAACTGGTTCTGGATTCTTTCTGTGCATGGTTTGAATTTGCAAGGTAAACTGGGACTTCACAGGTGTTGCCTGTGTCTTTTGGAGTCAGAGCTATTAAAATGAACTTAAAGCCAGAATGGTGGCCCAACTGGGCAGTGTTCAGTGACAGCTGCATGTTTTCTGCTTCCAATTGGCCTTGCCCTGTCTGTGGTATAAAAAGCACGCACCTGCATTCTATAAAGATGGAATTCCAGAGTGGTGCCTGCTGGAGGACAGGCTGGTTCCCTATGCTCCCTTATAAGCTGGAACTCTAAACATGTTTTACCTGCACACACAAACTCACTGTTTGGGTTCCCAGACCAGTTGGCTAAGCTTTAAAAGCCCATCAGGTATGGTGTAGATATCAGTGCTCATCCCCACAATATTTCAGTGGGGGAATATGCTCCATCCAGGAATGCTGGGAACTCATTTACTGGTCCATGGGGACCAGAGGAGGAAGGGCTGGGTTGGAATGTGAAGGAGGGGAGATTCCCCCTGCTGGGAAGGAGGGGAGTTCCAGTAGCCTGCTGAGTGAATGGGAGCAGGGATTGTGTCCACCTAACAGGGAGGCCAAATCTCAGGGTGGGGCCGGCTCCCTGGTTTCCATGGTGCTTTTGACCAGGGCTTCTGTCTTCCTGACTCACTGTGGCAAAGAGCAGGGAATCATGGGAGGGGAAGGAATCAGCAGTGTGTGGCCATTCATTTGGCCAGCTAACTAGGGCAGCTGTTAAGACATAAGCCGAGTCCACATGTTAGATAGTGTGGAACAGAGCCGAAGTGTCCTCATCACAGACCCAGGCTATTAGCCAGAAATCAGCCACATGTCCTTCATGAAGACGGGGCGGGGTGGAGTCTGGTTATGTCACAACACATATTTTTATCAAAGAGCTATTAGTATGGTACATGCTCAATGGCTATCTTTTCATTGATTTGTGACACAGACCTGGCCTTCACAATGAGGTCCCACAACTTAAGTGTCCACTGTGAAAGAAAGAGGTATAACTTCTTAAGAGCTCACAGAGTTGGCAAAACTTTTGGCAAGCTGATATAAAATACTAGATTTTACAATAAAAGTTCATGAGGTCACCCAGGAGCACCTCCAAATAATTACATTCATTAATTCAGCATTCCTCTTGTGATTTACAAATAACTGTTTTTAAAATGGAATTTGCTCTGCCTCCTGTTCATCATACTCACATAGCACTTTCCCTGTAAGACATGTGATCAATCAAATCTTCTACACCTAATAAAATGAGTCCTTCCACAGCATGCAAGCATGCAGATTTCTTTGGGAGAGATACTCAGAATGGAAAAAGTCCAACCCACTGGTGAAACTGTGTGAGATGGGACAGGCTACTTCCCTGCAAATGACCCTTCTGACCACCTTGAGGGGACTGGCACTGAGGCTGGCCCAGCACTGACTGAGGTCAGGCTTTCATTTGTGTGGACGAATTCTTCTATGTCACATCCACCCCTGGAGAGTTAATGAGTGTCCCAGGGCCTCAGGCATGGGAGAGAGACAGATGTGGCAGGTATACCCCAGCCCTCAAAAAACTTATGGTTGGCATCTGACTTCAGGAGACTGCTGGTGCTGGGACAGCAGTGGGGCAGGAAGATTAGGATGGAAGAGCCCCCATGGGTTAAGTGACTGGGCTGATTATTTTCCATTTGATGAGAAATTCTGGCCCAAAGAAGTGCCACATAACCCTCTCTCCTATTTCCTTAGACACATAATACTTATAAAAGCAATCAAAACAAAACCACAGTCACCAGATTAAAAAAAAAAAAAGCAAGTTTTGTGGGTAATCTGTAATCGGACTAGCCAGGGACAGACAGCTCTCTCTTGTTGTTCTTTAAGTGCCAATGAAGACTTGATTTCATACCTTTTTCTTCTGTTCTGTTTGGAAGTGTTTCTGGTCTTTCAGGAGGTATCTTTTTCATTTCATGTTTTCTCTCGGTGGTACCTTGGGGAGAAAGGATAACAGTGATTAGAAAATCTTTTCCGATTTATTAGATACCCCAGCATTTTAAATATCTGTCAGGTACAGCACAGTCAAAAGATTTTTTTTTCCCCTGAGGTGAGCTGGGGTTACCTGGCAAATCCAAGCTACTTAGAAACAGCAGAAGCCATTTCTGGCCTATGTCATTAAATCTGCTTGCCTATACATCCTTAATTTACAAGAACACCACTAATGTTTTCTGATATTTAAGTCTGGCTTCCTTAGGCATCAAAATAGTCCTAGGAAATAACTGGGTATTAGTGGGGAATGTGTATAAATAATAAACAAGTCAACCATCAAAATATACAAATAAGGGGTCACTAGATAATCTGCTCTACAAATAAAAAGGAATTTCATAGGGACCTGGATTCTATTTTGTGGTAGTTTCAAAATATGGCCTCAAATGGTTTGCTTTTCCTCCCATCAAGAGGTGAGGTCTGTGTCCTCTGTCTGGAATGTGGGTGGGCTTTTATCTACTTCAACTAGTGGCCCATGTGATACCATATAATTTCCAAGATTATGTCATAAAAGGCCATTTGTTGGAATACTGAACCTCCATGCAAGAAGTCAACTACCCTGAGGCCACCATGCTGGAGAGGCCACATGTAGACACTCTAGCCTACAACCCCAGCTGAGCCTAGCCTTCCAACTATCCCTGCCAAGGGGAGTCAGACATGAGAGTGAAGCAGTAATCTTCAAAGTGGATCCTCCAGCCTCAGCTGGTCCAGTGCACACAGCTGAGGTCCCCGACATCATGGAGCAGAGAGACAAGACATCCTGGCCATGCTCTGTTCAAATTCCTGACCCCAGAATCCATGGGCATGAGAAGATCGTTGTTTTATGCCACCAGATTTGGGGTGGTTTGTTATGCAGCAACAGCAATAAAAATATTTTTTTAAGTGGAGGATGCGCACAGAAGACACAGTGGTTTTCCTTAAGTTCTTCCAATTTGCATCTGAATCCCTCAAGTATCACATTTTCCCAAATGCACCTATTTGCATTTCCTCTTTACCCATGCATGTGGACTGAAGCGGCTCCCTCACCTGTGGGTCTTCATTGTGTCAGGGCCTTGGGCACGTGAGGACACTTAGAAAATAGCTAAAGCATGAAAGGAATCACAAGTACTCCTTTGATGTACGGACTTGGTTGAGTGCTTGACAAACTATATGACCAGCCCTATGGGTGGGTGCTTGGCACTAAAATCTCTGTTACACAGCATCAGAAGCCAAAAGAACTTAAAAAAAAAATCCACTGAACACACACTTTACCTAAACCTCCTTAATGACCCATTATGAATTAAACACTGTATCCGATTTCTGGTCAATTCCATACCTGATTTTTTTTTTGATCAAATAGTCAAACATAAGGAAAGTTGATGATGGGGGAAAATAGGAGTGTCTACCTCATGCAGTGACAAAGCAGTTCCCAAGATCATCCAGCAGGATAAAGGAGCAGTGATAGTAATCTAGGAAGATTAAATGCCATCTTGCTTTGCCCCACAGGGACCCAGCATAACCTATGGTAAAATCGTTTTAAAAAGGTTAAGAATCTAGTCTCCTAATCACAGTGATGAAGTTCAGTATCGTTCCTAGACACAGAGGAGGAACTGCAATCCTACTACCATGAAGGTTCTGATCCTAGTTACAGTCAAGACTCTCTTGAGCCTTGGACCACTCAAACTCATCTCCTTGGTCTCTAAACTGTCACCAAGGTCTCTAGGGAAAAGGGTGTTCAGAGAAAAGCAAATCAGAAGCCTGCTTTAATTTCAGCACAAATATTTATCTGGCCAGGACCACTAGGTGGCAAAATTAAACTGCTCCATGCAAACGAGGATTGGGGTGAGCAGGAGATGTGATTAACATCCCGTTTCAGGGCTTCATGTCTAACTCTCAACAATGCTGAAGGGAACCGGGAAAGAATTCAGGGTCAGGTTGTTTCTCCCCACACTTGGTGGGCCAAAAGACCTCAAAAACATCACTCGTTAATAAATCTGTGAATAAACCAATCTGGAAGTTTATTCACACTTTAAATGCTATAGAAATATAATTATGTGTGTGTGGAAGGAAAATTACCCCTAGTCTTCTTCTGTTTAAGTTGTCATTTTTTTAAAATGCCACTTAACTAGTTATTCATCAAGGAATTTCACCGAAAATGAGTTTTTAGCAATGATAATGAGGTGATCTATTGGGAAATATGAATCATCACCCCTCCGTACGAGAATCTCATGTACAATGATTTACAAATGTCCAACAGCATCAACACCTCCTATAGTATTCAACCTTAATATCTGAACTACACAGAAAAAGTGAGTTGGATTCTTTTTAAGATTAAAAAAGAATCATGAGAAAAAGTATTTCTTACTAGAAAAACACTGCGTTTGTTGCGGGGGTAAGTGAAGAAAGTACAAATTGTGGTTAACCACACAGGAAAGACATTGAAAACTCAGCCCCGTGGTACTTGCACAGTGACCTGTGGGAAGCAATCTCCTCAAGTTGACCCTCAGTCGGGCGGGCACGGGACAAGCAGGACAATTAGGTTCTTCTCTCCTCAAAAGCAATTAAAAAAAAATACAGAACAAAACTGGCTTATTCCAAAGAGTAATCTTTCCAGCCATTCCCTTCAGGAGGCTAGGTTTTTCTCACCGTGTCATTTTAATGATATGTTTGTTTGTTTATTTATTTATTTTAGGAAAAACAGCAGTATATTTAAAACCTGCCTGTTGAGACCAAATGGTAACGTCCCAACTTGGCAATCTGTGGCAATATGAACCTAAGGATCTCGAGCTCTACCAAGGATGCTGCAAATATGTGCAAAGAGAAAGACACAAGGTGCTATGGATAACTTAAAGGCACTTTACCTGCCCCTTGCTTGATGACAGGAGCAGATGGAGGAGGTGGCTTCTTGGGTCTCTGAAAAATTAATCAAAATGATACCACATGAGATTGTTGGCCCACTTGGCCTCTCACATAAAGACCACAGACATTGTTTTCTAGATGTAGCTTGGACAGTCCAGAGAAGCTCTCCAAAAAATTGAGCAATTCTCTCCAGGGATGTCAGGTTTTGGCACCTTTAAACAAACACTTAAATAAATTCAGGCTGCAAAATAAAACTCCAATGGACAAATGAAATACCATTTACCCCTTTCTAAATTTGTAACAGCCTTCTGGAAAAGAACGGCTCAGCAAAAATGGCCTGAAACCAGCAAGCACAATGGTACTCCTACACTGAGACCACATTTGCAATTAAGATTTAATCTGCTGAATAACCAAGCAATTCAGAAAGAGTCAGGGTGACAGCTCTACATCAGATCTGCTCTGGATATGGGACCTTTAACACAATGCAGGCTGAGGGCCCACGGTGGCTGGGTAGGGTTTAAGCCTTCTGCCCCTTTTCACACCAAAGCTGGCAGGCCATTTCCGAGGCCCCTCTCAGACCAGCCCAGCTGTACTCTGGAAACTGGAATGGAACTTTTTGCATTATCAGCTGCTATTTGTTTTTTTCTCACACCCTGTCACTCAATAGGTGATGAGGCAGCAATGCAATCAATGGCATATTTCCCTGAACAGGTTCCAGGGCATCTCCTTGCTCACCCAGGACTGCAGGAGGAAGATGGTCAGGCTGGACTTGGCAAGTGATTCAGGAGCCGAGAGTCCAGCCAGAACATGGTTCTTGGATGCCATTCTTGAAGAGGGGAGCCAAAGGTGATGACAGAACCATCTCAACGTCAAAATCATTAAGGCGAAATGGAAACAGGGAGGGTTTGCACATATGATCCATGTCACTGCTGACACTTCTCTTGACCTTCTCTGGGCACCATATACTTGTGATTTTTTAAAATGCTCCACAGACTCTCTCCTGCACTCTGAAAATGTACCACTGACATTACTGCAGGGTTCAGCAGAAGTGCCCACCTATGCCCGGCCCTTATCTGCCAGTGCCCAACAGTGCCTATCAAGTACCAGAGCACAGGAAGAAATGATTTTAGGTAAAACCTAGAGAAAATGAGACCCACAAGGAACCTTCTCAGGGGATATCATAGCATACAGGCTCTGGATTCAATGACATTTCACGTCTGCTCTTTACTAGCTGGGTGACTTGGCCCAGTTACCCCAAGTAAGCAGTACAGCACAGCGGGGAAGAGGTGGGCCTTCAGAATCTGTCATTGGAAATCTGGCTCTCCTGATTCTCAGCTGTGGACCCTGGGCCAGTGACCTTACCTAGCTCACCCTTCTCCTCTGTAAAACAGCAATCATTCTACCTCCCTCTTAGGAGGCAGCAGTTTCATAAGCAGAGGGAGTCAGTAAGCACTGCCTTACTTAATCCTCGTGACACCTCAGTAAGTCATGATATTATTATGCCCATTTTGCAGATGAAATATGGAGTCTTTGAGAGATTAAGTCATTTCCCAAAGTCACCAGGCTATTGGGGATGGGGGGCAGGCACTGGGGGAGTCCAGCCCAGGACTGTCTGACCCACTGGAATGCTCTTAACCACTGTAAAGGGTCCATCCTGCCAGGGAGTATCCACAAGATAAACCATCACATGGCCATAGACCACACATGGTTTCCAAAAGCACAAGGAGCTATAGTATGTTAAAGTAAAAAAAAAACAAAAAAACAAACAAGTATCAAATTGCAGCTACAGTATGAGCTCAACTCTGTTACAACATATACAGAATGAGAAAATGACTGGAAAATTTAGTAGTGATCTCTGACTAGTGGGATTATGGGGGGAAAGTTTCCTTTTTAATATTTTCCTGTACTGTCTATATGAGTACAGACAAACTTTATTATAAAGCAAGGAAGAGGCTCTGAGCCCCACCTTCCCGGTGGGGGGGGACAGGCCCTCCACCGGATGGCTTTGTTTCTGGCGTCCGGATCTTCCACTTCTCTTTCCCCTCCTGTCAACCTCTTCCAGCTCTCCGCCCCAGCGCCTTCCTGTTTCTTCGTCCCTTCTCGGTCTTTGTATAAATTAGACTGGGGACAGATGTGCGTTTACCTCATGAAGTTATTGTTGAAACTCTGCCAATTAACCTCCCTTTACCTCAGGATCAGAGTAGTTTCTTATTCACGAAACTGCCAACACCCGGTGGCCTAAGTCTTCCCAGTCACACCCCAACAAGGCCTACATGGACATCTTCCTCACCCTGCTGGTTTGAAAATTTTTATAACAAATTTCACATGCGCTTCCTCTTGCTGAGGCCATTCGCCCAGCGACCTGGCCTCAAACCACAGGGCCTCAAATAAAAAAAGATGATTGTAAGTCATCATATTTTCCAAGAATACCATGCAAAAAAAAAAAACCTTAGTGTTGTGTCAGATTTGGCATGTAGCAGACACATGAGATGTGACAGGGCAGAGCAGAGGGACACCGAAGGAGAGGATGAGAAGCAGCATGCTGACAGACAGGGTGTGAAGAGCGTGCTCATGGCAAGTGTGTGCTTCAATGTGGCAGAGGAAGGAAGCTGACATGTGAGGTTTTGCTGGGAGCCCTGGCAGCCGTGGAGACAAGTGGGGCAGTTTGGGAAGGAACAGTTTGTGAGCTGTCTGTCTTGCATTCACCATGCTTGATCAATGCTGGCCAAGCGCCTGCTTTGCTTATTAGCAAAGTAGGTTCACAGGTTGTCCTGGGGTTTGTTCTTTTTTTGTCCTTGACTGACTGCACTCTGATTCCATCAAACTTAGCCTTCCTGCTTCCTTAGATGAGAAATGATGCCAGGTTTTCAAATAAGATGTCTTTTAAGGTAGTTTTAAACAAAAATTAGGGCAAGGGGTCCAGGGAGTTCTAGATTGCCCCCAAATGATTAATAAAATATTGCACATGTGCCTACAATGTTTTTTTTCTTTTAATGCAACAGGAAGACTGGGCAGTGAGAACTGAGAAGGCAGGCTGGGTAAATGTGATGGTAAAAATTCATCGCCGGAGTTCGTGATTCTCAAATAAAAAGATGCAAGCACACCTTACATGTTCGTTGATTTTCCCCAAAATGTTGTGACTGGATAAAGGAAATAGGACTGAGAGGCCCTCCGGGTTAAGCAGTAGGTCAGTGTTTCATCTATCGCACTTACCAGGATTAACCAGCCCCCGTAGGTGTGCAGACAGAAACATCCTTTCAACTGAGGAGAGTATTTTAAGTCATGAAGTTTTAGAGGCACTTGTTCTATTTATTCTCTTTATCCCTCCCTCCACAGTGAAAACAGAACACTCCAGCTCCCAATTTAGGTGGCTTTAGCCTGCTTGGTTTGCAGGTCAATGCTAAAAACAAAAAACATAAGCGCCTCAACTGATCATAGGGCCCCCCTTACAGCTGAGGAAACTGAGGCCTAGAGGGACCATGTCGACAGCTAGGTTCATTCAGTCCAACTGGTTCCATCTAGCTAGTTCATTCAGTCGAGGGCCAAAGTGGGCCCAGAACCCACATCTCCCAATGTCCAGGCTGTGGCAATTCCTTAAAAAAGAACCAACATGGAAATGTTCACAACAAAATCAGTGAGCCACCATTTTCTGATTTCTGGGAGTGCAGAAAGCCTTCCATGGTCCTCATGTATGCAGGGCACACAGCCTGGGCATCTGCCCGTGCGGACACTCATTGGCTTAGACACAGCGGCAAAAAAACACCATCCTTCAAAGGATATGTTAACTAGATATGGTATCTTACCATTATTACCAGGAAGGAAATAGATCTGAATGCTCTGGAGTGAAGACAGCAGGAAGGCAAGCCTTGCTTCCTGCTAAGGGATTTCAGAATTAGCTCTGCCCTTTGTCTGGCAAGTCGGGCCAGTCCCAAGCCAAAGAGCTCGTCTGCTAGCTCAGCTGCCTTCCCTGGCAGGGACTGTGATTTGCCACTTGGCTTCTCGAACCAGTCTGCCTTCAGAGCTCTAGCCCAGACATGTGGTTTGTTGAGAACAGCCAGAGGAGCCCAGTTCTGAGGGCTGGGTACCCTTGAGAGGGACTTTGCTAGCGGAATATGGTCCGGTTTCAGAAGGAAATTTTAGCCTGATTTTGAGTCTTGGAAAACCTTCTTCCAGGCATCCAGCTAAGTTCTCTAGAAACGTCTGTGTGTGAAGCTGAAGAGGGGGCATGAATGGATGGTTCCCAACCGGGGTACACCTCGTGGCTCTAGGAACGCATGGAGGCTCCACTCGGCCCTTTCTGCCCTGTCCCTGGCAGACTGGCAACACCTCTGGAGCGTGTGGCTGGGGCTCTGCTCAGGGTGATTACAGCGTGTGTGACCGCCACTCTGGACCCTCCCAGGTTCCCAGCACAGGGGATCCTGGGAGCCCCCACAGGACCTGCTCTTGGCAAGGTCTCTCTAGAGTCTCCTCTCCTCAGCCTCTGGCCTGGAGAACTATATCCACAGTCCTCCGCTGGGCTGGGCCCATCCAGACTGCTGGCCTACGGGGCAGGCACGCAGGCTGTGGTATTCAGCTTCTGCCTAAGATGCTTTCCTAGGTCATCCCCCGGCTCACACCCTGGCTCCATCCACCCCACTCGGGAAGTGCTCCTTGACTCTGTGCCCAGACCTCACATCCAGGTGAGGGACCTGGGTCCCTCTTTGTCTGGGAGGAGGAATCTGACAAGGGATCCAGCCTCACCGGGCCCCTCCCTGGCCTCTTCCTCCCCTTTCACGCCAGGACAGGAGAGAGCAGCAAGTAGGAAGAAGTGACAGAAGGAAGGGAAGGTGTACCTTGTCGCCAAATGACCAAAGGACCAGGGATTCTTGAGGGCCAGCCATGCACCAAGCACGCTGCTCCAGACTGAATGTCTTCCAGTGAATGGAGCCAAAATTCATATGGTGAAACCCAATCCCCAATGTGATGGTGTTTGGAGGTGGGGCCTTTGGGGGATGATCAGGTCATGACGGTAGATTATTCCTTATGAATGGGATTAGTGTCCTTTTGAAAGAGACCCCAGAGAGCTCCCTCACCTCTTCTGCCATGTGAGGACACAGCAAAAAGGCAGCTATCTAGGACCTTCACTTGATGCTAAACCCAGCAGCACCTTGAGCTTGGACCTCCCAGCTTCCAGACGGTGAGGAATACATTTCTGCTGTTTATAAGCCTCCCGGTCTATGGTGTTATGTTACAACAGCCTGAACTAAGACACACGCTGTTAGGCCCTGTGAAAGAGAAGCTCCCGACACAGACTCTGCCTTCAAAGAGATGGAGTGATGAGAGAGAATCACTTTGGGTAACACTGTATTAAGTGAGGTGCTCAACTGGGAGAGTACAGGCTGTAAGTGCCACTGGACAAGGGAGGAGCACTGCCATCCAGGCCACTTCAGGGAAGCTCGGCTGAGACTCTGTCATGAGGCCATACTTGGGTGACATTAACACCATGGCAATCCCCATCTCTGCACATGAAATCACCCGGAAAGCTAAATGTACAAATAAATAATGCATAGGTGAATTTTTTTTTCATAAAGCTGCTTATAAAAGCACATTTGTTTCTTTTTGGGACACTAAAACTGGGGAAATAATCCATGGGCAGCTTCAGAAATCAGAAAGAGTGGTGCTCAAAAGGCTACAGGAACAAAAAAAACTTCAGCTAAGGAGAGCTTTATAAAGTGGTTGTCAGAAGATGGGGGCTAAGGTAAGCGGCCTCCTTAGAACTTGGTAAAGAGAATGCAGTCAGAGTTAAACCAGCAAAATTCTCCTAAGGTGGGTTAGCCATTACGGGGCTCAAGCAAGAGACTTCCTTTCCTGTAAAAGTTAGGAACCTACAAAATTCTTGCTGAGTGACCTAGAATTGGTCTAGATCTTAAGGTTGGCTGTAAGGTTGGCACTCAGTTGCAGTGGAGAATTTTGAAAACCTAGTTGATTGTACAACGTGTCTGGAGACTGAATGAACAGGAAGGGCCCAGTCAGTCATGGAAACGGAGAAAAATGGAGAGTCACTGAGGTCAAGGGTGCAGCACTTTTACACGCATCATCCAGGCTTAGCTGAATTTCACATACAGTTCCCTTGGCACACCTTTCCCTCTGGTACACGAGGGGGTCTCAAACTATACCTGGCAAGGTGCTTCATGAGAACAACTAGCTCTTGTTTGCATGCCTTGCCCACCCAGAAAGCACCCTATAAATGAGGTTTCCTCCTATAGAATCTGGCTTCTCAGGAATCAGGCCCCCAGGACACAAATGCCCAGGGCAGGCTGACCCATGCATCCAGATGGGCTGACATTTCCACTCTTGTTGCAATTCGTAAGCTGCAGCCTTCTCCCTGGGTAAGTATCTGTGAGCTGGCAAAGGTGAGCCTGCGTCAGAGCCATTGGCACCTTTAGGAATCTTTGAGGGCAGGTTTCTGGGTCTCTGAGGCTAAGAGGCAAACCCTGCACACGCTGTAGAACATTCAGCAGGGAAACACCTGCGGGAACCTTAACAACACCCCGGTTCTGGCCATGGTACAGCCTCTGCAGGCCGCCAAATCATGCCATCTTCAGTTACATCCTCTTCTAGGGATTTGAATGGTCTCTCTTAAAAGAGCTGGAGCCTGAGACCCTTGTAAAATATTGTATCATGTCCAAAACATTATCTTTCAGAATACCTCATCTAGTTTTTAATGGCAGTGAGAGGTAGGTTCTGCTCTTCCCGAGAACCCAGGTGCCCCACTCTCTGTCAGTAGTGATGACAGCGTGCACACTGCTGCATTTACTCTCTCAGATTTCGTCTTTCCATCCTGATATTCAAATACACTGTCAAGTTTCAAAAGAAACAGCCAGCCATTGAATCCAGGTTCTCTCATCAATAGCTTACATATTGCTCTAAAATATGCACCAAGGCGTCAATGGATGCTCTCCCACCCAAGAGAGTCCTGACGGAAAGCCCCAGAGTGGGTGTCACCTGCTGGGGGAGGATCTGCTGGGTGCTCTCTGAAAGAAAGACCTCCAGGAATCCCGAAAACCACCTGAACCCGCACCCCAGCCCCCTTGGAACGCTTCCGTGAGGCCTACGGATTCAAGAGCTCCACTGCTGAGCATGTGCCGTTTGCTGCTGTCTACCCTAATCATCGCAGATCGGCCTCTTTTCTGGGTGAATGGCTGCAACCCCAGCCACTGGCAAGACAAGATGACATCTGCTGAAACCGGTGGCAGAATAATGTTTCTGACTCTGTCATTCACACAGTGCATTTGTGTTAATGATTCTAATCATCTTTACACAGTCAACTCAGCAAATGACAGCACCCCCCTCCAGTCACATTGTCACCAACTCACCAATACTTTCTCTGGATATAGCAGTAAAAGTTGGTGTCACCACTAAGGCTCAGATGGGTGCCTGGTTTTATAGGCCGGGGGGCGGGGAATGAAAAGGATGTCACACCTCGAATTTTCTAAAAGCTAAATGTCACATTATGCCATCACTTCTCAGCTGTAGGTGTTACTTTGTCTGATAGGTATGACTACTGTTTCCCTAAAACTGAATTTTCTGCTTTTTAGGAGCAAGGTTAAAAGACCTTTCAAAGAGATGGTGGCTGCTTGTCTGGGGTTGGAGAGGTGCCCACAGGGCCCCAAAGAATGTGCATGCCTCCATGAGCACACGAAGATGAGGCCACTCATCACTGACAACTTCACTGTCTCAATGCAAGTCTACCCTTAATACCTTATGTAACAGAGCAGAGCTTCTCGAAAAGTATGCCACGGAGTCTCTCTCACTTGAGTGAATTTATTGCTCCACTAAATATGCCTGGGAACTAGAAGGCAGGGTGCCACAATGTAGGCAACCACAGGCTTTGCCCATTTGTTAAATAATTACCATATTCTATCCTACCCTTCCATATCATAATACCTCATTCAGAACCAAGAAGGTGTCAAATGTCTAGTAGGATGGTGTGCTGGCTAAGATTCCTTGGCCAAAGGGAAAGGAGTAACTGTGAAGGTCTTGCATCCACCTACTTCAGGATGGGAACATTTTTTACCAGGCTCACGAAGATTGGTGAGAAGTATGAAATGGGCAGTCCGGATGGCCTCCTCGTCTCCCCTACCTGGAAGAGGCCCACACTCAGTGCCCTTTCAGAAAGGTGTGGCAGGTTTCTATGAGCCTGAACACCAGACCAGTGGGTCTGCCCAACTCTAAGCCCATTAGGCAACAACTGTGCGCACACCTCACTTTCCGTCTGTGCATAAAATGAAAGTTCCTGTGGCCAGGATTCTCCCCTGGCCCTGGTTGGCTAGCTCACTACACACGTGTGAGCAATATGTTGCTATTGACTCTATATAAAGAGCTCCACCCAGTGCTCTGGGCAACACGGTGGCATGGCCGCATGGCTGCAGGAGAGCAGAGCAGAGGCTGGAGTGGTGGCAGCGCTGAGGACAGAGGCCCAGAGGACTGCTGTGCGGGACGACCTGTGCAAGCAGTGAGGCCCAGAGGATGGCTGTGCAGGCAGAGGGGCCCAGAGGCATCAAACCGTCCAGTGATCTACAGGGCGGAAGCTTTGTGGGCGCCAGCACCATCCAGCTTCTTGGACAATCATATCCATTCGTCTAAGCAGTGCATACACCATCCATACTGTTCAGTATCCTCGGCAACCTATTCACCAGTGTCTTAGTTATCCTCCCTAAACCTCAGCTCCATGGGAATGATGACAGGTCAGGGTTGGATTCACGGTCCAGTAACAGAGTCCCCATGGGTATAAAGAGGACCCAGGCTGGGAAAGGTGGGCAGAAGTCACGCAAAAGCCTGAGCAGAGTTCTGAGGTGCAGAACAGGACAGAAAAGACTGAATGGCTGCCCCCTTCTAATGCAGGATGCTTCCAACTTTTCAACATTTCCTGTTATATCATCCTCAGTGAAACAATACACCTGGAGTGAGGCAAACAAAGATGGACTGGCTCATTTAAACAGCAGCATTGTAAAATGGCTTCGCACAAAGAAAGAGAAAGCACAGTTGGAGGTATGTGCATATATATGTGTATGGTTGTGTGTGTGTGTGTACAGGTCCATCTCTAGCCACTTCAGCACCCCAAGGCCCTGCTGGACACAGGCGGTCTCCTCACCAAATGGAGCACCCAAGGGTTCTCATCATTAATTTGGGCGCTTAAGTGTTCCAGGTACTGCACCAAGTGCTTTGCACACATTATCTTGTTTGTTCATGCAACAACCCTAGAATCAGGGTCTCTGTCACCAGCTGACAGATGGGGAAACAGGTTGGTGGGAGTTACCAGACTTGCTCATAGTTGCATGTGGGGAATAGGGCAGCCCAGGGCTTGGAACCGGGGTCCTCTGAATTAAATCTCTAGTGCTCTTCAAGGTTACACTCAACTTCCTCCACCCCACATCTCAAGCCCCATGATGGGAGGCACAATTCCAACAGCATGGGGACCACTGCGATCAGAGCCACAAAGACTTACATTCCCTTCCTTTTCAAAGTCGGGTGGAAGTAACTTCACGAAGTTATCGGGGAACACTCCTCGTCTGCCACTGAGCTCTCCTTCCCACCAGCCTACATCGATGCAGTCCTAGGAGACAGGAGAGTAGAGAGTGAGAAATGGGTCAGAGAGGTCTGGCATCCCTTTCAGAGAGAATGGAGGCCTTTTCCCTGAGGCCTCTATCAATGCAACCGTAGTTACCAAGTCAGCACAAACCCCAAAGTCAGATGGGAGAACAAAAGCTTAAGCGTGCTAGAGCTGCTGGCTGGGATTCAACACCCAGTCCTGCTCTTAGGTACCCTGAATCAATAAGATCTCTTTTTTTCTTTAAAGATGGGAGGATATGTATTTTCTTCATTTTAATATTACTGAAATAAAATCATTCCATGAACTGCAAACATGGATTAGAAAATATCACATGCACAAATGTTCCCTTTGATTAGCCTGTCACAAAGCTTGTCGAATTAAAAAGAGCTTTGTGACAGTCGGCCAAGCATAAGAAAACTCACACTTTGCACAGACTCATTAATGTATTGGTCTCCTTTACCTTCTCCTTTCAATGCCGATGGGGCACAGTTGTCATCATGGAAAGCCCTTCCCCCACCTAACAGAACTCAATGTTTGCTTATTAAATGAATGAACAAACCTATTCATTCTTCCAGGTCAAACCTGCTTCCCTTTGAATAATTCCTATTCTGTTCATTCATGTGTCGAATGTTTAGCGAGGGCCAGGTGCTAGGGAGAGGAAGGGGGCTTAGCCTTTGCCGAGCTTCCATTCTGAGCCTAATGGCCTCACAGTTGTGCTGGGCACTCAACCTCATGCCACAAAACCACTTCTGTTTTTTCCCTTATCCAACTGTTTGGAAGTCTGATGTGCTCTAGCTTTACCATATACTTGTTTGTCCTCTGGGTCCACTTCCACTTCTACCACCCAATCCAAGACTCATCCAGCCTATTGTAAACCTCCTTGCTTGGCTGGGCATTTCTTTCTGCCCAGGGTAGGTACAATAACACACTCAGTCAAGTACATGCTCTTGAGTATAAACCCAATTCTCAGACTGTGATCAACAACTTCCAGCTAAAGCTCAAAATGAGTGACAGCTTTCCAAAAAAATGTTAATAACACAGGGGATGTTTCAAGTTATATCTGAAGCAGGAAATTCTCAAGAACGTGAGGAGATCATGCTCGGGGCCTATGGAGAGACACGCATGGTCCTCCACCCCACCTACGGGGATGAAGAAGGGGCCAGGGAGGCTCAGGCAGCAGGTGAGCTGTTGGCCTGGGGCCTGGCTCTAGGCCCCTAGAGGGCTATGGCGTATGGGACTGACTTGTGCCTTGCTAGATCATTCTGGCAAGGTGAGGAACATATCTGACTTTTCCACCATTATACCCCCAGCCCATGGCACAATGCTCAATATTTGTGGAATCAATGAAGATTCTCTAACCCTGAGTTCTGTGATCTTCTGCAATCCTAAACTTGGATTGCCTCAGGACAAGACAGCTTCTATCTACCTTAACCCATGATGATTCTTTTTAAGTTAACATCGGGCCCACCTCAGGTGACAAGGAAATCAGCACCTTCCCTTCCCAACTGACTCTTCAGAAGAGAACATGGGTTTTGGAAATGGGTTCTTAATCACAAACTATAAATTCTGGTCCCAACCAACTCCCAAACACAAAGACACTTGAAGAATTAAGTTCAGATTTACCCAGGACAAAACAAGGTTCAAAAGACTGACAACATGAGAAACTGTTTTATCCTTCTCGGAAATGACAACGAGATGTCCAGGGAAGAATTCTGGTCCTGCTCACATCACATAACCCTCTCAACAATCTAGTATTAGTCCCCAAGGAAGGGGGACTAAACAAACAAAGGGGGTGGTGGCAGAATCTGATGGCTTCTGAGGTTCTTCCAACCCTGAGAGGTTATATCATCAACAATACCAGAAAAACTTCTGAAGGAGTAGGGATGGAATTTCTTTACTCCTCATCCTTAGAAGTTTACGTTTTTTAATCCAGAAGGCTCTGCTTTGGAGGTAAGGCCTGCCACTCCTTTTCCTCCTCTTTTTCTGGACAAGTCCTTCTCATCTGCAAAGCCCAACTTGACACTCACCTGCAGGAAAGGGACTATGGTCCCCTTTATCTTTTTCTCTAACACTCACAACTGCATTAATTTGCACTTCACAATATTCAGCAAAAAGCTATTAAATGAAAAGTACATTTAAGTTCTTTCTGTAGGAACCAAACATTAAACATGCAAAAACCATGGCCCCTAACTCCAGGTAACTTAAGAGACTTACAGGAAAAACAGACACACTATTATACAAGGTCCTTTTTGATAATAGGTATCAACCAAGAGCTGTAGTACCAAAGAGGAGCCGATCAGTAATATCTATTCAAATTGTCTTAAATCTTCCCCTGTGAGAAGGGTTTGCTTCTGCAAGGACCAGACTTCCCTCCACATTCATTTCAGATCATCTGATACAGAATTACATCCACAAAAGGCAATCAAATATTGTTTACTGCTACATTTCTTTTAAAAGGCTTTCTTTCAAACTATCTCAATGGTGCAAATCCATGCTTTGCCTTAGCCTTACACAAGCAGTAACCCACGAACCACTGTAAGCCTTTTGCTTAGTATGTGAGAAAAACAATCAAGAAAATTCTAATAAGCAAAAGCAGATCCAAAATAACCAGAACTCATGCACGCCTACAGGAGAAAACAGTGCATGTGACACTCTGTTTGCTATCTCTCCCAGCAGCGGTGGGAGATGGTTCATCTAGCCTCTGCTTTTTATGGAAAACATCAGCAGTGCTAATCATTGTGTAATTCAAGGTAAGAGAGGCAGAACACAATCTAAGTGTTTTGATTTATGTAAGGACAAATACAAGGCTCACAGATAAGGGCATTAGAAAAGAAAATTGCCAGTGTGACTGAGAACACTAAGAAAAGGGAAAAGGGGAGCCTGTTGCAGTTCAAAGAGCCACAGGGTCCAGATGCCTGGAGAGGAATGGAGACTTAACAGAGATCTGAGGCATTTTCCCCTAGCAATAGAAGCTAATTTAAGGGGAACACGAACAATTCTGACAGCAAAATGAGGAGTGAAAATAAGTCCTCAACAAACCAGACAAAAGAACTAGGCTTTTGATGACAGAGATGGAGAAAGAATTATTCGTATCAGGGCTGTGCTTCCAGAAATATAAAAGAGCAGTGAATTCAATTTATTTGCTGAGGACCAAGACCATACAGGATGGAAGAAGAATTCAGGGGGAACAGAAAATCATGTCTGCATGGGGCAACCAAGCTCAGAGCCTGGTGGGAGAGGCAGACAGTGAATCCATAGGGCACAGAAAGGGTGGCAGGAGCACTAGGTTGGACTCAAAAACAAGTGGGACCAAGAGCAACTGGGCAGCCTGGAAGGAGAGAACAAGGTCAAGAACCAAGGAAATGAGAGAGGTCAAGGGCAGGATCACCAAAGGTGAAGGAAGGGAAGAGGAAGAGTGGAAATCTGGGGTCATGGAAAAGAATGTTCAAGAATCGGCACTTATGGTGAAGGCAGTGTTTCGCTCCCAGGAGACTCCAGCCAATGTGTACTGAGCAGTGACGTGAGGTATGAGGCAAGATGGCACCATGAGTGACAGGGGTAGAATGGAGGGGCAGGTGGTCTATGAGCTGAGACCAGAATTACATCAGGGTGGAGTGGATGTCCCCAAGGTGGATGGCAGGAGATGGGTGAAAGCAGGACAATGAAGCAGTAGTGGACCACTGAGAGAGGCAGTGTGCCCAAAATATTGCAAGATTTTAGTGTGACCATATAATTTATTTCCAAATCTGGGACACTATTAATAATCATACCAGGACCACAGGTGTACCCAAGATGATGCTCACCCTAGCAGAGCTTGAGATTCCAATAAGGATGAGGAAAGGGCAGTGTGGGCAGGTGAGGGGATGGCCTCTGAGGCAGGTGGGAGTTTGCAGTGGGAAAGAGTAAAAGACCAGCAGGTACATGCACCTTTCCAGAACAATGATGATTAACATAAGTTCTCTTGGATGAATGCAGAGGAAAGAAGACCTGGACCCTTATCAGGAGTTAAGAGTATGGAAAGAATTCTATTTTTGATGCAGAATGTTTGCTCTTCTATGATCAAGTCCTCAAAATGGCCAAAATGGTTTCTCATGCCTCATCATCAAGCAGATAGTACAGTAAAATATGGTATTTTTCCTTATAAAATAAGAGTGATGTTTTTCCTGTTAAGGACTGAATGAACAGAGCCCAGATGTGCGGTACTTCCGCCTCTCTGTTCTGCACTATCTCCAGTTACCTGAAATTCCTCAGAGAGGAGGGAGAGAGCAACTGTGGGCCCCCAGAAACTTAAGTGGTCCCCCAGTGAGAAAAGCTCTGGGGTTCAGTTTTTTGATACACAGGAAAATGTTTTGAGGTGTAAAGAGCCACACAGCTTCTGGTGGTTGTTATCATTATGGGATTCTATGGACTGGGCCCAGAGATGATGAAAGATAATGTGCTGGGAAAGCTCTTTCTTGTTCAACTTGACCTCATTTCTGATGTTCGAAAATTGAGAGAAGTAAAGGAATGGTCTGTGAGAACATTGGGTCATCCATCAGTTCATCTGTTCAGCCAGCATTTCTTCAGAATCAGTATGTGCCAGGCACTGTGCTAGGTATTTCGTGGATAGAAAGTATAAAGATAAGATCCCTTGTTTTCAAGGAGCTTACCATTTTTGAGAACCTTGCTCCTCAAAGCTTACACCCTTTCAGGAGGGCCCAGGGGAGGGATGCCAAGGCCTCAGGGTGTGTCTGAAGAAGGAGGCCTTTCCCAGACTCAATGTCAGGCCTCAGTCTGCTCGGTCCTGCCACTGGAGCCCTGGAACATGGCTGAAGCACTTCACCCAGCTATCGCCCCAGGGACCAGCTTGAGAGCCGTCCCCAACATACAACCCGCCGGCAGGGAGTCACCAGAGAGCTCTGGTATGTCTGCCTCTACTCCAGGCACTTCACATCTTTAAAAGACAAACTTGCCACCTGGCTTGCATACTGGTTAAAAGAATGGGCCACGGCCTCATCTTGGATTCCATTTTGTCAAGAATACAAAGCAAAATATTAGACCAGTGTGTCTTAAAGCCGGCTGCACTTCAGAATCACCTGGGGAATTTTTAAAATCTCCAATGCCCACCACCAATTAAATCTCAATTTCTGGGGAATGAGACCAGAAATCAGTGCATTTTAAAGGACCTAGGGGGGCCTTCCAAATGTGCAGGTTAAGCATCAGTGATTCTGACCAGTGTTTCTCTGGCTTTAACGTGCATACTATCCCCTCAGGAATCTTGTGAAAGTGCCGATTCAGACTCAAAAGGCCTGGGGCAGGTCTGAGATTCTGCATTTCTAACAGGTTCCCAGGGGCTTATGCTGCTGATCCATGGACCACACTTTAAGGAGCAAGGTTCTCAGAAATGTTAAGCTCCTTGAAAACAAGGGATCTTATCTTTACACTTTCTATCCATCAAACACCTAACACTGTGCCTGGCACATATTGATTCTGAAGAAATGCTGGCTGAACAGATGAGTTGATGGATGGCCCAGTCTTCTAGTTCTCTCAATTTTCAAGCATCAGAAACGAGGTCAAGTTGAACAAGAAAGAGGCAGGTGTAAATTAGCTACACAAGAAAGCTTCATCTATACACAATCAGGCTTACCTTTCGGTCAGTACTCAATTGATTGTAATTGTGGCAACAATTTAAAAAGAACCTCCAAAGGGTAGGACACATTTTCTCAGACATTCTAAGTTCCCTATTTGGGTTCTGACAGGAATGTATAGCTTAAACATGGACACATGAAACTGAAAAATGAAGAGACGAAAACGGGTTCACCAGCTGGTCCAAACAAAAAAGAAACACACACTGCTTGGTGGCTTCTGCTGTCCCCACATTCCTTAGTACCAGCTTCCCAGAAGTTATCCAGTGTGGCTGTTTTTCACGACCTCTACGATGACTGAAATATCAGTCAAGAAGAAAGTGAGTATATGATTTTGGTGTGGCTGTTCAGTGAGCCCCACAGTGTCCTGTTGGGGGGGAGGAGGGTCTCATACCCTCAACATCCCACCAGCAGTAAGGAAAATGCTCTTCAGTATTTACTAATGAACACCTTCCGCATGGAGCTTCAGGGGGGCTGTCTGCCTCTGTTTGTTAACACCTCCTCAAGAGATGCAATTACTCTGGATGGCTGGGATTTCTGCTCAGAATTTCCAACATCCCCGTAAGTCAGTTACTAAAGCAGGCTCATCAACATCACTGTTTATGAGGTAACAGGGAAAGAAAAAGAACCACAGTCTGTCTCGGTGTCAGAAGAAATGCATGAGAGACCGCGGTTAATGAGGGAAGCCAAGGAGACAGTCTCAGGGACAAGCCCACTCAAGAACATATCACATCCCAAATGTCAGCGTCCTGGGACTGTTGGGGCTTAGGCGGCCATTCACTGGTTTGTGACACTGGGAAGTCAGGCTGCCAAAGAGCTCGTCTACTTGTAAAAATTCCTGACTTTTTACTGGGCAACAACTTACAGGCTTTGCTTTACTAACTACTGATTTTTTCATCTTGTATACTGTGTAGCTGGTAACAAAAAATTGAATGAATAATGCACAAAAAGTAGTAACCGAGCTTCCTATTGGTCCTGCCAATATTAAATGAAGTATGTATGGATCCCTGAAAACTGTATTCAGAAATGCCTTCATGACTTTTATGAGCTAGCATTTTCTTGCTTCATACATATAGCAATTTGTACTTGTATGTTCTCAACAGCTGTGCATGCTACGTTGTTGAGACTGGATTTTGTTGTCTTTCCTGCAAGAGTGTTGAGCTTTGCTATGATGGGCAAGTTACCTGTAGATCAGTTTGACCTGCCAAGGCTTGGTTTTAGGCTTTGTTAGGATAAGTCTCAGGTAGTGCTATTCGTGATGCTGCCTTTTCTAGGTTCTCAATTGGATGCCAGGTGTGGTCAGCAAAGTTTTTCAACTCTGCTTGGCCAGAACTCCATCTCCCAACACTGGACCTCTGAGATATCCACTCAGCTGGAAGTCCACCCATTCCCTGTACTTATTTTCTGCCAGGTCTAGTGGAATCTTGCCCTATTGGTGCACAAGCTTAGTATCTGGCCAAAGACCAAAGAGACCCCCACATGCAGACTTCTGGAACTCTTTCTTTTTTTTTTTTTTTTTTAATAATTTATTTTATTTTAGTATCATTAACCTACAATTACATGGGCAATACCGTGATGATTGAACTCCCCCCATCACCAGGTCCCCCCCACCAACCCCACCACAGTCACTGTCCATCAGCGTAGTGAGATGAGAATCGCTACTTGTCTTCTCTGAGCTGTACAGTACCCCCCGTGCCCCCCCACCCTATGTCTGCCAATCGTAATGCCCCTTTTACCCTCTTATCCCTCCCTTCCCATCCATCTCCCCAGTCCCTTTCCCTTTGGTAACTGTTAGTCCATTCGTGGGTTCTGTGAGTCTGCTGCTGTTCTGTGGAACTCTTTCTTTAGACAGCTTGCTCCTCTACAATTCTCTGCCCTGAAAATTCCAGCCACCTCAGCAGCCCTGAATTACAATCTCTGCTTCTTCTATCCAGTGAGTCTTCAGCTCTGTTTGCATTCCACTGCCCTGTGCTTCAATTTAGAAAGTACCCCTAGGCAAAGGCAGCGTTGATGTGGAACTCACTTTATGCTTCCCTTCTCCCAAGGCTCACATCCCTGTGCTATGTATTGTCCAATGCCTAAAAACAGCTGGTTCATGTATTTTGTCCAATTTTAAAGTTGTCTGTGGCCGGAGGGTAAGTCTAATACCCTTTATTCCATCATAGCTACAACCAGAAGTTATATTCTTACTTACAAAGATTGTTTCTTTAGTTAGAGTGCATTTATTTTATTCAAAATATAATAGACCTTTAAGCTCTATCTTTAAAAGTGTGAGCTATTTCAAAGTCTAATTCCCAAAAGAAGTCCTAGAGAAAGAATTTCTGAAAAGAAGATACATATAAGGGTTTTTAATTATCCTGAAGTTTCCTTTACTAGTTATATATACTCTTCCTAAAGAAGGTGGAGTATTCCCTAAGGAAAAGTAGTCAGTGTGAAACATCTTTATACAGAAATATTAAATACAAGCAGTAAGTTAGTGCCACCCAACCTTTTTCAGATAATGGCACACATATCAAATGATAATACTTGGATGACATACTGCTGGAGGCCATCAACCCAGAGTGGGAGTTCCGACCACCTAAGGCCCTTCCTACATGTCCTGGAGAGCCAAGGGGATCATTACCTTCTACTCCTATGACCCACTCATAGTACATGGGTTAGGAAACACTACAGAAGTAACCTTGGAGTCCAGATGCCAGTAACCAAGAATGAGAAAAAAGGCGACACCAAATCTCAATCCCCAGAAGGAGAACAGAATCTACACAGGCATTATGAGAGGCAGGCAGAAGCCCCAGAGGCCTCAGTGCTCACAGCCTATTTCCCTCTTAGCAAAAGATGCTTCTATCTGGAGCCTCTTCAGAGAACAGCCCCGAACAGATAAATGCCATACTGGCACGACTCAGGGTCACCATTCTCATCAGGTGTCTCCTGGAGTTGTGGGACTGGGCCTTATAGTTTGCACACAACAAACATACAAGAATTGCTTCCTGAGTTCATCATTTCATTTACAGCTTACATAATCTTATGTCTCAGGAAATGTTTATGCTTTCAGCCTTCTTCCTAATAGCAGAATGAAAGACTTTCTAACCCAATAAATCTACTTCAAAAATCAGTAGTCATGTGAAAAGGAGATGCTTGCAGAAAGGGCCTTTCCTGTGTACTTGTAATCTGGCTTTAAGGATGACAAGAGACATTAACATATGAGAGCATGTGAACAAGTCAGACACAAAATGCAAGTCATTAAGGTAGTGCTTTTACTTTTTTTTGTCCATTTAAACATAATCAAGTATGCAAAGTTATGTAACAACATGTTTTCCATAGAAACTTCCCATTTTCTACTTGTCAGGTCATTTAACACTGAGATGACCATTTAATGATAAATTTTGAAAGCTGTTTCTATGGCACCTTTGGTTCACCCAAAGCACATGGCTGATGGCAGTTCACCTCTCAAGCCTGCGCATCCTACAGTTGAGCTTTTATTTTCATTTATGTTTAGAGAACTGTATTGATTCTGCATCCAAACACATGCTTTTCTTCAACTAAAAGGATGGTAGGTATTAAAAGGCATCGTTTTGCCTCACTGACAGACACTGACATTTGTAAAGTATCTTTCATTATGTTTTAAGAGTTTCTCATCTCCTGCACCACTGCTAAGAGATACAAAGAAGGCTGTGAAGGGTGACGGTGGGGGAGAATCTTCATTTCACAGATAGGCACTTGGAAGGAGTAAGGGCTGAAGAGCAGAGCCATGACCATTATGAAGGTCAAAACCACCCAAGCCAGCTGCAGTGGCTATTGATAAATTCCCAAATTCTTACTTTCTATTTCCAGTTTTCACCAGAAAACTCTACATGTAAGTTTTTTATTTCTTGGCATCAAAGTTTGGGGTCTTTCTCTACTCAGCAAATTTAGCTTCTACGCCTGTGAAGTGAGTAAAAAAATACAATTCCCAGGTCAAATCCAGGCCCTCCAGCTGCTCAGCTGAGTCCAGGCCTGACTGGCGGAGTGTGACTACATTTGTCTGCCACCTTGGGGGAGAAGGGGCACAGCGGGGGGGGGGGGCTCTGGTATGGGGGATCCACGGTCCTGTATTACAAAAGATATCCCAGGAAGACTCCAAACAAAACCAAGGTCCTGGAAAGCCACACAGTTATGTATCAGGCAGTTATTTACTAACCACTAGGGCTCAGAGACCTTGTAAGAAACACAGATGAACCAGCAGCATTCTCTTAACAGTATCTTTGGAGAGCGAAAGTTTTTAATTTTGCCAAAGTCCAATTTACCAGTATTTCTTTCATGGATTGTGCTTTTGGTATCATGTCTAACAACCATGTTCTCCTAGGTTTTCATAAAGAACTTTTTTATGTTTTATATACAGATCTTTGGTCTATTTTGAGTTACTTTTTGCATAATGTTAGGTTTAAGTTAGGGTTCTTTGCCTATAGATGTACAATGGCGCCAACACACCAGTTTTTGAAAAGATTTCCTTAATTTTTCTTTGTACCTTGGTTCAAGATTAATTGGCTGTATTTTTATGGGCCTGTTTCTAGACATTCTATTTCAGGTGCCTGCAGACTATAGCCCATGGGCCAAATCTGGCCTGCTATCTATTTCTGTATAGCCCACAAGCTAAAAATAGTTATTTCATTTTTAAATGATCTTTAAAATGTCTTTAAAAAATAGTATTTCAAGGAATGTGAGAATTACTCAAAATTTAAATTTAAGTGTCCATAAATGAAGTTTTATTGGAACTCAGCCACGCCCATTCATTCAAGTCTAAGACTTCTTTTACATGGTTGCAAAAGAGACTGTATGGCCCAAAAAAGCCTGAAATATTTACTCTCTGGCCCCTTACAGAAAAAGTTTGCCAGGCTCTGGTCTAAGATATGAGGATCCTTAAATACATCCATGTGGAACCCCAGGGGCTCATTGAATGCTGCTATTAAAAAAAATGCTGTAAGGACAGAGGCTTTAAATAGAACCTCTGAAAGCCCTGAAGAAGGCAGAAAAGGAATGCATTTAATAGCTGGCTACCCTTTCCAACTAGGACTGAAATATAAAAGTCTTAAGTAAAACTATTCTTAAAAGGATGAATTTTACTGCACTATATAGTTAACTGTAAAATGAGGGAAATTGAAGTCTAAAAGGTATTTATTTTTAATGACACTTTTCTTAAATATGACTATGAGTCATAAACTAAGAAAAAAACATTTGTAATAAGAAAGATGACAGGTTAATGTCATGAGTATAAGGTATTTTTATAAAAATCATTTGGAAAATGACAAAGTTTTCAACTTGCGTAACAATTTTTAAAAATGCAAACACCTATCAGATTAGCAGAGATTAGAAAGAATGAGAATATTCAAGGATGACAAGGATAGGGAACCATATTCTCCTATACTCCTGGGGGGAGACTAAATTAACACAATCTTTAAATGCCTTTAAAAGGCACTGAGGCACTGAGGCAGCATTACATTTAGCAATTCATCTTCAAGAAATAATAAGAACTGCTAGCATTTATATAGCTATGAGCCAGATATTCTAACTGCTTAACCTACTTTAACTCATTTAATCATTAAAACACCAGGAGGCAAGTACTATTATCACCCCATTTCACAGAGGTGGAGACTAAGGTGCAGAGATATTGTACAACATGCCCAAGGTTACAGAGTAATAAAAAGTGTCACAAATAATTACATTCACAAGGATTTCCAAGGTGATGACTACATGCAAATGGTCTAAAATAGGGAAAAATCAGAAACAAGCTAAATCTAAAAGAGGACTGTGGTACTCCATACATTAGGATACTATGGAACCATTTAACCATGCTGCCAAAGAGAGGCATAATATATTTTGGACAAAGAGAGTTACACCATAGTGTGTATGATATGATCTTATTTTTATTTTGAACTGTAATTGTGTGTGAATAAAAAGTCTGGAAGAATATAGCTCAAATATTAAGAGAGGTATCTGAAGGTGGCAAGGTCACAGGTGATTTTGAATTTTCTTTGTATTTATCTCTTCATCTGTTTTGTTCTCACTTTTTCTCCAAGAGTATTATTTATGCAATTTTAAAGCATTACTTAAAATTGTATCCCATGCTACTTTCCATCTCAGAAAAAGTTTTTAATAAAATGCAAATGTGAATATAAAGAATTTTCAGATACTTAGACAAGACAGGAGCTATACAATGATAATAAATGACTTTCATCCTAACCAAAGTTTAGAAATAAATAATGAAGGGGAATTTCAGGGAAAGTACTGACCTTAATTTCAGGACAATTCAATATACCAAGAAAGAACTCCCACTTACTGGGAACGTGTTTTTTCTTCTTATAACTTATTGTAGCAATACCTGTAACTTAACTTTTATATTTCTAAAGCACTTTCAGCCCCAACATCTCATTTAATCCTCACAGCAGCCCTCTCAGAGTAGTACAAATAAAAAGGTTGTAAATAGAACGCCAAAAGAAACTTTCTCTAATTCCTTAAGACACCTGCAGATTTTTCTGTGTGTTGCAGGAAAAAAGGATCCCAAGGTGGTGTTGCAGGGATTGCTAATGTCCTGCCACTAAAGCACAGCACTCTGGAGACAGATGGCAGTTAGGCTGAACAAACACAGGTTCCCTTTCAACCATTTTATATAATTTGTAGAGGCACAGAAAGCTGGGAATTTGCATCAACTGCAAACTCATCTGTCTAGGAAAAATCTGCAATCATGATCATTTGCAATCTGCAAAATTTTGGAATGGCACTCTTTTCACTGTCTACTAGTAAACTAAAGAGACATTTTCTCCCATCTCAAGGCCTAGGTTTACCATCCTCATGGAATTTGAAACTGTGTTTGTGACGGTGAGCAAGCTCCGGGAGGGAAAGTTGTGATCAAATGCACTTATGGTATCAGGATTCTTCTTGACTGTCTCAGTGTTCTGGCTACTTATAGAGGAAGGCAAGACAGCAGCAGACTGTAGTCCCTGAGATTTCTAATGCTCTTAGGAGGAGCTATATTGTGACTTCCGTCTCCAGTCAGGACACATTCAGTCTAACCAGACAGGCCACACTGCAGGAAATACATCATATGACATAAATGACTCATGTGAACACTGACATTTTTCCAAATGTGTGTAAACCCAGATGATCCCGGACCTATGCTTAACTTCTTCATTCACTCATAAAACATGTCTTTCTAATGGGTCTGTCAGCGTGTCATCATTTTCAGGGTGACACCTGCTAATTTACTCCTCACCCTTGAAACCACATTTAATCTTAGCATTTTAGCTCTGCTAAAAGCTGCAGCAGTTTAGAGAGAAGGGGTCGAGGCCACCAGAAATCTGTTAAGCAGATTGGCTTTCTTATACTAAGCTGAGAGCCTTTTTCGAGATTGCTAAGTCACTTCTGTTTGGGGAAACGTCCTTACTTCCTGTGGAGTGGGAAGCAAGGAAGTCTGAAAACATTTTTCTTGAGAATAAATGTTTCAATTAATGAATTAATTAGAGGGAGACAGGAAGAGAAAATAAACATTAGCACAAACAAAAGAACACATAATCATGGAATGACTGAAGAAGGAGCTCAGGACTCCCGCCTTTCTTTTTTGTCTTTTCGTGGTATAAGCAACTAGAAAACTAAGTGACCCCCAGGCCAGGAAAAGAGGAAGGCAAAATACGCTGGGCATGGTAAGGAAGCAGGAGAAAGGAGTGGGAGAAGAGGACTTCGGGCACCAAAAGAACCAACGTTAGCCCTGAGCCAAGCTCCTCATTTCCTCTGCACTGACCATCATGTCATGTCTGCAGAAGTGACAATGCAATCAGAACGTTGTGGATGTCCCTGACCCTAAGAGGTCAGAAACATGGACTCCAAAATGCAAGCGGATGGGGTAACCTTGTGGTAGTACTGTTGTCCAGATAAAATAATGATGTCATTAATTTAGAAAGAAAAGCCCACAGGCATGTGCCCAGCAACAACAGGTCCCTCAAAGAGTAGACAAGTCTCCTCCGGGAGTGACCGGCCCACCTACCACAGGCCTCTGACAGCCAGTACAGTACCGCCCTGTCCAGCCCCCGAGTTCAGGCTCAGGAGATGCCTCTGCCCTGGCTCTGCCACTGACTTGCTGTGAGTCCCTTGGGAAAGTCACTTCCATGTGCTCCAGGCCTCGGTTCCCCCTCTGTCATCTGGACAGGACACCCGCGGTCCCACCTAACCCGCAGGCTGCTGTGAGGATGAACTCAGGAGAGGCTCTCGAGGAAGGAAGGGTGGTGATGAGGGGCCCGGGCCCCTGCTCCAGCAGCCCAGAAGGGCTCTGCACTGGGAGGCCACAGAGGCACAGGTAAACGGAACTATTATGAAGCTAAATGTGCACTCGCTGTCTGGGAAGAAGGGGGGAAACACGGAGATGGAGATGAAGGGGGCTGGGTTGGTTAGCGTCCGCCCCTAACTCTATCCCCACAGCAGGTCCAGCTCCAAAGATGTGGGGTCCCTGGTTCGGTACGTCCCTAGGAAAAAGTGGAACTCCCACTTTGTACTTCTTTGTAGTGGTTCCCTGATATTTCCACCTTTCTCTAATCCTCCGGGCTCCTTCCTTCTCCAGGGCATCGCTATAGGTTTCTTTCCCTGAACACCCACACTGGCTTATGTTGTCTCTCTCCCCTTCCCTCCATCTCCACTGCTCCACGATCTTCATCAATAACATGATCTTTCTTAGTGTGTACCTTGATGTGGTCAGAGAGCCTTATGCCCAGGAAGAAGCAGGGGCATGTGTCTGCTGTAGTAAGGGCCAAACAACAAAACTACTTGGGGAGTCTTTTGATAAGAAACACCTAACAATCCTCAATCCTCATTTACAAGGGGGTCTGGTGGGAAGCCCTTCCTCCCAGGTTGGCGGCCTGGGAGGAAAGGGCTGCCGCTCTGATGCCAGGAGGCTGTTGGCCAAGGACAGGGACATCGTCCCTCTGCACTGGTGGACTCAGAGCAAGGGACAGAGCACCCTTCAGTGACAGCCGCCCTCAGTCGGGCCCGGCCTGACCCCACCAGGCTGCTCTCAGCCCCTTTGCAGGGAGCTTCTCTGGTTGGAAGTCAGACCCAGAGGCCCCTGAGCCCTTTCAACCATGCTCTGAGCACAAATCAGGAAGGCAGGGACGGGGGCAGCAGGAACACAGACAGAGCTATTTTTGAGTGACTGGAAATAAAAGCTAAACACAGGGAGTTCTGTACAAGTGGAAATGTCCCCAGATCCACAAGAATTCTTTACAAATAAACTAAAAACCAAACCCTTCAGGTTGCCACATTTCATCCTAGTTCCCAGGGACACACACAAATAGTCTGGACTTATTTGCACATTTCAGCAACTGTGGAGGGCTCACAGGCACCCACTAAAGGTGTCGGCCTCATTTTCTAGAAAGCTGTGCGAAGTGATAATCTAGGGCTAGAAATTAGGATGTGGCCTGCCCTGTGACTTCTGCCACAGCCCAGAAAAGCAGAGCAAAGGGACACCACCATAACCAACTATAAAAGGAAAACACTGTGGAACTGGGGGTAAATGGACAGCCTCGGCAGAAAATAATCAAGCTTAGAGGCCAGCAATGCAGGCCTTTCATCTTGACTCATACATACAACAAGGAAGCATACCTAAATGCATGTTAAGCCAATCATGGTGAAGCTATTCGCTTTACAGTATCAGTGGCAGACAATCATCCAAGTGAACTGCTGGGCGATCCCTTAACTTGGAGGAAGATGTAAGAATTTTCTATAACAAGAGCACGGTTTGACAGACACGGACTCCATTTTTCCCACTTTCAGCAGGCACAATATTTATGGCATAATCTCTCTCCAAATTCTTGCAGAAATCTCACCCATTGTGAATTCTGAGCTACTTCAGGTAGATTTTCCACCACTGTTACCCACTTTCCAGCATGGTACTCCCACCCCTGGGGCAAACTGGGGCCAGTCACAAGGGCCCTTCCATCCCCATTTCTGAGGTCACACGAAGAGCAGCCAGAATTGAAGTGACAGTTCCTAGGATTACATGTACCACTGGCAGACCCCTCCCTGCAAGAGGCACTTCATACCCAACCACTTAGTAAATCCTCACAGCAACCCTGTGAGGTCAGCTTTATAGCTGAGAAAACAGGCTCAGAGGGGTTATGTGACATGCCCAAAGACACACAGCCAGGAATGGTGTTGCTGGGATCAAACCCTGCTTTCTCCGAACTGTAGTTTATGTGGCACTTGTCATTTTAACATGCTGCTCCCAACATACTGGAATGCTCGGTCAAGGCTGGCAGATATTTTATGGGAAAAGAAGTTAAAATCTGCAGAAATACAGGATATCAAGAGACCTGATTTCACAGACCATCTAAAGTAATAATAAAAACAAAATGGTGCAACACAAGGGACTTTTTTAAGCAACAAGATCAAAGTGGGCCTGAGCACATGATGCAGCATGCGTTCAGACTGGCTGTATTATTAGCTATTGAAAAACCAGCTAAGAGGGTAGGCAGAGAGTGTCCTGGGGCATCAGGAATGTGGTCTGGCTCAAGTTAGGAAGGATACACGTGCAGGATGGGACCTCCTGGGGGAGTTTGTGCAGAATAATGACATGGACCAAGGCTAGAAAGCAAGACTGAGGCCAGACCACTTGGGCAAATGAGTGCCAGCTTAATCTAGCTGATTTTACAATAAAGGAGAAGCACGTTAACCAAACACCGGCACTGGAGCAGAGGGTTACATGAGCACAGTACCTTTATGGGGTGACAAAAAAAAAGGGGCTGGGGTGTGAGGGATGGAGCATCCCACTACCTTGGCCACCCCAGGGCTCTCCTCCAGAGCAGGTCTGTGGAGGGTGCTGGAGGAGGTAGCAGACTTGGCTTTCTGTCACCGGTCCTGGAAAAGGGCAGATTCCAGCCTGAGCCTGGTTTTACTGCGGACAGGAAGTAGCAGGGACGCAGGAAGACAGAGTCCCTAGGTTCTGGTACTGCTGGGCTCAGGGGTGAGGGCTAGGGGGAGCAAGTGTCCAGCAAGGATGGCAAGGTCACATTTTGCAAATGTAATAGTAATATCTGTAAACTGCTTCACAGTTTCCAAACACGAGGTTGAAACTACAGAAATCAGGTGCAAATCTCAGGACCCTCTTGAAAGCAGCCTTCCATATCTGCCTGCTTCTTTCTCCCTATTGTGTGGATGGCCCAGGACTGAGTCCCTTTCTGAGTAAGCTCTTCAGAAAAACATGATTCTTTTTATCAGACTGGATCTCAGCCCAGGAGGTAGGAAGGAAATAATCAAGATGAATATGTCTCATCATATTAACGAAATGACAAAGACTGGAATATAATACATTAAGGTAGAAAAGATGCATTCAGGTAAGAGACCATCCCTGGTGGTTGTTTTTCTTTTCCCAAAATCTTACTAAATATTATTGATACATCTGGTTTTCAACTAAAAAGAGGCTGCCCCGTCCAAATAAAAACAAAAACAGGAAAGGGGCCCCCTGCCTCCGGCTCTGCTGCAGAGAACAGCAGTTATTTAATTCTCTGGTTGCTTTGTCATCATGGGGCAAAAATACTCTATTCCTCTCCCTATAGTACTAAAACCAAGTGTCTGTGCTAATTACCAAAGTATTTGTATTATGCTTCACATACATTTAACAACTTCCTTGTTCCATGTGTCTGGTTAAGGGTCTGATTCAAAATAGGACTCACACTGTGCCGAAGCAGCTGCCCATAGGAGGCACTCCCTAAGGACCGGGGTTAGGGCAGTACAGCAAGCAAAGAAGCGCTCTGCCTCCTTGGCAGAAAGCAACAAAAAGGGCAGCATTTCCCCTTCTGATTTCCTCCTGCCATGTGAAACTCCTGCCATGCAATACACTTATTTCAATAAGTACAGGTAAAAAGATGGGTGAGTTCTTGGGTGATCGGCAAAGCGAGGCATAGTTTGCTATTCCAGAACGGTGCCCTTAGCCCTGTCTAGCACACCACTTTCACACACAGGTAAAGAGGCCAGCCCTCTCCCTAAATGAATTTGACCTTTGGTGAGCAGCTTAACCTCGGGGGTTATTAATTGCTCGGTATCATTGGCTCAGGCTCTTAAAACAGGTAACTTCTACAGCTATTTCATAAATGTAACTGTCCTTCATTATAGATGAATCCTACCCTCATTTTAGGGACACACCTGGGGGCAAGGGATGGGGGCAGGCAACACTGTGGTCCCCTCCCTCTCAATGATGGCCAGAGCTGTTGGGACCCAGGTCTTACCTCCCATCCTAACCCTGTTCTCTCTCCCTTTGCCCTGCACCCTCCACCCCGCCAAGTCTTTCCAGCCCTTCACCAGCACGGGCAGCCTTGAGACTCTCAGCCACACTTGTGCTACGGAAAGGACACATTCCCTACCACTCGCCTGGATATGAGAATAAAACCACTTTACACATCTCAGACCTTGGCTTTTCATCATATTGGACCATCATAAAAACCCTGTACCTCAGAGAAAAGGCCACATATTCTAGGAATCCCTTAAATAACACACCTTTCATCCACCTACTTGGTGAGTCCCATTGCATGAAAGCATAAACACTACATGCTCCAGGCCCTGTTAGGCTACATCACTTCACAGATTTTATAGCTCTCCCATGTTTACAGGGCTCTGCCTGTAATGATAGTAGAACCACCTGACCTTCTTAGGCCAAATAAGACAGGCAAAATTCTCTCAGGCATGCTACCTGACTTTGACGCAAACAGGAAACATCCTTTAAGCATCTTGTGCCTCTGAGGCATGACCTGCCTTTTTAAAGGCCCTCCTTGGATACCTCATGACAGAGCTTTCCAGCCAGGGCTTCAGAGGGCAGGCTCTCCGGCCAAGCTACTTGCCTTCCAGGTTAGCTGTCCTGGGACAGATGTTTTCTGGAGGGCCAAGTGAATCTACAGCTGGCTCCAAGCAAAACAGAATCCTACTCAATTTTCAAATCCATTCACTCACCTGGATACATTGGGCTTAGCCTGATCAAGAGGAAAGATGCAAGATTCTATCTCAGGGGTTCAGGACCATGAAAATCAAGTGTTTCAAGGCTAAAACAAAAGCTTGCACTGTCCAGTCAACACCTCAAGTCGGTCCACAGTTTAGAAGGCAGGAGGGAACCTTTGTTTACCTTATTGATGAGAGTGACTATATCTCCTTCTTTGATTGTCAATTCATCATCATTCTGTGCCTCATATGGAAATATTACTTTGCAGTAATCCTTGGCTGTAAGAAGAAAAGAAAACACAAGCTTTAAAATGCTTCATCCAATGAGCTGGCTCAGAAGAGGATGCTCTCTATCACACTAACTTCAGGCAGAAGCACACTTGATCAAAAGGATAGAACTGCCGCATAAAGGGTCACCCTCTGAAAACTACCTCAGATGGCTCATTTGGGGCTCATGCGTATTTGTTCTCTTCATTCTTTCCCCTCACAAATTATGTGATGTCTTGAAATGCCATTGACTGGTCTCTCTCAGGCAGAAAAGCAAAAAGGTTTCCTTGGTCTCAGGAAAATAGTTATGTGTATTTTATATAACCTATTTTATACACTATCTTATATATCACTGGGTGCACACATAAGCAGACATAATCTACAAAGAGCAAAAAGGCTTAAATTTTGCCCTCACTGTCTTCTTCCATCACTAAATCAGAATCAGGGTTTTGTACAGGTCACAAAGCTAACATGGTACTCAAAACAATAAAAAGGACTCCTTTATGGTACATCTTAAGGGACAGATGTTGATGTATTCATATGTGAACATGTGTCACCCACAAAAGCCAATACTGACCAAATGTTCTTTACACACATGTGTGTGTGTGGGGAGTGAACTTGTTCAAATATGTCCCATGGCCTCTTGGTAGGAACCTGCGTACTCAGAGATGGGGCTGTTCACCAGCAAAGGCATGCACCTGACCTGGCCAAACACAGGAAAACACTAAGGTCACTCTACAGCAGGACAAGTATGACCTGAATTATGTGCCTTTGAAAGTAAATCTTCTCTATTTATACAAAGGCACCGGTTTAGAAGACAGTGGAAACATTTCTAAGGTATTTGGGAAATTAAGACTTGGAAAACTGGGGTTTGACACTCAGGACAGAAGGCGGAAAGACAAATGCAAGAAAATGAGTATTTGTCAGGACAGGTACTTGTTATTCTGCATCAGAGTCAACAAACCTAACGGCTTTGAATGGCCTGAGATCTTTCCCCAGGACTAGGCCAGTTCCTGCAGACAGATCATAACCCAGAGCTATGTATATAGATGTCAATTATATTGTCCCTAGTATAGTCTTTATTGCTGAAATGTGGGGTTTTTAAAAAATCATGGTTAATATCACATCAATCAAAGAGTGACATATAAAACAGAAGCAATGCAAAATCTGAAATACAGACACACTCTGGTCTAAGATCAGTGTAGATATGACTTGGGGCGGGGGGAGCAGAAGAAGAAGAAAGGAGAGGCAAAGAGAGGGACTCACTCTGTTTCTGTACAGATGTTTTTGTTTTCTGCCTAATGACTTGAGGATATCAGTTACATCCCCTGCCCTGGTGCTGGAAACCTTCCGTCTTAGGTACTCTGGGCCCCTGATGCCTTTTGCTCATTAACCCATGCTGAGGGGCACTAGTTCTAAATCCCATCAGTACCAACCTGCCTAAAGATTCCAGCATCCACATAGTTACCAGCATCCATATCTCTTTACTTAGTAATAGCAAACCCCCAATTTCTGAATCGGCCAAATACTCTAAAGGGAGGGAAAAAGTTAAGCATCTTTAAATTGGATAATAACTCCTTACCATTTCCTTTTGACTATTCTATCTAGTGAAATATGACTACCCAACCTCAAAACTTAGAGCAACAGTGAAACAAATACAGTGTTATGGAAGATACCCTGCAGAGTCCTGGTTTTAAGAGTAACTCATTGGATCAAAACAATGGAGACATTTTACAAAGAATTTAAGACACCTGTGGCCAACAAAGAAAAGGGACAAGTCATGTTTCCATTCCTTTCCATGAGAAAAAATTAAGTATGGCAGACCATGTTGTTTAACTTCTCAGCAGCCATTCCCCATCCCCTTCCTAGTTCACAAAATCCTTCAGGCATTGTATTCAGGACCAGGGAACGCTCCCACAGTCCTAGAGATGAGTAAAATATGTCTAGGCAAAGAATATTAATCTCATTCCCCCTTGTCAGTGATTAATTTAGGGGTGAGCATGTGATCTACTTCCAGCCAGTGAGAAGAAATCTGGCGGCAGGGGCAGGGCTTTTAGATTTTGTTTCCTGATTAAAAACGACACCTGAGGAAAATAGCTGCCCCTGCCTTTCTGCTTTTCACATTGTTTCATCCTTGTTGGAAGACCAGGCAATGTTTGGCACTGCTGCTGTCATATCTCAATCGTAAGAGGAAAGCCAAGGAAAATCACACAGGACGTGACCCTGAGCCTGGACACTGTTAAGATGTCTGCTGAATTAACCAACTTGCGGGTGCCTATCTCTAGATCTCGTCACCTGTGACTTAATAAAATACTACTGCTTACCACTACTTTGTGGTCAGGCAGGTATTTTAGCACTCAAAGCAGAAGGCACCCTGACATGAAGGAACTTGGTAGAAGAAAGAGGACAGTACCTCCTCTGAAATGCTTGACTATAATCTGTCTCCCCACAAGAAGCTTCTTCCTATGCATCTTCGTCATTCCCTTTCCTCCAACTCTTCCCCTGTGACCTCAGGGCCTGGCCCATAGTAGGGTGTTAATAAATGACTGGGAAATTGACTTGTAACCAACATAGTGAGAATCCATTTACAAGAAATTACTAGCATGCCTTTAAAATGTTTCATGGGGCCATTTTGTTTTATGCCCAGTTTCCCTATAAGGTAAGGAGGGCAGGTGTCCCCTGCCTTAAAAAAAAAACATCTTTAATTATATATTATTTACATACCATAAAATTCACTCATTTTAATTATATAGTTTGAAGAGTTTGAAGACATTTACATGTGGTCTGACCAGCACCATAACCCAGTTTTAGAACACTTCCACCACATAGTTATGCTGTTTTATGTGTGAGGCATTAGACACAGAATTATCTAGAAACTACTAATTTTAGATAAAGGGAGGAGATACTGGTGCCAGTGGCTTCTGTCAACAACCACTTCCCATGAAGCAGGTCCCTGCATTATGACTTGTCCCTCTTAGCATCCCCAGAACTTGACACAGCTAGCATTCAATGTTTCTTGATTCCTTACTGATACCTATAACGTGGAGGAAAATGTGAGGGACAGCCAAGTAGGAGGACAGGATTCTGGGCCAGGAGTCAGGACAATCAGGATTAGGTTTGGTCCCAGCCAGGCTGTCCCAAGCACATAGCCTGAAGCCATTATGCTACAGCTCTGGGCCTCGGTGTCCTCAGGTATAAAGTGGGAGGCCAGCCAACAAGGGGTAAGAGGAGAGTTTGACTAAGTTCAGTGGAACATGTTTAGCAAATTTAAACTTATTTTGAAAGCCCAACATAAAACAACTGAAAACAGAGCTGCTCTGGTTAGAGAGCGGGGCTGGCCCACGTCCCACCCAGGTCCCAATTCAGTGAAACTCCAGAGATTCCAAGTAGCACACTGGGCTACACCTGAATTCCCACCAGCTCTTGTCACAGGCACCGTAGCTCAACACTCCCCTAACCAAACATGGCAACCACAAGCCTCACGTTTTAAGTGATTATGATGTATTTGAAAATAAGAATTTGTTTTTACTTCTGAGGCGTTTGGGCCCTAATTCAGCAGTACTATAACATAAAAACATTATGTTGGTTTGGATGTACCAACGGTTTTAAGATACTCAATGAATAATGTATATGTAAAAAAGCATATTAACTCGGACTATAATTTTAATTTTATAGTATATGGAATGAAGATGTTCTTTACTTCAATTCAAACATTTACTGAGTCACCACCACGAAAAAGATATTGTCAGGACCTGTGACATACAAATTAGTCCAACCACTCGCTCCCATTAGTGACAAGCTAATGACTGAGAAAGGCAAGGGGCGAAGAATGATAAGAAGAAAAGACAAACACATGAATAAGCATAAACTCACTATGACAGAATCTTGCTGTGGTATTTCAGAGAAAGACGATTACATTCAGGAGAGAGTTCACAAGAGGAGGCATCTGATATGTCTTGAAAGAAGAATACAGATCCTTCTTGGATGTGGAAAGATTATAAATTTTAAATGAGTAGCAGACAGAGATGGAGAGGAAGGGAATGAAATTAATTTTTGGAGGCAGGCATTTTCCATCTATTCATCAAGTAGATGGATTTAATTAGTCTGAGATCAATTAGGAATGAATGCACATATGCACATCAAGAAATAAAGGCAGTATTTATCCACTGAGTGAGATTTTTGTCTCTATTTTTTTCTTTAGAAAGACTTAAAAATTACTAATGAATTAGCAGAAGACTGAAACCCTAAGTCAGTTAAGCTTTTTTGTCTTGTCTTATAGTCCTTTAAGAATCTGATAAAAAGCAATTAGTTTTCCCAGAAAAAAAGAAGAAAAAAACAAACATAGACACATTCAAAGGTACAGAGAAAATGTGTATAATATCAGAAGATTCAGGGACCCTGACACCCTTGCGTAGCTCCAGAATCCCCTGGACTAGTTAATGATTGGTATTCCAATTTTAAGAAACTACTTCTATTAAAACTACCAAGAAGTCCAGTTATGATTCACATTTCCCTCCCACCAACCCCCCCCCACATTATTTGAATCTCTAAACTTCAAGAAATTTACATGAGATTAAAAACAGACCGTTTAAGGAATTGAACGCACATGCCCACATCCCATGAGTCCCTTCCCCTGGTTTTATAACCCAGTCATATAAAAAAACAAAACAACTTAAAAAAATACTTTAACCAACTGTAACCCTCAGATTAAAGAAAAAATAAAAGTAGAAAAAAACAGAATAAACATCAGCAAGCAGAACATATACAAACATGCCAAGGAAATGACATTAAATCCAGGATGATTGTCCAGGCTCAATTTTAGGACATGAAGATCAAAAGTCCACATGGCACAGAGTCTGGGAAGAAGCCTTCCAGAACTTTCCACAGATAGCAGGTCATGCCTAGAACTTTTCCTTTGGGATACCAGAACAAAGGTATCTAGCTTAGTGGGGTCTACTTTTGCCAACATCAAAATCTGAAATTCTTTCATTAAAATGACAAATATGAGACACTACTGGTTCATAATCCCTTATCCAGAAGCCCTGGGGATGGAATTTTTCAGATTTTAGAAAGGAAATATATTACACATATCAGATAATATATAACATTCTCAGCTGGGGTGTGCAGTCCCATCAAATATATTAAATTTTGTAGCAAATGGATGATTCATCACTCCAGCTAGGATAAATAAACACTATTCACAAGTGCATGTTAGTCCAGGACAGGTTTTTATTACCCAACAAGTGGTAAAACCTTTCAGTGTTCTGGTTTCTTATATTTTGGAATTGCAATAAGGGTGTCACCTTCTACCATGTTCTGGGGAAAAGAGACTAAGTTAAGTATGACCAGTATCTGGTTCCCAAGGAGAGGAAATGAGACACATATACACAGGGCTCTTGACGAGGTGGCAGTTTGCAAGAGGGAAGAGAGTGAGGCCTTCAGCTTAAAGCATCAGACTATCAGAAATGAAGAGATCATTTCCCAAAGGAGAGACTCAGGTTCGCTTCTTGGATGAGTGAAACGGAACTAAGCTCTGTAAGATGTTCTCAGACTTTCACCAGAGGAGTAGGACTGGGCAGCGGGGTGGAGGGTTCCCAACCATTCTTGATGACAAGAATGACGTGGGGTACCTGTTCCTTCTCTGCCTTTCCAGACCCCTTCCCTGGGGATGCCAATCAAGGGGTCTGAAGTGGGACCAGGAATCCACAAGCACCCTGGCAGTTCAAGCTAGCAGGGAACCTTAAGCAACATTAGTCTAGGTCAGTGGTTTGCATGCCTGAGTGGACATGAGCACCAGGTAGAGGCCTTGTGAAAACAGAACCCCCAAGATTTCTGACTCCCCAGGGGATTCGGATGCTGCGGCTCCGTGGAACACACCATGAGAGCCACTGATACAGCCGTGGGCATGAGCAGAGTTCCAATACCAGAAAGGGGCAAAACGACTGTGCAACCCTGGAGGCAGCCCAGTGTGGTGGTGGCGCTGGGGCTGGGTGTGCTATATGACAGAAATCCCGGCCTGGGTCCAAGTCTGAGGGTCCAGGGCTAGTGGAGAGGGGTGGAATGAATACTAGGCGTGTCATTTGTTTAATAAATATTAACTGAGTGTCTACTGTGCGCCCAGCGGCAGAGAGGCAGCGCTGCCCTTGTGGAGCTTACTAACATCTACGCCAGCAGTGAGCAACTGCGGTGAGTTTGCTCCTGAGGGGCACTGTCAAGGCCTGGATCCATGTGTGGCTGTCACAATTTGGGGGAAGAGGTAGTGTTCTTGGCATCAAGTGGGTGGAGGCCAAAGATGCTGCCAAACATCCTGTAATGGACACAGAATAGTCCCCACAGTAAAGAGCAATCTGGTCCAAATGTTAACTATGCCACAGTGGAGAGACGCTGGTCTACACCTGACTTCAGAGAGGGAAACAAAACACGATGTGCACGGCACTATGTTGTCAGCTCCTGTCCACTGGCTGCCTTCATGCAAAAGCCAGCTGTGCCCCCCAATGACAATGCCCACGTCTGGTGATGAGTACTGCTGGGAATTTGACTTGAAAATGATCTCACAACTGTGCACTGTGATACCTTTTATTCTCTCACTTGCAAAAGAGAACTTTTTTTAAAAAAAGAAAAAATCTGACAAGTAAAGCCTTTCTGTTCTCTAGCGCGGAGGAGATCACAGTGCCTCTCAGCAGCACTTTCTTCCGGCTCAGATGAGAAGCTCTGAATTTTTGGGAGAAACAAAACCCAGCAGGATCACACAACGGGAGTTAGCTTTCTTCCCCAAGAGGACTGTATTTGAAATCCAGGTCCTCAGCAGCACCGGCAGGCTGGGCACCTGGCAGGAAGAGTGGCACTCTGAGTCCAGACCAAGGCTTTTGTTGAGAGCACTTCCCTCCAAGGAAGATGGAGGACCCAAGGCCCCATGCCCGGCTTTTGCACCCACCACGTGTGGGAGGCACTAAAGTGCTGTTGGAAACATGTTCTAAACTGGATGTGCCCAAATTCCCAGGCCCACGAATAAGTGAGCTTTGGAAAAGGTAAGTGAGCAAAAATGCCTATCCTGGAAAAACAGGACGAACGAGTTCCCGGGTAAGGCTGGGGAAAAAACTCATGTAAGGGAGTTGACCCTTTTTTCTACTATTTAAACATATGGTGAGAAAGCAAAAATTAGCCCAGACTGAGATAGTAAAAATCTACCAGCCATTCCTCAGGCCGGGGTAACAAGCTCAGATCCAGCCAACTGCAAAGTGAACAGGAAACAGCCGTCTTCTTAAGCACATGCGGCAGCTGGAAAGGGTCCTAACAACCCCCTTCCCTGAGAGACTACTGCTTTCCTACTCCCCTAGCAAGTCTGTCCTCTAAAACCACAGACTATCAGAAACTTTGTTTTAAAATCATATCAATAAGAATGAAATGTTCCACTCTTGGCCGAAGGAACTAAGTCACTGTGACACAGAAAGGCAGTCTCGATGCCCCACACAAGAGCGGAGCCTCACGTCAGGGCTTCTGGACTCAGCAATGCACATCTATCTTCATTTGATGGTTCCCCAAGAAACAGGACCTGGGTGCACCTCGCAGTCCAGACCTGACACTGACCCCTTTCCACGCCGGCCTGCTTTACTTTGAGCCTAACAAAGCACTGCTTCATTTAAATTTCCCTTCATCCCCCACCCCCTCCAAATCTGCAATGACTTTTTTCTTTTGCTTGGTGCGATGCTCCCCAGGTCCTCCTGTGCAGTGAGGCCGTAAACCTGACTGTCACACAGGCCTGGTTTGTGCTGGTGCTCCCGGGCTGATTGGTCTGGAGCAGCAGCTAGAAAGAATAAAGGGTCTGTCAAGCCCCACAGAACACAGCAACTACTGCTAACTCTTCAGAAACCTGAAATACGCCGGAGGGTCTTATGTGAACAAATGTGTCCTTTTATTCCTGATGACTGTGAACTTGAGAAAGGGGACCAGTGTCTACTATCCTGCTTTTATGAGATTGTCCAATACAGATCTAGTAAATTGTAAATCACTCATATTTCCCCATTTGTTATGTGCCCACTGAGTCCATAGCACTCTTCTGGGCTGCACGGTAGGGATACCAAGTACAAAACACAGCCACTACCTTAAGGGACCAGTGACAGCCACAAGGCACCATGTGTCACCATCATGGGGGACAATTCCTAAGAAGCAAGCCAATGAACAAAGGGACCAGAAAGGTGGTACAGGCATCCAGTGATGGAGTGAGGGAGGCCAGGCAGGAAACGGTCAGCCTCTGCCACAAAGCCATCATTTATTAAGAAGCCTGACCTGCCTTTGTACAAATTTTGTGAAGGATTATTTTTCCTAACCCACCTGCTTAACTGGTCCTCTGAATCTCTAAGATGGAACTGTTTGCTCAGGAAGATGCTAAACAGCCCTTTCTCCAGGCTATTTTTCTATCCCACCGAGGCCACAAATCTGCATTAATTGTAGAAATAAGAGGAAAACTCCAGATGTGGTGAGCTGGAGGAACCTCAGGGCACTTCATTGATGAATATTTAGACAGTTTCCCTCTTATTATGAAAATTATGGCAATCTGCTCCCCAGCATGCATTTCAGATGAATTTCAATATCATAAAAGCTTTCTTGTGGGAGGGGAGATGCTGTTCATGGTTTAATAAATCCTGATCAGCTGAATTTCACTTTCACCCAGAAAATAACAACCCCCATGAACATTTTTGGAAACATCATAACTCTCCGTACTGATGGGAGCTTGCCTTTCAGCATGCTAAGGAGAGCTATGAGGGAAGGGGCTTCTCTCCTCTGAATGGCTGGGCAATTTTTGTTAGAGGTCTGTCTTCCAACCAGAAGGAAGCAGGCTGTGCGGCCCCCAAATTGGTCAGCACTCTGTGTCCTTCTCCCCCAACATGGGGGGTGCATCACCAGGAAGCAACAAAATTATCCAAACGGAGGGGTTTTTTAGTGGATATGGTGTCACAGGGAAATCATGGGAGAGCAATTATCCCAGAACTTGCTCTTTACAATGAATGCTGGGGAGTATGTGAGAGGCAAGATGAAGCTACAGAAATTCTAGCTCTGGGTCCATGGAAACGTCTGTCCAAAAACATCTCCAAAGCTTCCTGACAATGAGAATTCTCCTTCCTGCCCTACTTACAGGCAGAGCTACACCTGTGTCTGAAGACTTCTCACATTCCTACCAAACTGTTCCCATTTTCCTTTTGTCTCTCCCATCCAGCTGCTCAATTCGTGGAATGCAGAAACCTTTTGCTCTGAATCACAGAGCTTTTGGAATGGAAGCAGAGATGAAGATGCCAGGAGAAACCTTGGGGGTTCTCACTAGGACAGCCCTCTGACTTCACAGACAATGCAGGCTATGAAGAGCAAGGCCAGAGGAATAAAATTATTTACCCAACAGCACACAGTCAGCAAAGAGCAGAGCTGCTCCTAGAACCCGTGCTTCCTGACTCGCCGCCAAAACACACTACCCGGCCTCGGTAAACCCACTCTTCACTAACGGCCCAGCCCCCTGTGATGATTTCAGAGAGCCAGGTGGATAGACATAGTGAATAGACACTTGTAGGACTGAACCAGGCTTGGGCCAGAGCTGGGACCCTCCCGCATGCTTGAGGGAGCTAAGCTTTCAGAGCTGTGTTAATATCCAGGTCCAGGAGCCCATCTCAGATCCCAGAATTACTCTCAAACTACACTGACTGATATGGTGGCCCGAGACCCATGTGGCTACTGAGCACTTGAAATGTGACTGCTCTGAGTTGTGCCGTACATATAAAACACACACCAGAATGTGAAGACTCATATGAAAGAAAGAATTAAAATATCTCATTTAATGATCTTATATGGGTCACATGATAATATTTTGGATAGATTGAGTTAAATCAAGTATATTTAAATTAGACTCATCTGTTTCTTTTTCTTTTTTAAATGTGACTACTAGGAAGTGTAAAATCGTGTATGTGGTTCACACAATGTTTTTATTGGCCAGCAATGCTCTAAAACACAGCTAACCCCCACCCCCAACCACCACCACCTAATCCTTCCAAAAAGATTCGAGTTTTCTGCCTGCAGACATTATAGAATGCAAAAAGAAAGCATCAAGAACATGCTCTTATCCTCAGGCCAGTCCTTGAGACTTGAGAATTAGTCACTTAAGGACGCCCTGCAGACTGTCCTGGTTTGTCCCATATCCTTACAAGTGACACTCAGGTCCCTCCTGCCTAGCCTTCCCCCAAAGTAACCCACAAGTCACCCAAGGTCCTCTTTACTCTGGACAGAGTTGAACAGTCTACAGGGAATTTCTATTTTACTTCTATTGAAACTCTTTCCCACTAAAAGAAAATTCTCTGCTTCTCAGATTACTATCTCCATAAACACAAGTCAGGTTTATGAAGGTTTTACCAATTTCCCACTCCAGACGTCTAAGCAACTTTCCTAATAACAGTGATAATTTCTGAACATGTTAACAGCCGTAACTACAGAATGAGTAGTTTAATGGGAGGAAGGATGGGTGACTGTCCAACAAGAAAAGTCTATTCAGAAACAGTTTTGCTTTCAATTCTTGAAAAGGGAAATTTCAGGACTCTTCAAGAATCTTGAAGATTTTAGTGCCTAAAAGTAGGTTTAGCAAGATAAGTCTACAACCTGCATGAACAAAAGCAGGGCCAGTGTCTTCTTAGGAACATTTATAAGCTCAGAACAGTGGTTCTCGAAGTGTGGGCCCTACACTATGAGCGGCAGCAGCTCCTGGGAATTTGTTAGAGAAGCAAAGTTTCAGGCCCCACCACAGACCCAGTGACTCACATTCTGGAGGTGGGCTCCAGCAGTGTAGGGAATAGGGCCCAGCTCTCCAGGTGATTCTGGGGTACACTCAAGTTTGAGAACCACTGGATTCGAGCATGAGACTTGTGGGCTTTCTGTCTATTATTCCGAGTCTGACTGTACCATTCACCGATGGAAGGCATGCTGACTTCATTTGAACCTTAAACCTGTTAAGACAGACCTCTAGCATCTGCAGCTATACCATGAGTTTATCCAAACTACCATTTTTGGCTTCACAAGTCCCATAAATTCATTTCCTTATGTCTGAGGCAGTATTCCTTACTTGCTTGCAATCCTACCCGTTTTGCACTGCAAAAGGAGTTCCTGGTATATTATTTTTCAATTAAAAGAAGAAATCTATGCTTGCTCTTATATTAATCATAATTATTTATGTACGACATATCTTCTCTCAAACTTTGGGTTTCCAGATTAGATTAGCAGTCTGTCCACATTATCGTCACAAGGAAATTGGAAGCTACTAAAATCGGAAGCTGAAAAAAAAAATTAAAGCTCTAAAAGGAACTGACGTGCTTGTTTCTGACTAGAGCCTGCTCAAAACACCCCAGTTATTGGAGTAATGACTAAGGGAATTGGAAAACTGCCAGATTTAGCTAATACAAACATAAGATGCCCAATTATAGTCAATTTTAAATAAGCACCAAATATTGCAAGGGACATACTTATAACCAAACTTCATTGTGTGTCTGAAATTCAAATGTAACTGAGCCTCCTGTATTTTATCTGGCAACTCTAGAATTGAGAATACTGACCTTTGGGAAGGTTTTGGGGAAACCAGTGTCCTCAAATATTTAAAGGGCTATTAGTAAAAAAATGAGCCAATATCAATATAGGCTCAGAGACAAAACTCATGGGTAAAAATTACAGGAAGAGTGTATCTGGCTCAATAGAAGGAAGACATTTGTATCTAGAGGGATTCAAGCTGAGATATGTTGAGGATGCTGGCAGGAAGTCAAGGTTTGGGAGTGCTGGCTGAGTGGTTAGGCTAAAAGATAAGTAAGGCCTTTCTGATTTGGAGGCCTGTGAATCCCTAAATTGCTTGAGTTGCTGTTCTCTAGAATCTTTCTGCCTCCCGAACTATACAAAGTGCTCTGGGTATATACAGATGAGCCCTGGCTCTACACATGGGCAAGATGTATATGGCAGGAAAGAACCACATTCCATAAAGGGGAAAACACCTAGCTGTTGTGGATCTAACTTGTGCCCATCCTACTGGTAGGACCTAATGAAACACACTTGTGTGCATTTTTTTTATGTGTTTAAAAAAGCCATTAAGATTATGTAAGGATTCTTCAAAAGCATTTGAAATATTGGAAAACCCTGAACTGCTTTCAAACTTAAAATGGATAAGTAAGGAAACTCACCCTTCGTCCTGCTGTCCATTTCTGTTTTTGATGCGTCTGGAGTTACTGTAGTTGGAGGTAACTTCTTTCCAATAGTCTGAGGGGGGAAAAAGATGATTTTACTTATCAAGATGACTTTCTCCATTAAGCAAAGGAATAAAATCACTATCATAACAACTAAATGCTCACAACTAGTTCTAAAAATGGCACACTTAAGTTTTTGCACTGCTCTGTATTGGCTACCATTCTTTAATAGGCCTGAACCTCAGTGACAAGTTGGAAAACCAGATAAAAAGGGCTTTATACTTGTAGATACTCATACCTTTTATTCCCATTCTTCCTTGATGTTCTTATTAAAAGGTGATTATTTGCAGCAGAGAAAACAGGAACACTTCCCCTCATTTTATGAGAAGCTGACTGAACCTATGGAGGCGAAGCACCTGACCCAGCGGAGGTGCTCTTAAGTGTCTGCAGAGTGGGAGAATGCTAGCAAGAGGGAGAGAATAAAAAGACAGAAGGATGAAGGGATGGGGGTGCAGAAGGACAGATGGACGGACAGGCTGGGGGAGGGACGGGCAGAAGCCAGAGTGTTCAGGGCAACTGTGCCTTATTGCATCTCCTTGCAGCCATCCAAAATGCCGGGTATCAAAACTCATTCCGCAAGGTATGATGAGCAAGCCGACTCATGGCCTCGGGGACAGGCCTATCGCCCCAGAGCTGGAGCAAGGAGCACAGCCGCCTCCCAGCCCCAGCGTTCTGACCCTCCGGGGCTTGGTGAAAGGCCAATGCCGCAGACCCCAGGCATCTATTTATTAGTTACAAAAAAAACATGATTAGTTTGTTTTGAGTTCATTTTCTTTCCTTCATTCAAAGCTAATTCTATTACCATTCATTATTTATGAGCCATTCAGAGAAAAGACTGGATATTGTCTCCTACTAAAGATGTTCCTGAAAACACAGGCCTCTGGCCACTCAAGCTGACACAAACAAAATACAAGAGAACAAACAAAACAGTGGTTGCAAAGGTGAGGTTTGTACCCACTCTTCTCCTTTGCCACGCCACCTGTGTGATCATGATTAATGACTGAGGAAAATGTCTATTAATACCACGGAAACAGCTGTCAAAACCAAATAGCTGGTGAATCAGCCTCTCTAACAATGACAGGTCGCCCCAGTGAGAATTCCAGGCACTGGGAAAACCAAACATATCTGCCCTTTGAACACATGAAGAGGAATGAACTGCATAACTCAAAAGCTGGCAAGGTGGGATGTTTCTTCAAATAAAACTGACTGAACACGGTTTTTAATTTGAAAAAGTTCCTCATGCTTCAAATGTTGAAACTACCATTAAATATGAATCAATCATAGAAAGAAGATAAGATAAATCAAATCCTCAGCCCTTCATGAATTTTTAAAAACATTTGTGACAGAAAGCTTTTACATTTTACAGGGTGACATTTTTATTTAGTGCCACAGGGCTTTCTAAATTGGATAAAAAATGAAACCCAACATATTATGCCACCCCTCAACTGCTGCTTAAGTAGTCAAACTAATATTTTGTGGTTCCAAGGAAACACTGAGGAGGAAAAAAATCTTGCTTTTATGTGTCCATAAGGTCAAATTTGATGAAAAACTGTCCTTAGAATTTCTATCTTGAAAAATCAGGAACGACAGTAAAGAGAGACGCCCTCAAGGTGTCACCTGCATTCGTGTTCATACTTCCAACAGCATCCCCATCCATCTCTTTGTTTTTCTCTTTTGGGGACCAGAATAAAGCATCACTATCATTAACACATTAGGATAAAAACAAGAAAAACAATGAATACCTCAGTTACTACTAACAGTAGAGAGAGGAAATCAGGGAAACACAACAGTAAACACTACCCCCAATCCTGACTTTGTTTCCGTTCCTGAAAAACAACAAAAAAAGAGACATCCAGTAGTTTGGGCTTTAAACCAGTTGCCTTCCTTTAGAGAAACTTTCACAGGTTGTACGTTCTTACAACTTCTACTTATTTGGTAACAAAAGGAGGTGCTGCCCATCAGCTGTGATGTCCTGGTTTGCCAAAGCTAGTTCTGTCCAACCTCACAGACGTCAAGGCCACTGGTCAACTACGCTTACTTCTGTATAGAAAGACAGGAGAAGGGAAAGCGCTGATGCTCCCGCACTCCTCTCCCTGAGGTGAGGGGCTTAACCCCCTCCTTCTTCTCCATGGGCCATGACTGATGGTCTAGCGTATGGCAGGTTCCTCCCCTCTCGGCCTGCTCCTCCAGGTGTCCCAGAGCTGGAAACTGTTTAGGCATTTATCTCCTCTCTGCTGGGACCTAGACCTAGAGAAGCATGGTTTCCAGACCATTGGCACTGGCATCACCGGGGAGCCTGGGAGGAAAGCCACTTCCCAGGCCCCACCGCAGACTGCCTCAATCAGAACCTTTGGGGATAGTTCCCAGCAGTCTCTGTCTGGACATAGCCTCCAGGGGATTCTGATACACACTCAACTTTGAGAACACCAGACCTGGGTAGAGGAGGGGTTCCATTAGTACTAACCAAATACCTTTTCTTGGATTAACAACTTGGGGGCCCAGCCTCAGACCTAGATAAATAAGAAAACATTTTTTTCGCGGTCTTCTTCCGCTCTTCTCTCTCTCCTTCCACCAGAAGCTGCCTACCTTCTCCATCCTCAACTGACATCAGAACTTGTCATTGCTACTAAACAACTCAGGGCAGAGAGGAAGTGGAGTTCACCACAGCAGACAATATGTCAATTTCACTGAGGGACAAAAGGGGGGAGCATAGGTGGCAATGAGATCCATCACCAAAGGGTTACCCTGAATGGATGGACAGATGGATAAACAGGTAGAAAGATGGTTTTGAACCAAAACTGGAAGACTGTATCTAGCCTCTCTGGGTTCAGACTACCTTAAAGGCCAAATGGGCAGAGCCTCACAACCACACTAACCCTCAAGACAGCCAAGCCTGCTGCTCATTCTCGGTGCCTCCCTTTCCTGGCATTCTCAGGTGGGACACTTCTACATTGTGGAGGACTGTTGCACACACTAAGGACATTTAGCAACCCCTGCTGCTTTCTGAGAGCTTTTATAGCACCTCTGCCTTGGCATCCACCCCAGATGCCCCCGCCTTCCTAACACCCTATTTAAGGACCTCTGTCCCCTGTCCCGCCTCTAAAGACAAGAATGAAGATGAAGGGCACTGAATTATTGCTTCCCCACCAAGCTTCCAGCTTCCCCCTACCTCTTAAAACATCTTTGGTCCATTGGTTAGGCTAGAAATGAACAGAACCCCGATTTCCAAAGGGCATGCCTCACGGAAGCAGTGCCTGGCTCCAGTACACACATGGGTCATATAAAATTAAAGTTCAGCCTCTAAGTGGACAGAAACATTGGTAATCATCCCCATACATCTCCCATCCACCTTGTAGTCAGTGAAGAAGGATGTTGGGCTTGGAGTGGCGGCAGAGGAGGACTCAAGATCCCTGCCCACACCTTCCCCAGCAGAGTTCTGAGTTCTTGCCCTCCTGGGCGCCCTGAGGGAGACAGCTTATCCAGGACAAGCACTGGCTGCGTTGGCACTGCTCAGGACACAGGTCTTTCACCTCCTAAGACATCTGCAAACAGGCCCGTTTTCCCATATGCCTTCGGAAGGAGCACCCTCAGGCTGCCCTCCATAGCTCAGCCCAGTGTTTCCTCTTCTCTTCTCTGCTGTGGCTGAAGGCTTCCTAGTATCCGCACCAATGTTACTCTGGTTTGCTTGTCCCACAGCTCAGAAGCCGCTGCTTGTCTGGAAGGGGATGTACATATGGATGGCTGTATGCAGTTGACAAACAGACTATGGCTCTCTACCTACTCCAACACACAGTAATCACCAGGCTGGTGTCAATTTTGTCTCTCCTACCACATCCTAATCTCCACTTAAAACCTGATTTGTAAAAATAAATAATTAAAAACCTATTCCTTTGAATATTTTTTTTTTTTAGAATGAAAACTTTTATCATCACTCCTGTTTTCCCCACAGAGTCTGCGGGGTCCTTTGAATATTTAATACCAGAAGTCCTTCTCCTAATAGCTCTCTTGATAAAAGTCCTCAATAAAGTTTTCAGGGTTTTGTGTACAGTAAGAGCATCATATATACTCCTAGCTCTACAAGATCTGCTAATACAACATCAGGAAAGATAATCCCAGATGGTTTCAGTTAGTGGAGCAAGTTTTTCCTTCTCTGTGCCAAAATGAAAAAACTTATGCTTGTAGGAAAGACAATTGCTGGGTTTGAGTCCAGTGGAATCCAGTTCCCTAACAGCTAATAGATCTGTCTTTCTTTACGACTGCTGGAGTATGAGACCAGGATCCCCCTCAAATCAAGTATAAAATCACTCCTCCAACTCTATTCTAATTCAGATGCAAACTCCTTCGAGTGTAAAAAAATTTGTGATTATAAGACAATGCTACGGAGAAGGAAGTTTAAAAATCCCATATCTGACAGCCTCCTCTCCAAGAATGCCACACCTAACTCTTGAATCACAAAGGCAAGGAAGCTTGACAGGTGGGAGGGGAGGGAGAGAGCTCCCTGCAGTCTAGCAGTTAGTGAAGCCCCCTGTTGGCAGACCAGGCTTTCATATGGCTGTTCTAGAAGACAGTGATCTTCTGAGAACCTATGGATAGCTTCATAGACATTACTCAAGTGCTCACACAAAGCCCAACACAAGAGACAACTCTTCCGACAGCGGGTAAAATACAAGATAAAGGATGGCCCTTTGAAGGCACCCTGTTACTACACTAGCACCTGATGGCATGCCTTCCCTTCCTGTTCAGTGCAGACTTATTAACTGCCCACTCAACATGAGGTGGGGAAGCAGACGAGAAGGCAGGAAGATGTTGAGCAGGCTGGCAAACGCCAAAACGGTGATTCATCGGGTTCTCCAGAGTGGTGTGTTGAGGGGTGCCCAACGATTCAGCATGGTTATTCCAGATCCTGGTCATGCACAGGGTACGGAGAAATAGAGGCCACAGGAGACAGTGATGGGAAGAGGGACCAAACAGTAGCTATACACGACCTTATCCACAACCTTCCAGCTTCCATTTACCACCCTAATTCAGAAAGATACACAAACTGCTATTAAAAACTCACTGTAAACTTTTATATTTATTTTTACTCTCCTTTCAGGAACACCCATGAGTGACGGTTGTATGAAAAATCTTCTTGGTGCTCAGCAGGGAACAGTAGGAGCAGCGCAGGAGCCCCGTGAGCCAACTGACGGCGGAGCCAGAGGAAAACCAGCACCAAGGAGCATCTGTCCGTCCTCACAATGGAGCGCCCGTGTGCTTCTAATGGAAGGCTTTTCTACTTCCTGGCAAATTTACATTAGCAACTGTCAGGTTGCCCACGTTTGGCTCACCCAGCTTAAAATATCTGATATCAACAGAAGATATGCCAGAGTGAAATACAACTAACTCAAATTTCTGAAAATAAAATGCACAATAAAAGAAAATATATATTTGTAGTTCCATTCTAGGGACAGATGTTACCTTTGAAATACCTCACAGACCACTATGTCAATTGCAAGATCTTCAAAGGGGCACGCCCAGCCTTTTTAAAAAACTTGCTATTAAAAACTCACTGTAAAGAAAAGATAAAATTTATAAGAAAAAATAAAATTAAAAAGTCATCTTGTGATTATGAAATCGGGCCTAAGACTTCATATAATAGTCATATAATACTTATTCCCCTGGTTGTCCTGAAGTTAGCTATAACTCAAGTTACCTTAAACCTCTTTGCCCAGTCAGAGTTAGAGGCTTCATCAGAGTCATGGCTGCTTTAGAAGCTGTGTTGTTGACTGTACTACACATGGAAGCTTAACTGCTTTTGTTCCCCCTTCACTCCAGAAATAGTGCGCTCCTGGATAGCGGGAGCTAGATGCTAATTATTCTCTCATCTCCACAAAGTGAAGGGTCAGGAAGTGTTTGGTGAACGGAGCAGGGAGCTTGGGAATGCCGTCCACACACCCTTTGCCCTAGCATTAGCATCGCACCATAACACAACAGGTCAGTGAGGGGAGATGTCCTCCCTGACAAGCAGACCAGGAGGCCCTTCTGGAGCCCCACGGCCCTACCACTGTCATGTATCAGCTCTTTCCAGCCTGGGCTCTGGTGACAGCATTATCCAAGATGTCTTCCTAGATCTCTGTGACCCCTGTCTTACTGCCTTGTTCCCACGTACACAGCCCCGACCTCCACTAATTACTGGTCACCATAAAGAATAATCCAATCTCAGCCACATTTCTAGTGGACATCTCTCTGCTTATGACTTCCAAATGGTCAGCCGAGCCTGCCTGCTCACATTCTCTCAGCAACTACCTATTCTGATCAAAAGACCCTCACCTGGAGAGTCATAATCGTCCATTCTCTGGTTCTGAAATCATTCTCCAAAGTGTGTGGTCCAAGGTATTCCACCAACCAACCGCCGTAACACCTAATCCCACAAACTGATAAATGGGGAAACACAAAATACTTGGTCTATTCCTTGCCTAATAGTATAGTAAAGGCTCTGAGAAGTCCTGTAGTGACTGTTTAACTTTATCCTTAACAGTATCTCAGTGTTTTCCAAACTCATGTGACACTTCGTGTGACGCCTATTAACATAACCAGAATGAGTAGTCTACGGAAAAGCTGGGTGAACACCACCACTCTTCTTCCTGAATTCTCTTGGCCTGCCCTGTTTCCTAGACTCATGACTCGGAACCCATTCTCGATCGCCCTCTTACTGTACCTTCCCATACTGAGCCCAGTACCAAGGCCCTGCTTTCAGATTCATCCATCCCTCTTTGATCCCAGCCTAGAGCCTTGTTACTATCACAGGGACTATTTCAATAGTTTTCTAGACAAGGATCCTATTTTCCTGATTCAAGCTGCTTCATTTGATCTCCTGGAAGACTCAATTTTAAATCACCCTTCCACCATCACCCCTTATTATATATACTCCAAAGCACTCTGAATATACACTGCTCCTTAATGGCTGCTCGTGTAAATTCCCAGACTCTGAAGTAATTAAAGGGTTTACTTCCAATTGCTGCAACTTGCCCTACCTCTCAACAGCTGGTATCTTTCTCTTGTGCTCTTAGGACTAACAGTAAACTTTCTCTGAAAACAAAACACCTAATCCCACCTTAGATGCTTCCTTTAGGTCTTCCAGGATTTACTCTTTCGATCTGTCCATTAAAAACTTTAGTATCTTATCATTCTATTGAACATGTAAAATGAAGTCTGTTTTATATTTGTATATCACACACACACACTTTCTCTCCCTCCCTCTGAGACACACGTGCGCATTTGTGTGTTATCAGTAGAGAGAGGGATCTGAGAACTGGAACTAAATTCTATCATGTATCATGCACTTTAACTTCTGCCAAGATCTGCCCACTTGGTTTTCACATTTTGAATACCTCTAGAGACTATGCCCTAAAAAACTGGAAAGAACCATACAATACATTCACAGGACTGGTAGGCTTTTTTCTTTGTCAAAGCAAAGTAACTTTCTGAGGTTTCGTAGGGGCTTCCACTCACGCCAAGGAAACACAGTGTTGAAGATCGAATCAAAACCTACTTCAGTGCTCAATGAGGTGGAGAATGTATATTCAGACATTAAAATCAGAGAAGGCAGCTCTCCATACGTCTGACAGGATATGAAAATACTGTTTATGTTTTACCCCCACTGTTACCAAGAGAGAAGCCTGCATGCTGTTTTGTTCTAAGAGCATCTTATTCATAGAAGAAGCACAAGCCAAAGTCAGTGTCAATTTTGTTTACCACTCTGGCAAAACACAATTTGCCATTATACTTTAAAAGACCATTTTCCACCGTTATGACAGATAAAAGGAAAGCTTAAACCTTCCCTCTACCAGAGGATGTTTTATATTTTGATTAACAATGCCCTCCTTTTAGATGCATTTGGAAAATTTAAGAAGAGTATGGGGATGGAAGCTATGGCAGGAGTAAATATCCTGGGGTCGGTTTGAGTTCTGTTCATCCAGTGCTTTCACATGAAGCTTGCTGTCCATGTGCAGACTAAGTCCTTATTTTCCTACAAAGTAGCTGTATGAATTCAGTTAACATACAAAGATCCTTTCCTGACCTAAAATCATTGACTTATTCAACCAGTCTAGGCTATTTCCCTTACCTGGGATGTCACCTCCTCCCCCAGTATATTTGAATCTCATCTCACCTTTGAGGTCAACTAAAGGTGTGCTGGCTAACTGAAGCTGCTTCCAGTAACGTTTTCTACTGACATGCAGCCCACACTTGATCATGATGTTTTTACATCTACGAAATATCTGAAGGCAAAGCCACGTCTTATCAGTTTTCCTTTATACCTCTCAAGTGCGGTTTGCCTGCCCTCCCCCCCTTCCTACTCTCTTTCCTTCCTTCCTTTCATTCATTCATTCAGCATTCTTTTCTGGAACTACCATGAACCATGATCTATGCTGGAGGTGGAGTATACAAAGATGAGATGGGCAGAGTCCTGGGTCTTGAATGAATTCAAAATTTAGCAGCAGAGACACTCGTTAACAAAGCATCATAGTGCAAAGGGATAAACACTATAACAAACATGTTTATAGAAGAGGAAAAAGGAGCCACTAACAATTCCATGTGGAGAAATAAGCCTCAGCAATGACGAGGCTCGAGTTAAACTCTGAAGGATGAGGAGGAATTAGCTAGGTAGAGAATGGTGGAAAGAGTATCCCAGCTGAAGAAGAGCGGAAGCCAAGCTGAGACTGTGTGCAGGGAATGGGGACTTTGCAGCACAGAACTGGAGGGGGTTCGTGGTCGGGGTGGAGGCAGGGAGAGCTGCCTGGGCCAGGAGGCCAGCAAGGTAAGTTGGGGCCAAGTGTACAGTTGGTGCTTTATCTTAAAGGCAGCTGGTAGTCAGGGGAGGTGTGGCATGATCAAATCTGTGACTTTAAGAACAAATAATCCACTGGCATTGGGAGGAATGAAGAAGAAAGGATAAGACATGCAAAAGCCAAGGAGGTAACTGGGAGGCTGACGCACTACCTGAGGGAGCGAGCCTGAGAGTGTAAAAGAGAGGCTCAAGAAATACTCACACTGCCTCCCTCTCCCCACGTGACAGTCCCCACAGGAATAAATTGGTGACGGTGAACTGCTTTGATTACAGATGGAAAAAACCCAAATTCTTGTTATGTTCTTGAGTGTACATATATGCATTTTACATAGGTGCTGAGCCCCAGTGATGTGCAAGGAGCAACATTAAGCTCAGACCCTGACAGAGGTAGGGGAGCTAGCTGTGGGGGTTAGGGAGGCACTGTGGAGAATCCCTCCCAGCGTGATGAACCACAGTACATGTGCCTCCCAGTGCTCAGACGCTGGCATGGTGACGTTTAGTGGAAAAAAAAGTAGGCCTCTGATAGTTTTGAACAGTCAGCTTACTGTTAAAACACCAGTCAATCTACCATTTGAGAAGTAAAATATTTCTTTAAAAAACAGAGATACATCAGAAGCTCTTGACACATATGAAAAAGCATCTTTCTAATCTGACAAATTTAAAGTAAACAGTTTAGTCAAATATGTCTCCAAAAATGTCTTAAGCTAGAGACAAAAATGAGAGATTTCTTCCCCCAAAAGAATTTTCCAGAGAAGCTTCTCTGTCCTTCAGAGTATGGAAGGGAAATGAAATCATTACCATCAGAAAAGAGGTAATTCTTGGAGCAATGCTTTGTTGTTTTGTTTTCAAATAAAAGTGCTACTTAAAAGGTAGGGTGTAAAATAGAATATTATTCAGCCTTAGCAAAGAAGAAAATGCTGACTTATGTTACAGCATGGATGAAACTTGAGGACATTATGCTAAGTGAAATAAGCCAGTCACAAAAAGGACTGTGTGATTCCATCTCTCTGGGGCACGTGGAGTCGTCCAATTCATAGAGACAGAAAGTACACTGTGGGCTCCCAGGGTTGGGGGTGGGGGATGGGGAGGTAGTGTTTAAAGGGGAACAGGGTTTTCGTTTTACAAGATAAAAAGAGTTCTGGAGATGGACAGTGGTGACAGTTGCCTAGCAATGTGAATGTACTTAATGCCACAGAACTATATGCTTAAAAATGGCTACGATGGTCATTATGTTATATATATTTTATCACAATTTTTAAAAAGGCTTAGGGCACACTCCTCTTTCCCTGCAGGTCTCTCTCCATACAGGAAGGCTGACTAGAATGGCAACAAATTGCTCATGAGGCTTTGATATCCTGACACTTCATATTCAACCACAAAATAATCAGGGGTACAGACAGCGTATAACGAAGGTGAGTTAGAGAACAAACTTATCTTTGTCCAGAAACTCACCTCAGTCTTCGGGGAAACACTCCTCCCACCTCTGTGAAAGATATCCTACCGCCGCCTGGAAGACAACCTCCAAATCTGGTTCATGCCACATGGCTCTGGCTTTAATACTGTAGGACTCATTCTTTAATTTCATCACCTGTGCCATAGATTGCCCAAGAATAACATGCATTCCCTTTTGTAATCATCTGGGCTCCCCAATTTTACAAGAAGGGAAGAGAAAACCCATGAAAAGTTAAAAACTCAGCGATACTGTCTTTATATTTTATGTTTATTAGAAAGAACGAGTTCCCGTCACATGCTTATTCAAAACAGAAACTTCCTAAATATACCTGAAGTCAGATACACGTTGGTTACATCTACTACACATAGAGCTGAACACTTACAAAGATGACCCTGAGGTGCTTCAAGACCCTCCCAGAGAGATCAAATTAAGCTCACAGTACTACAGTTACTAGTTCCTAAGACATATTCAACAGTCACCAAATTGTGTGCCTAGTGGTAAAAGTGAATTAGTATTAAGTGGGAAAGCTTTCTAAGAGCACGCAACTACCAGCTACATGATACACAAATTACTTAACCTCATACCTGCCTCCCTGTCTGAAATGGAATCATAGATTTTCTAGAAAGATTAAATGGAAAAATATATATATAAAGTGCTTAGCCATTATTACTGTTATTGAATTTCACTGAATAAATAACCCAACCATCATAATGCCTCTGTATGACTCCAGTTACAAGGAGTGACTCCTTTGATTACAACTGCTTTTCAAAACAGCAGGTTAACTGCCTTGTTCCTTTGCTTGGGGACTGGAGAGCATGAAGTAACTTTTACAAGACAGTCAAACAGCAGAAATGAGCTCAGAGAAAAGTGATAATTCTGATAAATGAACAAGGAAGAAAAACAACAGCCATCACCATATAATCATTGCCTGGGAGGAAAAGCAGACAGAACAGAGAAAATTGGAGAAACAACGAGGGCCAGAGCTGACAACCCACAGTTTTTGGGTCAATAAAGCTTCGGTTAACATGGCACCCTACAGTGAGTGGCCGGAACACGGTTCTAGAAGCCCCTCATGTACGGGCCCATGCCAACTGCTTCTAGCTACATCCAAACTGTTATCTACTGTTAATGATGGAAAAACAACAAGGCGTGTGTCTGGGAAAAATGGCCTGTTGTCAGAGAACAGAAAGCCTTTTATTGAAAATTTTGATACTCAGGAGCAAACACACCACCATAGAAAATCACCCTGAGCCATCTTTTACAAAGCTTGGCATCCATTCAATAACGGATGAAGAAATCCTCAATTGCTAGGCCAGATACGCCTCCAAAGGCAGTTAAGAAACGGGGGCCAAATGAGACCATAAACGAATGCAGTACAGATTTCTACAGCCTCCAGTGGAAATTACAGACAGATACTTAGATGTGAGAAACTGAATTTACAGTCCTCTACCTGGAAGCGGCCAGGCCTCCTGCCAAAGGCTGCTTTTAAAGGCTTCTTTCAATATCAGCAAGGCAGGACAACGGAATTCTGTTTGGATCCTACAGGTAGTACATTAAATTCAAACCTTTGCGGAATGCCTACTGCTATGCAGCCCACAAGCCAAAATGGCTTTTCTATATTATTTTTATTTGTATGTTTTCCACAGTGTTGTGTTCTCAGCTATAATATGCAAGATTGAAACACGATGCTGACAGGAGTCGATGCAACCACCAGATTTCTGTTCCCACATCGGCTAGGTATCTAGAGCCTTAAAACTGAACATGCCACAGCCTTTTAAAGAGATGTTTACTAAATTTGTAATGACATGGGAAATTTTATATAATGCTAAGTGGTAAAGATACACAAGTATGTGTGTGAAAAAAATTGTGTTTGCTATGATTTCGACCGATTAAAAATGTATGGCACAAAGACTGCAATTAAACACATGTAAAAACTGTCAACAGTGTTTGGCTCTGGGTGATTAAATTATAATGCTTTTTAAACTTTCTTTCGTATTTTTCTACTTCCCAGTGTTTTTACAAACCAGTTATTTCTTTTACAATCAGAAAAAAATTAAGTGTGAAGAAAATAACATATACCAGCATAACTAGAGAGGATGGATGCCCTAACTCTCCACATTATCAATGTCTTTCCATAAGGTCTGACTTGATTTGCGACACCTCCTAACTAGAAATCACATGTAGTTTTCACTAGTGGGTCATTGTATTTCCTTTCCAAGTCATTAGTAAGGATATTAAGAACATCAGATGTAAAATGAGTCATGAGAGGAACTCACAAGCCACCACCCATATAGAGCGCTCCCTGCCATTTATTGTCACCCTTTACTTATGGTTATTCATCAGTTCACATCCTCAGTGACTAAGCAGATGATATAAAGTCATTTCTAATTAATGTTTCAAATAAAGTATTGACGCATTTTATCAAATGTTTTCAAAGTCAAAAAAATATTATTTCCTGCTCTGATTAAACCCATGAAATCCTACTCATATGTCTGAAAAGAGTTGAGTTTACTTTGTGACTGCTTTTCATGTATGATCAAAGATGATCCTTATAGATTCCTCACTTCCTGCACTTGAAGTACACAGTGTTGACTTAAGGGGTGCGACTTGTGGCATAGGGACCAGAGCTTAATTGTTCTGTTTCCTAGGAGTTCTCTGGTTCTTCACAGCGAAAGACTCTTTTTAAAAACAAACCAAACTAATTATTACAGACAGTGATTCAAATGGGAGAAGAAACAAATATGAATGAAAACCAGGCCTCCAAAACTTGGAGGTTTCCTTTTTGTCTCCTTGCTCTTAGAACAATTTACTTAAGCATATCCTAATCTTAAAATCACACAGATTTCACAGTATCTTCACTTCCCAGCTATTTGACAACTGTCTCCACTTAATGTGGACATACTTTGACTTTGCCACTTTCAAAAATCAAGCCTGATTTTCTGTTTTATGGGATTCAAGTTGGGGGTGTGGATGGATTGAATAAATGCAATTTTAAGAGGAAACTTTTTATAGGATAATTTCTGGCCTGCTGGGACAAAAGTTCAATTCAGTTTGTGCTTTGTTGTCATTCATATTCATTCATTTTAACTTCAGTTTAGTAGCAAACTTCAGGAGAAAAGGAGTTCTCTAAATTCTCTTTAGGATGCCTCATGAGTTTTAAGCAACTTAGGTCCTCACCGTATGAACAAATGGTGTACGTTTCATTACTAATTTTGCATGTTCTCATTTTCCTGTACTAGAGCGTTTCCCCATTCTCTTCTCCTTTCTCTGTAATCTATACAAAGACACCAAACCACACAAAATAGAGGGCAAGAAAACCCTCATTTAAAAAACCAACAAAACATGAAATCACCTATTTTAATCATGTGTTTTCTTAACCACTTTTTGTGGTTATATGTTATTTTTTGCAAAAGGTAAACTTTGGTTTTGTATGGGGGTAGGGGAGAGACAGTGTGCACAGTAACACATCCCAATTGATGCATTTTCTGGTCCTGAGAAATTCCTTGTCCTTTTCTATTACAATGGACAACATTCATTCCAGTACTCTCCACCTGTGAGTTCCCCAGGGCAGCAATTCCTCTTTGTGCTTCCACAAAGACTCACTGTGGCCCCACACAGGGACGACAATACAGATTCACGGAAAATGGTGACAAAGGAGGACAAAGACCAGGAACGATACTTCTGGAGTTTACGACCCATTCCACAGTCCTGAAGTTATTATACTTAATCTATTTCAGGCAGATAGGTTTCAGATGGTTATCTATCCAGTTCTACAGGGACATTCAAGGAAAGATTTCCACATCCTCCCTGCCATAAGACAAGGAAGAGTTTATCAGCCTCAGGAAGTATTAGCTACTTCTCCCTTATTCCCAACCTGATCACCATGCCTCAAGTTAAGGGGGTGGAGGGTCCTCTTTTTTCAGCCATTAGTGGGACCAGACAGCAGTCAACCATCAAACTTCACATAATTCTTCATTTCCTCCTGAAGTCTGTTTTGCCTTCTCTTGGCCACAATGACCATTGTTACTCCAGTCTCTGATTTCTAGTTTCTAGGCCATCTCCATTCACTGCCCTCTGTCATTGCTTCTTAGTATACCCCTGCCTCTTTCTAGTCCCTCAACTTCATGACAAGGCAATCAACCCACATCAGAATCTTCATTTCATATAGAATATCAAGACTAACGTCAGGGTTGGCCTACCCACAAACATACTGCTCTATGGCGCCATAAAACCATTTTTAGTACTTGGAAAAAGTGATCCCTCTCCTGACCTAACTGTATGTATTTCTTTTGGCTTCTCAATTTTCTTAAGACCCCTGTCACCTTTTGTCTGGACTGCTTTTCTCCTCTCTTGCCCAACAACCTATGACTGAAGGCTCTAGTTGGAAAAACCTGGATTTGTTTGAACTCTTGGGCGATGAATACAAAAATCTCACCAAAATGCCAGAGATCCTATAACCCTTGCCTGGAAAGCCCAGGAAGGTCTCCTGTTAATTATGTTCCGTTCACCACTATATTGCAAATAGGCAACGTGCCATGTATTGCTTAGGCAGGTTACTCACACATGTGAGCACAGAGTTAT
>JAQQAC010016209.1:13878333-13910071 GCA_029783875.1 Phataginus tricuspis
CATGTATTGCTTAGGCAGGTTACTCACACATGTGAGCACAGAGTTATCAGCTTCATAACATTTTAGCCTCTTTGGAATTGAAAGACAACAGTATCTGGACTCACGGCACTTGAGAAAACAGGATTCTAAATTATGAACAAATCTACTTTCTCTGCTTCTAGCAATGTCTGAATGCAGAGGGGGCCCTAGGGTTTGAAGCAAGAAACGAAATCCAACATTAGATACACAAGACATATAATGCATCCAAGTCCTGTGGTGTGGTAATTAGACAGTGCTAAGCCCTGCACCCAGAGGACAACTTTGGACTACTCTAGGGTCTAAAATCTTGACACTTTACATCTTACTTCCCTTATCACCACCTTTGTTGATAGTCTAGATAAGGCACCCAAGAAGTTTCAGAGAAGCTGCTCCTAGTGGAGAGAGAAAAATGAGAAAGCCAACTGAGAAGTCAAAATTCCAAGAAGAGACTGAGCAGATGCTACCAAAACAAGTGGAGCAAAACATATTAAAATCAGTGGTGGGTGAAAATGCTTAGCAAGTGAAAGAAGAAAAATGAAAACAAGGCAGTAAATTCATCTTTACTACTTCTAACTCCCTAGTCTTAAACGAGCATAACAGAAATATAGCTTCGAGATGATAAAGACCCCAAATAGCTGTCTTCAGTTTTCCCAATATTGCCTATTCTACTCCTAAAAGTTCAAGGATCAGTTTAATTGGGGTGACACTCCTGAGTCACAGGCCATCCGGGAAATGGCTTAACGATGGCCTCTTGATAAAGAAGTGCCTTTTAAGGCAATTCCAGCATATTCTTAATTTTGAATTGTTTATTTTATAGCCCAGGTTTAGAGACAGAGCAATCTCTCTTAGAGATATAAGCAGGGGCTGTTGTGCTTATGCTTCCATTTGCTTTTATGGGCATTTATGGGCATACATTTATTTGGGATCTGGTCTCCATCATTAAGAGCCTGAGCTGAGATTAAGGCTGTCATCTTGTACTTTGTAAATGGCCTCCGATGCCACAGAAAAATACAAAACAGGTTGTAGACTGACTGACTGAACCATCTCTGTAGGAACACCATTTTACATACCCACCAGCAGTGTAACAAGGGTTCCAGTTTCTCTACATCCTTGTATTCTCTAAATGTAGGAAACACCATCATGCAAAGTAAGTGGATAACTTGTTTCAAAGTTGCCAGTTTTCATAGAACATTAAACTCAATCCATCACACTGAAACTCAGCTGTCTAGAATAATTTTACAACTAGTCAGACTATCAGAGAGAAAAAGATAAGCCAGGTACATAGGCATGATCATTTTGACGGCTACCCAGAAATTTTTAACACCTTCAATTTCAAGATCCAGAAGTACCTGTAAACTCCAGTACCATAAATATTATGAAATAATTCTTAATGTAAGTTAAGAACAAAAGAGCCACAATGAAATACTTAAAGATATTTCAGTCCACCCCACTGAAGAAGATCAACTGAGCCAAATGAGTGATTCAGCAAATAATGTGAAAAAGGTGGGATTTTCATTTCCTATCGCCAAGGAATTCCAAAGCAGGTAAGGAGAGAAAATCAATCATAAAACTGGCTTTCCCCACTATGGAACTAGTATCAAGTACTATCACTTAGAATTAACAATAGCACAAAAGAGAAATTCATCTTTTCTCAAAAGGACTGTTGTGAATCCACTCTCCATTCAATCTCTGAAAGCGAGCAACCACCTGGGCTCTCTACTCAGCTTTTCTTCAGGGGCTGCAGAACAGGGTGACTGGGCCTTTCCTTAAGCAATCTGTCATCTCTAGGATTGCGTAACTGATCTGCTGATTAGTGGGAATTCTCAGACAGAAGACCTTTTCCTTAATTCACTATTCTAAAATGAGAATAGTATTCTTTCCCCTTAGTGACAGGCGACACAAACACACATTCAACACCAATTCTAACTGCAATGAGATATCACTTCATGCCCAATAAGATGGCTATTATGAAAAAATTTTAAAACACAACAGAAAATGACAACCGTTGACAAGGATGTAGAGAAACTGGAACCCTTGTACATTGCTGGTGGGTATGTAAAATGGTGTAGCTACTGCGGGAGACAGAATGGCAGTTCCACATAGAAATAACATATGACTCAGTAATTTCACTTCTGGGGATATACCCAAAAGAATTCAGAGCAGGGACTTGAACAGATATGTGTATGCCAATGTTCACTGTAGCATTATTCACAGTGGCCAAAGGTAGAAACAACCTAAATGTCTGTCAGTGGAAGAATGGATAAACAGATTGGTATGTATACATATAATGGAATATTATTCAGCCTTAAAAAGGAAGCAAATTTTGACACATGTTACAACATGGATGACACCTGAAGGCATTATGCTAAATGCAATAAACCAGACACAAAAAGACAAATATTTAATGACTCCACTCACCTTAGGTCCCTATAATAGTCAAATTCAGAGATATCGAAAATAGAATGGTGGTTACCAGGGGCTGGGAGGAGGGGGAATGGGAGTTAGTATTTAATGGGGACAGCAGTTCAATCTGGGGAGATGAAGAAGTTCTGAAGAGGATGGTGATGGTAGTTGAACAACAATATGAATGTATTTTATGACACCGAATTGCACACTTAAAAATGGATAGAGTGGGTATTATATTATACATATTTTACTATAATAAAAATATTCTACATTTCAATAAGAGTACACAGAAAACTTTTATGGGGATTTCCACTAGGAAGTAAATCTGAGTATGTGGTTTGAGAAAGTCTTACTTTTGTTCTGTTGGAATTTTTTTACCATATATTTGGGCTACTTTCATTAAAAACAAAAGTAATCAGAATTAAGTCAGCCTTTAACCTGGAAATACCTCTCTTAAAAATGTACCCTAAGTAAATAACCAGGGAATGTACAATGATGCATAAACAAGAATGTTGTTTTTAATGCCAAAAATGTAGAAGCAACCTAAATAGTTATCACATGGGGATTGGTTCAATAAATGCTGGTACATCTCTACAATGGATGACCGTGCAGCTACTATCTGACAGAAAAGGAGGGCCCATAATATGTTATGTTTTAAAAACAGGTGACATTTAATGTGATCTCATTATTCTATGAGCAGTGACCTGTGTATCCTGCATGCGCATTCCGGCTCAGATAAAAGTCTGGAAGGATATATATGAAATGTTAACCATAGTGGTTCCTGGATAATAGGATTAAGGGCAATTTCTACTTAAATTAAGAATTCATATTCTTTATGAGCTCTTACTATTATAATGATGATTGCAAAGAACTGTAATCAGAGAAGTAAGAGAGCTATTTCCATTTTGAGAAACAAACAAGCAAACGGTTCAGGCAGCGTTCAACAGGGCAACGAGTAGTTCACAGGTCACAGAACCTTTAAGGGCCCAAGGGCCACCTTTCCTGTCCCACCTCCCGGCCCTCCCCTGAGGGACCCAGAGAGGCTCCTGAGAGAGCCCCAAATGCCAGCGCCCTCACTCCCTTCCCAGAGTCACCAGCTGAATTTAGCACATAAATATCTAATTCTGATTTCTACTTTCCAGAACCCAGAATGATGGCATCCAGCAATAATAATAATAATCAGCCAATTCAAGATGTTTTTCAATAGGAAAATTCTCTCACACCATTGCAGATGAATATATATTTTATTTTAGCCAACTGCTGCCTGCACTCACGTCCTCACAAGCAACAAATGCCATTAAAAACTTTTCAAGAAGTTCCCCTACTCCTAAAATATGCGTTAAAACAAGGTGCTCCCTTTTGTCATGCTATTTTGCTTTTCTGTAGTTTTGAAAATATTATCAAGTTAAAGCCAACAGAAAAAGACATAAGGGACATATTTTAAAGATCTCATCACCTCTTCCCTTTAAAATTTTTTTTCAATGCAAGAGAGGGATACGTAAGACATACGACACATTATAAGCCTTACTTATCCTGTGGTTTATTTAGGGAATTTTATTTTGTGTTTGAAAAATGACAGGCTTCTGCTTTTAGGTAGACAAATATGAACAACTCCCAGAGAGAAACAAGACCATATATTACCAGCAAATAAGAAACTCAAATAATTTAGTGCCTTTATTTTACTCCATGTATGAGCAGACAAATATAAATGCTCAATACTACAAAACTAGCTAAATATCTTTACCCCTGCACAAAACAGTTCAACAGTACCCACAAGCCACTACTCACAGTTTCTCCATTTACATGGAAAACTCCCAATGTCCATGCCCCTCAAGCATGGAATGCCCCCCAGCTGGCTTGCTCTGCGAGGACACAGTCTTCTCTAAATTAAGCTGAAGAGCAAGCTGGATTTATTTACGGCAAATATCTTTAATTTCTAGACATCTCGGTGACATGCTGTAACAGTTACTGCTTGTGCAAACTGACCATCTAAATTTCTCTCTGCAGTATAAGCACATGCAGGCCCAAGACACAGAAAAATTGGAAACATCTGTAAAAATTAATGGCCGAACTGACCAAAGGGGTGGGGGCAGTAAAAGAGCTAAAGAGTTCCAATGCAACATCTGTCTTCAGAAAATTCTCCTCCCCGTTAGAGGTTCCTCTTTAGCATACCCAGAGCTCCCCCTCTGTGGGGGATCCTGGCTGGCATACACTTCATTTTAACCCACCCGTGCAAACCCACTACAAGTCTTATTACAAAACAGTACAGATAGGAGGTTAAGGGGATTTACTAACATCCCGAAAAGCAAAAAAAAAAAAAAAAAAAAAGAAATACCTCTTCTCCCATCATGCAGTCAGCCTCCTCTCTTCAGTTTGAAAAGGTCCCAGAACTACCCTGGAACCCTCCCACTTCCTTCCAACAGCCAAAGGCACGGAGCCTGAAGGACCCAGCCTAACCCTGAGTCATACTTGGGACCAAGTGAGCAATGGGGAGAACAAAGCTTGCGTTTGTTTACGGTTCAGGAAGCCAGGGCCGATTCATGGCTTGGGTGGCTTTGCGAGAAGTCCTCCTCCCTCGCCTACGTGCTGTAGGCATCTAGGCTGCCTCCTGGGGCCCACAGGTGTGACCATTCGGACAAGGAACACACAGAAGGAGGGTCTATTTGGCAGGACCCAGGGACCACTTCTATTTAAAAAATGTCAGTGAGAAAATAAAAAGCCCACTATCTTTCAAAAGATAATATGGCTGGGGAGTGAGAGAGATCTACAATATGGTTTGTATAGGAAATGTCCCTCCTGAAAATGCCTGTATTTTCAAGAAAATTCATTGAAGCACATCAATTACTCATTTAAAGAAAAGGAAAAAGTGGAAGAAGAAAAAACAGCCATGGCTTTAGAAAAATACTTCCCCTGGGAAAAATACAGCAAGATTGTTGCCAGCCATGTCATCAGTAGTATCCCAACAGACTGGGATCAAATGTTTAAATAGCAATATTGATTTTTTCTCCAAATGAGATACCATTTTCATCACCACTTCAATGAATTTAGAGCCCAGTGGTTAAGAGTTCAAAGGTCTAGTGCCAGAGTGTTGAGAGCAAAATCCCAGCTGGGCCACTTACTAGTTGTGTGGTTTTGAGCAATTTCTTGAACCACCTCCACTCACCTCGGTTTCCTTATCTATAAAATGGGGATAATAGCAATAACCTATAGGGTTGCCTGGAAGATTAAGGAAGTAATATACGTAAAGGGCTTATGAGAGTGCCAGACACACAGTAAGCACCCTATTAGCCACTCCTACAAAGTCAGAACAACTTCACAAATCCAGACCCCAACTCAACAGTGTCCTCACCTTACCACAGTTCTCATATACTTAGACTCCAATGACCTGCTTTACTTACTATGATTTATTTTTAAGTTTTAAATTAAACTAATTTAAAAGCCACTTATTCAATATTTATTAATTGCCTGCAGTGTGTCCAATTCTGTAGGGGGCTTTGAATAAGGTGCTGTCCTGGTCCTCAAGAAATCTGCAATCTCCTTGGGCAAATAAGACATAGATTTGTTTACATACCACACAAGAAAACAAATGTGGAAGATGCCACTAGGCTGCAACGGCAGGTGTGATGCAAGCGCTACAGAACAGCCTTTGGCATTTAGAAGGCAGATACAAAATCATCTTATCAAAACCCAGTTAGGATGGGAGAGAACTGACAAATCGCCTGTGCAGAATTCCAAATAACTTAGGTACATACTCCCCTCTCAAGGGGATGAGTGTAACTCCCCACTCCTTAAGTATGAGATGCGCACAGTGACTTCTTTCTAAAGAGTCGACTATAGAAAAGGGGAAAAAATAGAACAACTTTCAGTGGAGAGACCTGACAAGCATGACCTCGGCCAGGTGACCAAGGTTAACATCAACAGAATTGCGAGCGTGCACCCTGATACGATGCCATGAGAGGGGCATTTCACCTCTGTGGTCTCCCTCCTCAAAACCCATCACTTCACCTAATCATGAAAAAATATCAGACAAATGCCAGCTTAAGGACATACGGAGAACTCCTCAGGATTGCCAAAGTCATCAAACTCATGGCAAGTCTAAGAAACTGTCACAGCCAAGTGGAGCCTACGGAGACAGGGCAACCAATGTAATATGCCACCCTGGATGGGATCCTGGAACAGAAAAAGGCCATCAGGTAAAACCTAAAGACATCTGAATAAAGGATGGACTTTAGTTAATAATCACATATCAATACTGGGTCATTAACTGTGACAAATGTACCATATTACTGTAAGATATTAACAATGGGGAAAACTGGTTGTGGGGTTATGCGTAAGCTCTCTGTATTACCTTCACAACTTTTCTATAAATCTAAAATTATTCTAAAATGGAAACATTATTTAAAAATCTAATCAGGAAGGTAAGCGGGCTGACTCCACATGCACACATAAACGCTTATGTGTGACTGATATACATGATCACGTTCATGAGTATATATCTGTACATGTATTTAACAATGCCCTCCCAACTTAGTTTTTTTTTATTATCTCTACATCCTTAGCCTATCTATTCACAAAGATAGTTAAATGCTGACTCCAGGCTTTCTGCTCGCCATAATACACAGAAGAGTTTTCTTTGAAAGGAAACTTGGCTCTTCTGTCAGTTCTGCTGCCAACTCAGGCTATGGCAGACCAGCTCAAAGACTGCGCATGAGGTGGGCCCATCTGCCCCTTTCCAAGAGCTACTAGAAGTTTCTGGTACATGGCCAATTAGTCATCAACCACTGATCCCCAGGGCTGGCAACTCTCCCAGCTACTTCCTCTCCCATCTCCAGTCCACACTGCCCGACGCCTCCATGGTTATCTCTCTAGAGTGCCAGTCTGAACATGCCACACTGCTCAGTGGAACTCGCCAGCCCACCCAGAAATGCAGCTGTGATAAGCAGGCTGGCAGAGCCCTGGGGAGGGGGTCCACCTCCCCTTCAACTCTCTACCCCCCCCACCACATCCCCTGCGCTCCAGCCAAACCCAGCACTTCTCCATAGCTTGCTCTCTCCTCATCCATACACACACTGCCAGTACCATGGATCCCTGTTTACCTTTTAATACTTTGCTCAAATATTACTTTGCTTGAAAAGACCTCTCCTACACCCCTTCCCTTCCTCTGGACCACCAGAAAAGTCAGTAGCTCCTTCCTCCCTATTCTCTTTGATGCTTTGAACATACCTCTGCTGGTCCTTTCTCCTGAACCATAATGACTGGCTTCTCTCTCATGCAGGGACAGTCCAAAGCACTGAATGAGAGGCCTGTATGTGACAAGTGACCCAAGGGATGGCATCAGGGAGGTGGTGTTAACTCCATTCCAATTAACTATATCAGACCCACCCAGCCCCAAATACTAAATAACCTGCCAGGAGGAAAATCTACACATATCATGTTGATACAGCTCCTAGACATGCCATCTAGCTGATCCCTTTACAAATGGATTGCCACTCCATAGCCCATTTATCTAGAAATTCCAGAGCTGCCACTGCTGATCCATAGAAGGCCTTTGATAAAGCTTCAGTGAATGAATGAATGAGCCAATTAATGTTTACATGGAAGAGTGGATCTGTAGCCAGACCAGAAGCAGACCCCACACAGAAGGAGTCTTCCTTCATAATCTCAGTTGGATTAGGACAAAATGTTATGCTACTGTATCTAGTCCACAAGTAATTATCGAGGGTCAACTACAGCTGAGCAATGATTTTCAAGGAATTATAATACAACGGACAACACAGACAAGATCCAAAACCATGGCACTTACTGTCTCATGGCTGATATTTAACATTTGGTGATGTCAACCAAACACCTGCCACAGATACAGCAAAATTCAACTCTCTTGCTCAAACCTTGAAGTTTTCCATAATAAAAAGTTAAAGACGTGATCCTGGAAACTGCACTGCTAAATAGCACTCCTCCTGGTCTAACAACCAGAAAGGCAATGATAATAACTGCAAATGTTAATCAAGGGGGTATTATATGTCAAGCACTTTTCTACCCATTTTTTGTGTTACTTAATTTTCATAACAACCATATGGGGCAGGTCCTCTTTGTGCTCTAAGTTTACAGGCGAAGAATCTGAAGCCCTGAGTGCTTACGTCATTTGTCCCAGGAAGAGTCAGCCTTGGGAATTTGAACCCAGGCAGTCTGGCCTGCATGCTTAATAACCATTATACTCCTAAAAGCACAATTTTAAGGCTTTCTGGGAATGGAATTCTTGATGATGATGTGGCTGCAATTAAACATTTCTTAGAACATACACTATACTTAGTGTTTTAGAAAGTGTATGTCAAGCATATATAAAAGAATAAACAGCATCTCATATGTCAAAGAGTAACCCAGCAGTACAGTTTCTGGTTTCCTATCAGTGGCCCTCTCCTTACTTTTCCTAGATAAGAAAACTAAACAGAGACACTCTGGGACAAGATAACACATAAACCAAAGTCTGAAAATCCCAGACAGTTCTCTCAGCCCAGGCAACCAGTGGGCATCTTAATACCATCTGCTCATTAGAAACCGTGGATTCTCCAAACAGTCAAGAGATGTCATAGAATTTTATCTTTTAACCAAAATGAGGGACATCCGATACGACAGGTCTCAGATAGTCACAGCAAGGTTTTGACCCAGTTGTGCTTCATTAGCCAAGGAATGCATCATTAGCTCCTAGAGATCCCCAGAGCTTATTTCTAGTCTTCAAAGGATTAGAGACAAATCTCTCACTTCTAATGAACTAAGAAAATCACTTCAGATGTTTACATGTTTTAATTTTACTTAAGTACACAGCTTGATGAATTTTTACCAAATGGATACAAAGACTGCCTCTAAGATATGTATGAAAATATTAGAATTTCTTACTACAATTTGGCTGATTTAAAAAATTGATTAGTTGCTCATTTATGCACAATTTTAATTCTAGCTCTCTGTTAGAAGTAAAAGCTTCAATGTTGATATTATAAAGGCATTAATTTGAGTGACTGCAATTTTCTAAATGAGATTCAAGGTGCATAGAGTTGAAAGACTATGACAATGTCTAGTTGCGGAATATAATAGAAAATGTAGAAAGAACACAATCATTTCAAGAGAGAGGTATCAGAAGTCACTAATGGAAATCAGCTAAGACCGAAGACCAGGAGAAAGGTGCTTCTTGAACGATTTCTCTGTAGGAAATCCAGTAAACCAACCTGGGAAAATATCTTTTCCAATCTGGCTGTTTGAAGAGCACAGGCCAAAAAGACTACTTTCCCCAATAATTAAGGGGCCAAGACTAGTTGTTAGTTGTGTCTTAGAAAACCTAGGAGTGGAATGAGGTGGCACCGAGGAGCCAGGACTGCACTACATAGAGACATGTCAGATTAGGTACTGGGACTCAGCTGAGTACCTGTAATTTACCCACCCATGTGTAATACCTGACACACCTTTCCCTAAGTGTATGGCCAGGACTGATCACCTGAGTGACTCATGAAAAGTGAAGGAGCTTAGAAAAAGAGGGGAAGCAGTCTGATGAGGAAATTCCCTCTCAGTTCCACAGGTAGGAGACAGAAGGTACCAGCTGTGTTCATGAGAGTAAGTTCCTGTCTGGGGTCTGGGTTGCCTTCTTGCCTGTACTGTTCCAATCCAGTCTCCAGGCTGATGACTCCCAAACCTACACATACAATTCTCTCAATCACCAGACTTACTTATCCAACTGCCTACCAGGTACCTCCACTTGGTGGTCCCACAAGTACCTCAAAATCTAGCTAGTCTAAAATTGAACCCATGACCTTCCTCTCCAAATATCTTCCTCCCACAATGTCTTTAATCAGAGAATGATACTACCACCCACCCAGCTGCTTAAGCCAGTTGCTCAAGGCATCATCCTCAAGTCCTCCCTCTCCTTTATTCCCCCCATACTATTAAATTTGATTCTCCCTTCAAATATTTCCCCAAACCATTCATGACAACAGTTCAAAGTGGCTAGAGACAAAAAATGATTTCTCTTATCTTAATGCTTCCTGCCATGTAAAAGGGAGTACCAGTGGACATTCTTTGGATACTCTGGCCCTCTGGACACAAATGGACCCTTCTAGAACTCTGCCAACCTACTCACTCTCTCCTGGTAGAGTGAAATGACTTCTCTAGTTGGTGAATTTAGGAAAAGTAAGCTGGGTATGCCCAGCTCATCTCTTCTCTTTCCTCCTCTTTGAAGGTGGTCTTCTCTGCTCTTCCCCAAGGGGCAGGCCCTCTACCTCATGTGGACCTGCCCTAGTTAAGCACTGATGAGCCTGGGTAGGTGAGTTCAATGCTGGGGATCAGCTGGGAGGCCCATTTGGTTCATGCTAATCTATATCCTCCAACTTTGCCTTCATCAGTAAAAACATTGCAGTATAACATAGGTATACATAAATCACAGGCATACGACTTCAGGAATTTTCACAAAGTGAAATAAGACCTACATAAAGAGAGAAATATACCATGTTTATGGATTGGAAAGGTGTCAATGCTCCCCGTTAAGTTTCTATAGAGTCAATGCAATCCCAATCAAAATCCTGGGAGGTTTTGTTTTGTTTTATTTTTGGGTGGGGGGATTGACAGATTGATTCTAAAATTTATATGAAAATACAAGGGGCCAAGAACAACCCAGGAAATCTTAAAGAAGGGGAAAAAGATTGAGGGCTTACACTGCCAGATACCAAGACTTACTATAAAGCTATGGCAATTAAGGCAGTGTAGAATTGACGCAAGGACAAATAGATCAACAGAAGAGAGAATCTGGAAACAGACTCACACATACACAGCCACTTAAATTATGACAACAGTGATATGGTTGTTCCAGGCAGAAAGGATGATCTTTTTGATAAATAGTGTTGAGTCAACTGGATATCCACACTGAAAAGATGAGCAAAAAGAATATTTTGATTCCCCATCCACTGACTCATCTTATTCATTAACTGGTTTAGAACCTAGACTGGAGGCAGGGGCAATGGGGGATTTATCGGGAGAGTCAATATAAGTTTCCATTAACCTCTCTCTGGAGTTTATCCTGTGTTCTTTAATCCACTCCTCCCACTGTAGCTTGGAATACTTTCTCTAAACCGTCTATCTGATGTCACTCCCTTGCTGAAAATAGCTCCCTATTGATAGCTACCTGTTGCCCTCAAGATCAAGACCAAATTCCTTAACAAGTCTCACCAGGCCCTTCCTGATCTGGGTCCTGCTTCTCTCTCTACTTTCATCTTTCCCCACTTTCTGATGGACCCTCAACACATGCTCTGTCCTATTTCTCTTTCCCTTCAAGACATTTATTTATATTGCTCTACCCACCTTAATAAATCTATGCCCTTTTGCTTAATGAATGCCTACTGGACCCATGGTTCTCAGCCTAAATATCACTTCCTATACGTCTAAAAACATCACTTCCTATAGGTCTAAAAACATCACTTCCTGTAGGAAGTGGGTACACACACACATGAACATACACTCTCCAGCCTAACAGCTCCCCACTCCGTGCTGTGCCCAAGGGCTCCTACCGCACAGTACTGCGCCCTCAGCCTGCTCAGCATTCCCCATGCTGTGTGATTATTGCTTATTTACTTTTCTGCAGCCCCCAGAGGGCACTGACCTGGTCTTGTTTACCACTGTAAGCCCAATGCCAAGCACATAGTGAGTACTCAATAAGTACTAGCTGAAATACATTACATTTATAATTTCAAAGTATTTTCAGCTACACAACGCTTTTTAAAAGTCCTATGAGGCAGGATAGGCATCAAGAGTATTCCCATTTTACAGATAGGCAAATTGAGGTTAAGTGATTTTTGTCAAGGTCAATCGCATAGGACAACAGTACCATGCCCTTCTAATCTTACAATATTTAACTTGGTTCTTCATTAACCACACTGTATTTTCCATTATTTTGATGTAACCCCAAATCTCTGGGCTTAGTTTAAATGGTACATATTTTTCTGAGGTTTTTTTTTTCTTTGACCTTATCAAGGGAATTTCCAACATACATAAAAATAGAATATAGTACACTGAACCCCCAGTTTCAATAACTATGAACTCATGACCTTATTTCCTCTGTGCTCCACCCAGTCTTCCATCTTCCAAATTACTGGAAGCCAAATCCCAGATATTAAATAATTTCATGGGTAAATATTTCAGCCAAATGGCACATTAATCAAATCATTTGCAGGCATATCCAATCGGTAGTATTAAAAAGACACATAAGCAGGGTCTATCTTTACAGCTCAGTAAGAGAAGACTATAGTCACTAGTTCCTTAGTGTTGGTGGGGGGAATGCCCCGCAGTATCTCTTCTGGTGTATAGCCATCAGCACTCAACCACTCTGGCTAGGGTGATATGGATTAAAGCATAGGTAAAAGAAACACAATTTTCTAACTCAGAAAAGTGGATCTCAAAACTTCACCTCAGTGAAATAAGCCAGGCCGAAAAAGACAAGTACCAAATGATCTCACTCATATGTGGAGTATAAGAACAAAGAAAAAACAAACAAATAAATAAATAAATAAATGAAGGAACAAAACAGCAGCAGACTCACAGAACCCACGAATGGACTAACAGTTACCAAAGGGAAAGGGACTGGGGAGATGGGTGGGAAGGGAGGGATAAGAGGGTAAAAGGGGCATTACGATTGGCAGACATAGGGTGGGGGGGCACGGGGGGGACTGTACAGCTCAGAGAAGACAAGTAGTGATTCTCATCTCACTACGCTGATGGACAGTGACTGTGGTGGGGTTGGTGGGGGGGACCTGGTGAAGGGGGGAGTTCAATCATCACGGTATTGCTCATGTAATTGTAGGTTAATGATACTAAAATAAAATAAATTATTAAAAAAAAAAAAACTTCACCAACTTGAATGCAAAGTATAATATGCTTGCAGCTGTTGATAATGATCAGATTCCTTTTCTCCTTCCTCCAAATTATTAAACCAGCCATCTCAGAAGGCCAACTGCCTCAGCCTGAGTGGAAGACCCGCCTGGGCCTCACCTAACAAATGCTGTCACAGGAGATCCAATCTGTGCTTCTGTAAAATCAAAACAGCGAGCTCAGGTCTCAAAAGAAACTTCCTTCCTTAAACATAAATCATGGACACAAAACCATCTAAAAAATGATGAGAGCCAGGTTGTGCACTAGTAAAACCTTGTCACACTCATCAGCTCTCATGCTGGGTTGTGCAATAACATAATGGATCCATAAACCTATGCAGCTATCCATGGTGCCAACAACAGGGGGTGGACATAGTTCTGAATCCTCTTAGATGCTGTAAAAATTGTCCACAGCCAGTAAAGCAGGCTGAGAAGTTTATGTTTTCCCCAGAGGCTTCACAATGAGACACAGGTTAAGGTTGCTGCCGGCACCTGGTCTCATTCTGCAAACAAATCATGAATCAAGACACATACACATGCACGTATATATATATTATGTATGTATGTATGTTACTCTGATGAAGTTAACATTTCATGTCACCAAGACCAATGCAATAAATCTCTGTTTCACAAAGATGCAGTGAACCATATAACCACTATCCTTTCAGCTACGTAACTGTTGTATTACCCCACATGGTCCCCTAATTTTATAGATGTCTGTAATGTCCCAAGTGCTGTGTTAATACAGTTTAATCTTAGTCATCCGACTAATACTTACTGAACGCCTCTGTGCCACACACTGTTCTAAGCACACAGCACACAGGAGTGAATAAAAGAAATAATAAGATGAATGGATTAAGAAGATGTGGTACATATACACAATGGAATATTACGCAGCAATAAGAAAGAAACAAATCCTACCATTTGCAACAACATGGATGGAGCTAGAGGGTATTATGCTCAGTGAAATAAGCCAGGCCGAAAAAGACAAGTACCAAATGATCTCACTCATATGTGGAGTATACGAACAAAGAAAAAATAAATAAATAAATAAATAAATAAATGAAGGAACAAAACAGCAGCAGACTCACAGAACCCACGAATGGACTAACAGTTACCAAAGGGAAAGGGACTGGGGAGATGGATGGGAAGGGAGGGATAAGAGGGTAAAAGGGGCATTACGATTGGCAGGCATAGGGTGGGGGGGCACGGGGGGGACTGTACAGCTCAGAGAAGACAAGTAGCGATTCTCATCTCACTACGCTGATGGACAGTGACTGTGGTGGGGTTGGTGGGGGGGACCTGGTGATGGGGGGAGTTCAATCATCACGGTATTGCCCATGTAATTGTAGGTTAATGATACTAAAATAAAATAAATTATTTAAAAAAAAAAAACATATGAAATACAAAAAAAAAAAAAGAAATAATAGACATAATAAAAAAATGAATATTATGTTAGAAGGGGCACATGGTATGGAAAACACAATGTGTAGTGTAAGTCAATGGGATGGGCCAGGGTGGCTGTTTCCAGAATGAGCAGGCCAGGGTGGGCCCCAAAGGAAAGGTGAGGTCTGAGCAAAGCTTCAGGGAGGAGAGGCAGGCGGCCAGGCAGCCAGGCAGAAGCAGTGTCCAGGCAGAGGAAACCACCGTGGCAAAGGTCCCCCAGTGGGAGTAGGCATGGTACCTGCAGGAAGAGCAAGGGGGCCGAAATGGAGTCAGTGGGGGCAGAACAGTGAGGGAGGAAGCTCAAGCGGTAATGGGGTCGGCTCACCTCCGCTGGTGGGCCCTGGGGAGGGTGTTCCCCTTGGTTCTCTGGGGAGCCTCTGCAGGGGCGCAAGTGGAGGAGTGGCATGCTGTGACTTAGGGTTTCAAAGCACCACCTGGCTTCGCTGTGGAGACCAGACTGTAGGCGGAAGAGGAGAGGCAGGAAGCCCTGTCGGGAGGCCACGGCAGTGCCAGCAAGAGGGCAGGGAGCCGCGGAGACGACGAGCCATGGTGGGTGCTAGGCTCAGGAGGCAGAGCTCATGGGGCTGCCTGCTGGATCAGACGTAGGATACGAGAGGAGGAGAGGGTTCAGGGACAACCCCAGGGCTTTCGTCCTGAGAAAAGGGAAGGTGCATGGCACTACCTTCAACTGAGGTGGGGGAGGCCGTGCACGGAGGGGTTGGATGGCAAATGATGAAGAGCTCAGGTTTGGACAACCTGATAAAAGACTTAGGATATTCAGGTGGAGATGTCCAAGTCAGCAGTTAGACGTGTGGCTCTGGAGTTCAGAGAAGTGTGCTGAGGTACAAATTTGGGAGTGTTATATTTGATGCTCACACTGCTGCTAACAATAACCCAATTTGTTATTAGTGTTTAAAACAAATACTAATAGCAATAATATAAGACACACACACACACGCACACAATGTCCTTCTACACAGAGAAGAATAAGACCAAGAAAATAAAAGGAATTAACTGTTTACTGGCTGAGTCAATGGTCATGTTCATTTCAACCACTTGAATAAAATAAAGAGAAAGTACATCCATCGTTCCTTCTCAAGATGGGGACTTACTCTTTTGCAAATATTTACGGGAATCTGAAAGTGACCGTGTAAAACAGAAATGAACTCACAAACTGGGATATCAACTAGATAGTCTGCAGACCTTTGAGCAATATCATATACTGATTGTGATGCTGGCTCAGAGAAGCTTCAACAGAAGGACAGTTTAAATGAAACAGTCTTTACTTTCTAAGTATCTTCCCTTTCTGCCTTTTTCATCTTTAAGGGTATTAAGTATCCAGAAAGCTTCCTTTCCAGATTCTGTTTCTAATGCCTGATGACACTGGGGGTGGAGCGACAGGAAGAGCTGCAGAAGATGATGCAACTTTTAAAAATTCATCTCACCGAAAACTGGAAAACATTTAAAAGCCACTGATAAACCTGCATTAGCGATGCTGCCAATGTCCCATCCCCCAAGCCTGCTGACACCAACATCAAAGCAAGAATTTCAGCACTAAATCGAATTAGCAAACATTCCTCAAGCACAGCACAAGTGTAGTTTATTACAATCTGGAAAATTCCACAGTATTTATCAAAATCCTAAGCCAAGCTATGATGCTTAGCAGTGTACCACAGTAGACGTCAGTGACAGCCACAAGCACAGTGGCTCTGGATGTGTTGCCGTGGCAACTGCGTACTCAGCAGCAACACGCTGTCTGCCTCTCGCCAACCCTGAACCAGAGGTAGAAGAAAACAGCCTCCCTGATGGTAAGAACCCAGGGAGTCACAGTACGGGCCATCTCCATCATTCATGCACCCAGGAGATGTCCTCGTGGCAGTCTGAAATCATTCCCACCTAACTCCTAGAGAAAAAACGCACAGCCTCTTTCCTCTACTGCTGTATCCATCAGTATAGACAAGCACAAAGCCCTAGAGAAATGTACAAGGAGAGGAGAGAGATCAGCAAGCGCTGGGGAAGTGTCAAGGTCAAGTGTCCTGCTGGGTCCAGGCATGACCAGGGGCTTTGCAGGGGAGGAAATGGAGAACTGCTGCTCCACGGAAAGTCATCCCGAGAACCATTCCATAGAAGAGATCAGTAAGAACAGCAGCAAACTGGACCAGAGCCCTTCAAAGAAAGCTGTTCCCACATAAAGGGAGAGCCGCCAGGGGAGAAGGCAAACAGCACGTGAGGACACCAAAGCGCCAAAAGGGGCATAAGAAGCCTCATACGCCAAGCCCTACAGTATCCTTCTGGATACTCCACATTATGTTAAAATAAAGCAGAAACCATCGAACATACCTTCTCCACTGGTAGAAAGTCATTTTCTACTTCAATCGACCTTGGTCTTAGTTTTATTGGCTTGTCTTTGAAAATATCTCCAAAGCCCACTCCCTTAACTTTCTTCGGCTGGATTGCTGCAGTTGCGACTGTCCCGTTGGCACCTTCAGATTTGGTACTGCTCGAGTCACCCCCATCACTCTCGGAACCTGTGGTTTCCCTTAAACCTGTCAAGAGGGGGGGATGGGGAGAAAAGAGCTCAGAAATCAGCCATCACCACGAAGCACCTTACAGCCAGTCGGGAGCCTCATCTAAAAGGGTTACTGCATACAGGATAACTTGCACTCGGGTATTTCATTTAGTGTGTTAACTATGTTGCCTTTGGGTACTTCTGAGTTTGTTCACTCTCCCCATACCCAGTCTTTAATTTTAGGAAGTGAGTCAAAACTTTTCAGAAAATCAAATTTCAAAGCCAAGCTCTTTGTAAATGTGACCTTTCACCTCTCCAGCCAGAGCAGAGTTCTGACCCAAATTTGTTTTGCGGCAGTCTGTGCCATCAGAGCCCTTCCCTCCCACTCCTCCCCTCCCCAGCCAGTCACTAGGCATACCTACCTCCAATCTCTATGACTCATGGCAATTAGCAATTAGCAATGAAAGTAACATTTCCTGAAGGGAAACTGTAAAGCTAAAAGCCATTTAAACAAATTAGCAATTAAAGAAACCACACCAAAGTATGACTGCCAAAGAATTAAACCTCTTTGGATGGCTTCACAAGGAATAAATGCAGGAGGACCTGTTTCTCTAGAAAAGCATTAAACCATACTTGACATTGAGATGCTTTCTCTGGCAAGATGATCATGTTTGTTAAAGAGGGAAAGGAAGCTGCCCTCCTGGGGGCCAGAATACTTCAAGCCTAGGGCTCTTCCTCCCTTCTTTAATACGATCATTTTCCCGAAGCTGAATCCCTTTCCAAAGAGGAACAATGAGGACAGGACACCCTTCCTTTGACGTCCTGTGGCATGAGTGGGAAGTCCTCCAATAGTTATCAGCAACACAATATGGACACTTACCTCCCCAGATTCTTTTTTCCCCAGGCTCTGCCCACAATCATGTTCCTAAAAGGAAGAGCCTATTTGTTTCTAGTCAATGTCTGGGTATACAGGTTAAAGACTAGGTTAAACTAAGACTAGGTTAGCTATTCTAACATGGATGGTCAGTGTATCAGTCATGCCATCAAAGGGCAGGATTCAAAAGATATTTTATGGAATACTAAAGTTTGCCATTAAATCTGTCTCTAAAAGCCTCCGGACGTGTAGGATAGCTCCCGAACATTTACTATATCTCTTCTGATGACAATGATACCCTTAGGGTAAAAGTATGCCATCAAATTTTGTGCCCTATTATAGCCAATTGTGTATTATCTTTCTATAGGTAAGGTAGCATCCTAGTACATAAGAGCGATACACCAAATAATTGCTCACATAAAATGTCATACAATGTCGAAGTCATTCAAATAAAGAAGTCTCTGCAGGAAGAAACTGTTAAATGAAAACAGATAAAATACAGAAAGGTCATTATAAATTGCTAACACGTTTCAAAATTAAATCCTTAAAACAATGGCTGTATTTGTTGTTGCTGCTGTTTTCAGTAAAATAGTATTTATAAACCAAAAAGGAGGGGGAGGAGGAAGATCGCTGGCGTACATTTCAATTAACTAAAGAACAGCATGTGTGAGCAGGAAGAGAGGCGGTCCACAGTGGGGGGGGGGGCAGCTGCGATTTGGGTGTGCAAACATGGAGAAACCCCGAGGTTAGCTATCCATTCGTATGTGTATTTGTTCATTGCTTTTGGAAATATCCTTGCGGGGGATATAATTCTGGAGTCTAAATATTGTGTCATTTCCCCTTTAACATGTTCTCATTTTGCCGTATGGATTCTTTCTGTGTGATAAATAGCTGGTATATTCTTTTTTGGTTTGGAAAGAACCACATGAGGATGGAATAAAGAAAATGATTAGTGGAAAGCGACCATCACTGCCCTCCCCCCACCAACCACCACCGCCACCACCATTACCACCAGCAAGCAGCAGCAGAAGGTAGCAGGGCACATGGATTAAGGCAAGGCTGTGGTTTCAGTTCTTCAAAGAGAGGAATTTGAAGGACTCTCCTATCATTCCTCATTAGCTAGAACCGTAATATTTTCAACCACGGCCATCCTTATTTCACAGAGCTCTGGTTTCAGGGATTTGCTGCCTTCCAGGCCCATCTTAATAATCGTATTAATCGCTGTGAGAAATACTTTCCATTACAAAGGGAGAGGTGGCACAGTCACTCAACCACATAAGCATGGACTAGGAAGGAAACACACGGCAGATTTTTCTTCCAGAAATTCTGGCAGCCTGCTTCTATCACTTTTAAGTATGCAAACGAAATATCTGAATCTTGGGGTTGGTGAAATAACTCAAAATCTAGTCCGTTCCCTTTGGAGGGAAAGAAAGGTGACTTCTTGTTTTCATGTCTGTCTTTTAGCTACCAGTGCCCATCCCATACACCATCCCATAAAATGTCCCTCTGTCTTGCTCAGAATACCAAGTGACATGCACCGGCAGTATAACCCAGAGAGTGGTCTGCAGACTAGGGCCAGCTCATGACTGCTGCACAGAGAGATAAGCACAGAAAGTGAGTGCATTTGAAATGCTTGAAGCAAGTGGTATGCACTAGTGCAACCCCCAGACATGTGGCCAGGGGACTTGTCTAAGTATACAGGGCACAGACCAATCTTGGTCCATTAAACACCTGTGACGAAGCACAGATGCCACACTGCATGCATAGTAGAGTCATGTACTATCCATTGGGGGATGGAGATAAAAAGAAACTTAACCATGGACAGTTTGAGGAACAAAATCTTGGTGTTCACATCTGAACCTGCTCTCTCATCACTTCTGTCTGCGCATGCATGCAAGCATATATATACATGCACGTGGGAGTGGATGTTTTTCCTCCCAAGTGAAAAAAGAACAAAGCCTCAAATTTGCTTTGGCCAGTAATATAACCAGCCAGGTAACACAACAAATCACAATTTGTATAATTTACCTTAATATTCCAGCACTGGTCAATTCAAATCTGGGAGCCATTTTTATTTATTTTTAATTTAATGCTCACATGAGTAGAGTTTGCTGTTTGGCAGGGACTGCTCTAAGGGCTTCATGAGATTCATTCATTAATCTCATTCATCTCCTTCCCCTCAACTTTTGGCATCTTTACTTTACAACACAAAACGCTACACATCGGTCCTACTAAAAGAAGTCTGCCGTGTGATTGGCTGCATGAGCAAAGCAAAACACCATTTCCGGCATGGACTTTCATGTCAAATTATTATTTCTTTGAACCACACAATGAAGACATGGTTAACTGGTTTCCAATGACCCGCTCAGAAAAAGCAGTGATCACAAGAGCTTGACAACTCCATGGGAAGCCCCCTTACGCCACCCCAGAGGCCCAGAGATACTGGTACAGATACATACGCCATGACAAGTGTTACTGATCCCTTCTGTGCACACATGGCTCATGCACGCACGTCACACACATGACAAAGACACAAAGCAGACAAGAAAGCGCCAGGGCTGGTGATGAGGTGATGTGCTTCCTATATATAGCACACACCAAGGAGACAGCACTTATCTCAGGCAAATAAGTCCATGTCCTTGGATCTGAAATTCACACAGACACTCAGCAGAAGCATGAGCAGCTCGGGAAAGTGCAGCTGCATCAAAAAAACACAAGAACCCAGATCTTATCTTGACAATTGCATCCTGCTGTTAAGGTCACTCACTGTAATAGCGTCTGTGGCCCTCCATCTTTCCCGGTGCAGCTCGGTACAGAATTGTCCCTTCAAAGGTAGTCTTTCCTGACAGTGAATGAGAAAAGAGAAGGGGAGAGAAAAACAGGGGAGGGGGAAGGACGAGCAAATGATGGCAAAAGAAGGAAGAAGGAGAGTCTTTTACTGAACTTGCCATCAGTGCATCCGCTGCGAGAGCTTCATCCACAAAATTCATTGGAGACCATTATGCAGAATGTAAGAATGTTACAGAATGAGCCCAAAGTCCCCACGCAACCACGATGGCAAAGAACACCCAGCATCGGCGCTTGCCTCCGCAAATGGTTGGCATGTAGATTATGCCCAATTTAAACCTAGAAACCATTTCAACATTGGAACTCAAGAATAGGAAAACCTCAATTAACCAGAGGAAATACCAATTAATCAGATTTCTTAATTAACTCAGATGTACAGCACAATCTTCTCTCTGGAGAGTTTGACCCAAATATAATAAAGATTTAGGCCCATTATCCTTTGTCTTCTACTCCCAGAGCCCTGTAAGATACAAATCGGTATTCATGATTCCAAGATTCTAACAAAGCATGGAGTTCTCTTTAAAAGATTTTATCATCTTCAAAATGATAAAATCTTTAAGCAAAAAATGTACTAATATACTAGAGTGGTTTCACCAGTGAGGTTTGAAACCAATAGTGGCATCTATGTCACTGTAAGGGGTTCTCTGCTTACCACTGAAGACATCAGGAAACCCTACTTCTTCAGACATCTTAATTGAGGTTTTGCCCTATCGGTCATGAGGCTGTACTTAAGCACGAGGACATAGGACTCACCCTATGCCAAATGTCAAACTCTCTCTTTTTGTTGTTGTTACAAGTAGAGGTTATCAATTGCATTAAGAGTGGACACACAGCTAAAGCTCAAATCTCTCTGAAACCATGAGTAAGCACATAGAATACACATACACTGCCCTAGTTTGAGTGTACACACACACACACACTCCACAGAGAGTACCACAGGCAGGTGAAATGGTTTGCTAAAGGCAAACTCAATTAAATGTTCATTACTCTAAATTACCCAAGAAATAGGTTCTATTATGACTTGTGAGCTAAATATCAAACTGGAGGCCAGTCCTATTAAGAATTGACTTTCTTTCTTTTCCCTCATAATGGCTACTTATAGAAAGGCCAGAGTGTGGAACTGAGAGGGAGAGAGCAACTTGTCTCATTTCTTACAAACACCCTCTAGGAAAATGGGAAACCCCCAAAGCTTCTAGGCCATGTCACTACTAATACATGAAGGGAACTGTGAATTATCAGAGCAACAATTTAAATGGAATCAGGTATTTCCAATTTCCATGCCTATAGGCAGGGTGGAACACCCTTGTTTTGAAACCTGTCTTTTTTGACAGATGTGCTCCATCCAATTAAACCAAAAACTTAAACGTTCCAATAATCCAAAGGAACAACAGTGTTTCAGATGTTCTCGTTAGATCTGCAGCTCTTGAGGACTTTGATGACCAAATCGGAATGAGTAACAGTGGCTAGTTTTATTTGGGCACATTTTTCTTCTGCTTCACTTCAGTCATTAAGGCAACATGTACTTGTGAGGAACACAGCCAGGTCCTCTGAAACTAAACACCAGCCATCCTCTCAGTGAAGTGTAAAGAAAGAAGTTAGTATTTCCATAAAGTTCCTCCAAGTACACCAGAATCTCCCTGTGTTTTTACCCAGGACTAAGTCTCAGAATCACTGAGTAGACCCTCATGTCTCTGAATGGCCAAACATTTTTGCAGTCCCCCTCCCCCACCCCGGCCACTGGCAGGAGGGCAACTGGAGATGGCGCCTTTGCTGCGGATATGGGTGAGGACACACACGGTCTATGCAAAGACCCAAACAGATGAGCAATTGGGAAGTTCATAAATATGAGTGCTGTTTATTTTACTGGGAGAAATACTCTACTGTTACTCTTCAATATTAGTACTTGAAGGCAGCATATTCTGTAAAGGGAAGAATTTTTAAATTTCAACACAAAGTCATCTGCTTATGCTAGCATCTAATTTTGCCTGAAACTCTGTTTCATAACCTTGCTAATTGCTCTCCACTGCTAGCAGAACCCATACGAAATACACACACAAGACAAATATCATCTAATATTAAAACGACAAAAAAGTCTAGGGACACCATCGAGTGTGGCTTTTTCAGGCTAGCTTTAGCTTTTACAGGCAAGGGACCCTGAGCGACCTGTTTCTTACAGCTAATCAAGTACAAGAGTCCTGCATCATGGGACTGGTTTGTTTGGGTTCAAAAGGCCATCTGCATCTTTGTCTTAGCTTGACAACTTACTAACACATCAGAAACCTAAAATTCAAAAGGAATTGGGACAATAAGGAAGACAATTCAAACTGAAATCTCATGGTTTATGAATGGTTACAGAAACAAAACGTAAACTTGCTCCCTCGGAAAATCCTGGGAAACAACTGAAAATGTTTCTGTAGCTAAGCAATGTTTTTTTGTTTTTTTTTTTAAAGAATAACCAGGAATACTTTTTTTGTTTACAGCAATTATTTTGGATTCAAAGAAATTCAGTAATATCAAAAAGATGATAGAAACAGAAAAGACATATTTGTATGAAGCAAAGAATGTATGGAACTGAAAATGAAAATGGTCAATAGAATATCTGGATTTCTTTGCCTCTAAGTCCAAATAAATCCTAGAGATTCAAGATATTCTCTAAATATAATTTGATATAAAAATATACTATCAATATAATTGTAATGAATTCTATCTCACATTATTTAGTCAATATTAGCATGTACAAAATCGTCCTGAAAGGTAATTAATTAATAATGATTTGTGATAAGAAGAAATAGGCTCAACAGGGCTCAGCTTTGAAATGTGTCAGCTGCTCTGCAAAGGGTGTGCTGCAGCCGTAATGGAGGCAGCACCACAGCCTGTGGGGAAGGCCTGCACATAGTTGTGGCCAGGCCACACCCAGGACGTAACTTCACTGGGCTCTAGTGTTCTTATCTGACACCAGGCAAGATGATCTCTAAATTCCTTTCCACCCCTAACATGAGATTCACCGGGCACCATTATTGCAACCACTTGGATGTTTTGTTTTTTAAAAACCGAACTTAGTTTTTTTTTCACTACTGATCTATTATATGGGAGCCCATTTCATTCTTTTAAAAAAAGTAGACATGGAGGAGGAATCCAGAGATTCAGAGAAACTTGAAACACTATCAACAAATCACAATGTATGTACCTCCTTTGGATGCAGATTCAAACTAACAAATCATATTAAAAATAGAAGACCATGAGGGGAATGTGAAGACTGACCATATATTTAATCACACTGAGGAACTGCCATTATATTTTTTGGCATGATAACAGTATGTTGAAATATTTATGGATGAAATTATATGATATCTGGGGTTGGCTCCAGAGGAGGATTGCATAGTGGTATGATTATAATCAACTGGACACAGGGTGGCAATTGCTAAAACTGGGTAATGAGTAACAGGGATTCTTTATATGCGTCTCTCAACTTGTGTGTATGTTAGAAATTTTCTATAATAGAAAGTTCATAAAAATCTTTTTGAAAAAGTACCTTCAAGATTTCATAAATTCTATGAAAGAGAAAGATGTCTTCAAATTTAAACATGCAGCAGAAAGCTTCTGCTACTATAGAACAATTAATTTTCTTAGCTGAAATAAGATGTTTAAATCAACATATCAACCAATACAATTGCTCTAACGCTTTCCTTGATAGATTAGATTACTCTGAACAAAGATCTAAAGCTTAGCGATTTTCATAACCAACTGCCACATATAAAAATACAGCAGGGTGAAAGAAAAGCAAGTTCAAGTAATTTGCACCTGTCATTCAAAGATAAAAGTGACTCCTCAGAGTAAGAAAGGATTCATCAAGCATTTATTGAACACCTACCATATGTCAAGCTATCTTGGCACACATCCTTATAAATACAATGCAATGTTTCTTCGAATGCATTCATCCATTGGCTGACAAAATTCAACTGAATAACTATCCTCAAATACTTTCTGGAAGTACAAATGTGAAGAGTACAAATACTAAGATGTGCATATACAGATAGGTATATGTGGGGGGGGTAGGGGGTAAGGAGATATATAAGGATACACTATATACTACATTTTCTTCATATACAAGGATATAGGTTTTATCTGTCTTAAAAAACCTCCCCCTAATGTCTGGTATCATTTAAGAGGATTTTTATACGATGCCACCAGGATCTCTAAAAATTACCAAAATATAACAGACATCAAGGAGTTTAACTTACTCCCAGAGCCATGTATTAAGTAATCTCTGTGAAGAGGGACTGTAATTTATGAAGAGTATTAAGCAGGCTGGTCTAACACAGACCTTGAGCAAGTACAGTTTAGCCGGTACCAGAGCAAACGGCTAGATGTTTCGTGTCTTTCTCAGTTTTATGCTAAAGTAAATATGCATTTATTATATTTACCCAAGATGTTATTCCTGGGTGAAACTGGGTGAAGGGTACCTGAGACCTCCTTGTACAGTTTTTTTTCCAGTTTCCTGTGAATCTGTAATCCCTTCAAAATTAAAAAAAAATTCTAGGCAAAGCACATTACAACTACTGACACGGTTCTCTGAGGGTAGGGAATAAGAATATTCATTCTAAAAGGTTCCACTTAGACAAATCCTACCAGCATACATAATTTCTGCACGTGATCTGACCTACATTTTATACATTTTATCATCTAATAAACATTTTACCATCAGAGTATAAATGGCTACTAAAAATCTCCTCCAAATACTGAGAGATGCTATTTTGCTCTCTTTCAGGAGATTATTTCAATTTATCAAGCCATTGAGACATTATTATCACACCTGGTTTTCTATGAAACCCTTTGTGACCACCATCATCCCCACATTCCCATGGGACTGGCCTCTCTGCCTTTATACCCACTGGGTATAAAGGTGTCCTCAGACACCCAGCTAGCGGAGCATGTGGGGCATGTTCCCAAATTTCTGCTGATTTTTTGTCAATCCCCATGTTTGCAATGTGCGCCGACTAAAGGTGGGGACCCCATCTGATTTGTCTCTGTATATCTTTGGTGCCTTGTACAATGTCTTAGTAACAGTGAGGGCTCAGTAAAGGTTGAATGAGTGAAGAACAGAAGAAAAGGAAGACAGCACGAAGGATGGATGGAGGGATATAGACAGACAGATGGACAGATGGGGCTTCTGCTCTTTAATTGTACATACAGGAAGATTACAAAAGCTGTATCGTTTCTTCAGAAGCATCCATCTTTGTTAGAGAGTAGTACCTCAAAACTCTCAACAAGGGACAGATTCTGTGGTAACTAAACATGGTTACCAAAAGCACTGGGCTCTCCTAGTCCTGAATGGAAGGCTTTTCATTGAATGAGTGGTGGCAAGGGCAGCCTCTCCAAGAGAAACAGCCCCTTCCAAGAATGTGAGGAAAGGTTAAGTGATTGGAGAGACCATTCCACTCAGCCTCTTAACCTCCTGCCCCAGGAACTCCAGCACCATGTGCTTTGAGCTGAGGGGTCACGCAGGGTCAAATGTCCATATTATTGACTTGTAGAAAGAGGAGACAGTTTATTTCAATAGTTCCAAAACTACAAGAGGCATTGCTTTCTCTAACCCTCCAGCTCTGAGCAAATATAGCTAACATGGCAGGATACCAAGAGATCAAGGTTTTCCCAAAGAGGTTGTCTAATACCTCTCCAGAACTCCTTTTCTGCATCAGTTCAGGAACCCCAAAGCCATTTCCAAATGCAGGGACAATACTTCAGTGGGCACGGTACCAATCAGCGTACAAGCAGCCTCAATGTACTAACTTGTCATGTCCCAAGAGTTTATCATGATTAACAACGAGAACAACCATTTATGGAGGGTTTTCTGTGGGTGAGGTGGTTTAGATACATAATTACTGTTGGAATTCAAAATGTACTCCCTCCCCCCGGAAATAATAGTATAATGACCCCATTTGGTCCTCTCTCCAAGAAAGCCCATTTAAACCACAATGTCCCTGAGGTTCAGATTGTTTTTATAGCACCCCAGTACAGGTATAATACTATTCCAGTGTACAAAAGGAGAACCAGGGTGGCTAGAATTTTAATGTGCAATTTGGGAGCTATAGCAAGTCCCACTGTCAACGGGTCAAGGACACTTTCTGCCCTCCTGGCTGTACTCACCAGCCGGGCCATATTAGCAGTCAACCCCTGTCCCCAAGCCAGGGAAGGCAGAAGGCGCATCAAGATGCTTCATTTGTTCCCAAATCACCTCCCATCCTTCCTGCCATAGACCCTAGGCTGGAATGGGGTTCAGGGGTGGCGGGGTCCCTGGTTTTAGCAGGAGAAAGGGCAGAGTTGAGGCCAGCAGGCCAACCAGCAGCACTGCTGTTTCTATGTATGACGGGCGGTAAGCGCCAGAGCTGCTAAGACACTAGCGAAGGAAGTTGCCTGAGCACTTCTCCTGAAATGGCTCTACTTCCAAATTGGGAATCTGTCCAGTCAGGCTACTGGTTAAATGGAAGACATACAACTAACTTGAGCACACCACTCCAGTCAGATTTTGCGAAACAGAAAAGATGTTGAAGAATTACTTTGACAGGACTGAGCCATCCTCCTCTTGTTATGAAAGCTGGCAACCCCACTAGCACACAGTCCAGCCCCTGAAAAAACATTCATGCCCACAAACTTGGCTCAGGACCGCACAAGAGATACACAGACGCCCACACAGGAAGTTGGGTTAGCGACTGGGAGCACAAAGCTTCCTGGTCCTGACCTTTTGCTCCGTGAGCTGGGAAGGGCAGCAGAGAAGCGGGAGGGAGGAGAGCTTCAGGCCCTGGAGAAAAAAAGACCTGGAGTTCGTTCTCACCGTCACAGAAGGACATGCATGCTCACCCAGGCTGGGGCTGGATTCCCAGCTGTCTTGTCAGACTTTTAAGGGCACCAGCATGCCCTCACCTGAACACGGCACTTCTCGTCAATGGTGGGGTGTGTACATGTGTGTGTGTGCCATTTTTCTCCAAGTTCCTCAGGGATGCTAAGAAATACTAACAGTCTCATTTGTTCATATTAAGAATAATTACAGAACTGCAGTTAGTGACACTTCAGAAGTATATGGAGGCACAGCCACATGAATCATCCACACAGGAATGTTACAATGCACCGAGGCTGACCATCACCTACCCACAGATGTACAGCGTATGCATCTGTGCACACATGTAAAGGTGTTCAGGTCACACCTGCGCAATGGTGAACTACTAAGCTGCTGTGGGCTGATGCAGTGTAACCAAGGAAATACTTGTGTGCTTCTGTTACAGCTGTTCGGCACTGGCTACAGAACAGAGGGGAGGCTGGAGCATCCCCCACCGGTGCCCCCACCCCCTTCCGGTTTGGTGGTGGGGATTTCCTTACTTGACTTGGAGAGCTGCTCATCCTGGGAAATGCCGAGGTCATCCGACTCCCCTGACAGCTCCTTGATGAAGTTCGAAGGAAACATCCCAGTCTTTCCATTGAGAACGCCTTCCCACCATCCTTCCTCTACCTGTGCAGATGCAGACAGAAGAACAGAGACGCAGGGGTCAGGTTAGACATGGTGCTTCCCAGTTTTCCCTCCTATCTGTGTGCTGCACGGTGCAGAGCCCACTCAGGGAGAGCGGAAGGACCCAGTTTACAAGTTACCAGGGAACGAGAAAGCAGACCTCATGGAGTCTTGAGATGCAGATGCAGGACGGGGGGCTTAACGTGGGTGCCAGAAACACAAGTAAAAAAGAATGAACTCTTTATTTTCACTAACCTTGACTTGAAATTTGGCATTTCCTTTGGTTACTAACATAGGCAGCACACCACAGTAATAGTAGAGGGACCTGTGACTTGTCACCAAACCAATCACAAGTATTTTCATATCACATCATAAATGCTGTGGGTATCTCAAGATATTGTTTGCACTCATCACTACTTTGAAGTGGTGGTAGTTATCATGCCTACTGGAAGATCTTGTTATTTAATGTATTAATAATGGATTATTTATTACTTACAATAAGATATTACTAAATCATATTATCTCATATATAAATCACTATATCAAAATTTGCTTTTAAAGTAGCTTGGTAGCTGCTTCAACATAAATGGCTCCCTTTATAGTCTCATGTGTTACATTTTATGCATTTAAAATCATTATTTAAAAACTGAGAATGGTTTCCCCAGACTACCCAAACTAACTAGATAGCATAAGAAAAACAGTTAACGAATTTCTGGACTAAGAACTCAATGGAAAGGTAGAAGGACTGGCTGCAGGTTTCTGAATGGTTCTAGATTACCCTGAGATGAACTGAAATGGGGTAAAGGGAGGTGGTGGGCAGCAAGATGACAATCATCTGGGTTGGGAAGGGAAGGCTGGATCTGGAGGAGTGGTGAGAATGGGAAGGCAGGTGCAGAGTCAAAGGCCCTTTAAGGTCTGAGCTGGTCTTGAGTGACCAATTAGCTGGGGCAAGTGAAAGAAAGGTAAAAATATCATCCCAAGATATGGGGATGGAGCCACTGACTAATGGAATGGCAGAAGTCAGAATAGCAAGCTAGCTTTTTAGAGGAAAATAACAGGGCATTTTGAGAACAAGCAAATATTAAGTTACCAGTGTGGTGTGGCATAACAGAAAGAGACCTAGAATCTTTGAAATTTTTTTTTACCATGTGTATATATTACCTATTCAAATCAACAAATACAATTTAAAAGCTATAACAATTAAAACAAAAAATAAAAAGAGTCCTGGAGTCAAGGTCCAGTTGAAATCCTATTCTGAAACCTAACAGTTATATGACCTTATTCCAATTTCCTACCAAACTGAACACGTTTCCTGTGTGTACAATGGGGACAATGCACTTGATCAGTGTTCGAGACAGATGTATTATGATTCTACTAGGGACTGGGGACACAGAACTGTACAGGATGTGTCTCTTCTTTGCCCCCTTATGAGGTCAACAATCTCCCAAGGTAGGAAGGGCACTTAGCTTAAAGAAGGCAGGCGGTAAGTGCGCCTGAGCACTCACAACGCAAGGTAAACAGACGAGAGAATTCATGACTCAGCACAGACCAAACCTGTTACACTAAGTCAAGCTCCCCAAGTTCTGGGATGCCAAAGAAAGGCTTTCAGCAAAAAGAAATACCAATTATGGTAGGCTTGGAAGAGTAGAAACAAGAGATCTAAGTAGGGGAAGGGGATATGTGGGAGACATTCCCAAAAGGGGGAAGCTGACAGAGCATGTGGAATGGAGGGAGACACTTCAAACTGTGTTTAGAGCATTTGCAAGGGAACTCATGGATACAGACGTGCAGACAAAGGCATCCGTGCCTGACAGTCCCAATGATTATTCAATACCAAATTGTGACATTTAACAGCATTTCAGCTGATATCATGCGATGTTTCTATGCCAACTCAACTGATAGGTATTCTTTCAAGGAGCTTTTTATAGGATTAGGATGGTCAGGAAAACTCACCATGAGCTTAAATATAAATAGTTACAGGATTTGTAGCATGGGGTCCTTTGTGCTTGTCCTGAATAAGGAACCATCAAATGACCTTTTATCTCCTGGGAATCACAGGGCAGGAGAGAAAAACCAGGGGCACAGACCACCAGTGAGCAGCTCCTGCCTAGTCCCCGATGCTGCAGGGTGGCTGGGCCAACTGCATTTGACAGTATCTACAAGGTTCCTCTTTCCAGTAATGAGCGGCTCCAGCCCAAGATCCCTGGGGGAAGTGCTCCTGATGTGCGGGATCAGCAGGCTGCCCACTGGGAAAATGGGGGTTTTCACCTCACCCACACCCCCAGGTGCCAGAACCACTGTCACAGCACAGGTTGAGCAGAGTGGCTAACAGGGAAACACAGAAATCTACCATTAGCCACATGGTGAGTGGTAGGGGGGCAGAAAACAAAACCCTTGCCCACCGCCTGGGGGGCAAGCCTTCCATTACAGGTGCCATGGTGGGGCAGGTGGGGTGTTCTGGCCCCAGTGCCAATGAGAGCTGCTCAGTACTATTTCTTCCAATGGCCTGCTGCTTTGGGAGTGAGATTCAGGCTGGAGATAGGAGAAAAATGATTCTGACTGTCACACTATGCTGCTATAGCATTTTATAAAGTCAGTGATATTCTCAAGTTCCTGTATAAAGAGGAGGACACTGAAGTCCAGAGTGATTACTTTCATTCATTCATTCAAAGAGTAAAGCATAGTACTGCATACATTGAATGAATGAATGAGTGAATAGCAGGGAAATCACTGCGGGAAATCTTCCATGGGGGTCTATTTAGACCTGATGCCCTCACAAAAGGATTTTTCCTTCCTGTTAGGAGTAAAAGGGACCAAGAGACTTGACTGCACTGGCCACCGTTCTCAATTAGGTACTGCCAGGCCTAAGTCTATGTGCCCCTCCCTAGTCCACCAACAAGTTAATAAGCCCCATCCTGTCCTGCCTGAGGACCTTGGGACACATTCATTGGTGAACAAAACAAAGACCCCCATCCTTGAGAATCTTCTGCAACTAAAAAAGTAACACACAGAGCCTGTGCACCCCCTGCTTAGAAATCAGGCTTGCTTATATTTATGTTTCAATATTTAAAAGACAGAAAGTAATGCTTCCCTTTGTAACACAGTGGGGATTATGGGGATTACCAAGGGCTTACAATTTCTGACCCAAATAGAGTAATGAAACAGGACAGGCACCCACCTTCTCCCCTGCACACACACACACACACACACACACACACACACACACACACACACAC
>JAQQAC010016209.1:13910081-13938341 GCA_029783875.1 Phataginus tricuspis
ACACACACACACACACACACACACACACACACACACACACACACACATCAACAGTCTTCTGCAGGCCTTGGCTCTAGGCTGAGGACAAACCCACCCCCTGCCTGTGTCCCTCTGTAACCAACCAGCCATCTCTGAAGCCCATGACTGTGTCCCAAGAGAAAACCCCACCTTCAGCCCAGAGCTGGGAGCAGGTTGGCCTATTCCTGGTAGTGTTTGAGAAACAAAGACACAGTAAAAATGCTTGAAACAGTCTGTTTCTATGTGCCCTGCAATTCCTATGTCTCCACACACAGCAGCACTGAAGTGGGCTCAGGGCCCAAGGAGGTAGTTTCTAGTTCTCAGCCCTGCTGGAAGTTGGGGAAGCAGCTGGGTAAATCTCAATACCTCCACTTCCACCCAATGTACATCTGTAGGGCACTAATGGGAATGCCCATGAAGGCAGAGATGACCATGCTCTCTGGGCTACCTAGTTACTGAAAATAGTTCCTACTTACTTACCATCACTGAAGTTTTACCTGTCAACTGTAATGGGAAAGGGAACAACAGGTTTACCAAGTTTAAAGTCTACCTCAAGGTATAAGTATCAAGACAGAAAAATCCACTTAAGGGCTGCTATAGCATTTTATATCCAATTAGTCCCTTTTCCCTAAACCTTGTCAGAAGTACACTAGATGGGGAGTATGAGGGAAGCATGTGGGTGGAAGAGGCACACAGGCAAATGAAGTCAGCTTCATTATTTCCAAGAGCTTTTTAACTTTTCTTTCCAGAAAGGAAAATGAACAAGTCAAGCTTTAAGCAAAGGCCCACACCTTAACATTATTAAACTTTTCCTTGGAATTTATTTAGACTTCATAGGTTGTACTGTTCTAGGAATTTATCTGTTTCTTCTAGGTTGTCCAATTTGATAGTGTTCAACTGTTCATAGTAGTCTCTGGTGATCCTTTGTATTTCTGTGTTACCATTTGCTGTCCTCTTTCATTTCTGATTTTATTTAAGTCTTCTCTCTTTTTTCTTGGTGAGTCTAAAGATTTGTCTGTTGTTTTTTTTTTTAAAAAAACAGCTCTTAGTTTCACTTTTTTTCCTATTGTCTTTTTAATCTCTATCCTTTGACCTTTGTTCTTTCCTTCCTTCTACTAACTTTTTGCTTCATTTGTCCTTTTTTAAATTCCATGAGGGCACTATGCTATGTGAAATAAGTCCGACAAAGACAAATACTGTATGATCTCACTTATGGGTTGAATCTAATAAAAGCAAAAACAAAACACACAAACAAACAAACTAATGGACACAGAGAAGAGATTGGTGGTTGCCAGAGGCAGGGGGTGGGGGTGAGTGAATGGGTGAAAGGGGTCCAAAGGTACAAATTGCCAGTTATAAGTCCTGGGGATGTAATGTGCGGCATGGTGACTATAGCTATTAATACTGTATTGTATATTTGAAAGTTGCTAAGAGAGGAGAGCTTAAAAGTTCTTATCACAACTAATTCTATAATTATGTATGGTGACTAGACTTACTGTGATCATTTTGCAATATATACAAATATCAAATCATTATGTTGTACACCTAAAACTAACACAATGTTACATGTCAATTATATCTCAAATAAAAACATTTATTCAGAAACAAATGAGAACTTCAATACTGGCACTTTCTCCTATCTATCAGAGATAGGGAAAAGTATTCTGAAAACTTTTAAAACACTAGATAAATATTAAGAGAGTATTTAAGTTTGTAATTGAGGTATAATTCATATAATACCCACATCTTAACAGTATAAGTCAACCAGTTTTCACAAATGCATATACCTGTGTAACCCACATCTCTATCAATACACAGAGCATTTCCATCACCCCAGAAAAATTCCTTGTGCCCCTTCCCAGTCAATTCATCTCCAAGAAACTATTAATCTGTTTTCTATCACCTATGATTGATTTTGACTATTCTAGAATTTCATATCAGTGTGCTAAGACATAGTTTTATATTTTGAATACTGCTGGAAAAATACAAATTGTTTCTAGAAAAATCTTTTTCTGTTAGTGGAATTAGTGAAAAAAAATATTTTTAAGGGAACCACTTCCTGAAGGCATAAACACCTACATTATTTTCCATTTTAGTTGCTTTAAATAACCATCCCTGTTGATTCTGGGACATGGAAAGCTGGTTGTCCCAAACATCAACAAGTGTTATCTAGGTCCTAAATGCCTGGGCCAATATTTTCCCCCAATTCCTGTGTAGTTCATTGTCTTATTACCTCTTTGTGGCAGGGCGTGAAAATTCCATACTCAAAGTTGATTTTTATTCCCTCCCTTCATTCTGCTGAGAATAAATCTATTCCACATGAGAGGGGCCCTTCAAAAGAGAAATCTGTAGGCTAATTCAAAGAGAAATGATTTAAGAAAACAAATACAATTTCTATTTAAGACTTAAACACACTCTACCCAATGGAACAGCAATACCCATTCTTTTCCTTAGTGGAAAGGGTTTCTGATAGGGCATTGTTAAACCTCCTTCAGCAACGCTTGATCGTCCTGTCCTTCTGAACCTCTACAGGGTAGTCTACAGGCCCCAAATTCCTAAATGACTCTACGCCAAGGCCTTACTGTCATTCCAACTTGAAAATATGAGCAAATGGTAAGTCAAGGCAGCAAAGTAATCTTTCTGATGAATCAATTGAGATCCTCTGGTTTTGCTCTCTCACGATTCCCAGGTGAGAAAATTGTCTATGGGGTTGTGTTCATCTTAGAAAACCCACATGCAGGAAACCTCTAACTGGGGTAGTCCTTTAAAAGTTCAGTGTGGGCAGCACTACAGCTTTCATCTCAATTGCACTGGGTCACCTGGGCCAGCTTCTGCTTCCTATGCTCCACACCTGCCCCTGAAGCTTCATAATCACCCCCAAGCTCAGAGCGAGGCAGTACCAACACCCTGCCCTCCTTCCTCCAGGCTAGCCCAGCACCTTACCCAATGCAAATATGTGCTTGCTGACTTAATCCAAACACATCTCCCCTTCCACAGGCCAAATTTCTCCTATTCTAGGAATCATCTTCTTCACCCTCACGGGGCATCTTTGTTTATCAATTCCTCTCTCATTTGTCAATGTCATCATTTACCACTCTGAATCCATCGTGGGTTATTAGTTACCTTCTTAGCTGTGGATATCTTACCCTCCCTGATGACACCAAGCATATTTCAAGGGAGAGATTCTATCTAATAAATCTCTGAATCTCTGTAAACACATTTTCTTTTGCAGATGTTAGCACTCAAATATTTGATAAATCCCACAGCTATGCAAATCTTTGGTAAATACATTTAAATTTGAAAATATGTTACTTTTACACAGTTTTCACCTGTTTTCTATGCCAATGACACTAATCACCTTTTCTTTTAAACATGGCTTCCATGTCCTTAATATGAATGCTCTACTCTCTGTCTGCATTAGAAAATCAGAGATGTCCGCCCAAAGTTATTTGAAGAAATCACTGTAGAGCAGCTTGAGCTCTTCTGATTGCCAAATTCCAATAAATACATTTTTTATTAATGTTATCTTTTTTTTGAAAAGAGATACAAATCCTTTCAAATTAAAGCAAGGGCTGCCTTAATGCATAAGATTTTAGATATGCTTTGATGACCTATTAATTAATCAACTTTTACATGAACTTGACTTCTCACAGGCAAGCATAAAACAAAAGGCATCTTTCTTCACATGCAAATCTTCAAAGTTCTTATACCAAAAATGAAATGAGGATGAACTGCTATTTTGGTTCCTGGACCCAATTCCATCTGTGCGTGATGCTAGGTTACCCCACACCAAGCAATTCTCCAGACACCAGCTGGGTGTCCTAGAACTTCACTCCATGTTGGCAGTATCTACTGGGAGATAGTGTCACATCCCACAGGTCAAAGTCCCGCAAGACTGCCCCCCACCCTGACTTCAGACACCAATCATAATTCCAGGGTGTCACCTGTACTTCTGACTCAATGGCTATAGATTAGAAGTTCCCATGACCCCCTCCGTGGGTTTATTAATCTGCTAGAGTGGCTCACAAAACTCAGAGGAACATTTTACTTATAGGAGCACCGGTTATTATAAAACGGTATCACTCTATGGAGAGATGCTTCAGCAAGGCTTGGGAAAGGGCGCAGGGCTTCCGTACCGTCTCCAGGCGCACCACTCTGCCCTAATACCCACGTGTTCATCTACCCACAAGCTCTCCGATCCACTGCCTTTGGGGTCTTTATGGTGGTTTCATTACACAGGCAGGATTGACTAACTCACTAGCCATTGGCGAGCCATTCTGCCTCCTGCCCCTCTCCCCTCCCTGGAGGTCAGGGGGATGGGACTGAAAGTGCCAACCCTCTAATCACAGGCTCGGTTCCTTGGGTGACCAGCCCCCATCCTTAGGTGATCTAGGGGCATTCCAAAAGCGACCTTGTTAACATAGCAAAAGACACGTTTATTTATCACTCTCACAGAAATTCCAGGGGTTTTAGGAGCTCTGTGCCAGAACTGGAGGAAAACCAAATGTACATTACTTATTATAAATCATAATACCACCACTGCCCATCTATACCCACAAAGGCTGTCTGATTGAGTTAATGTTTTGAAGAATTTCAACAGTCTATTTAAGTCTAGCTGAGAGAACAAAATCTCCTGCTAGGGGCACAAGAAGGAAAATGCCTCAGTTTCTTGGACGTGCAAGTTACCATCTTTGCAAACTACAAGGCCAGGTTAAGCTTTAAGTCTGAAACTGTAAGACCTCCAGCCTGACTGGAGACCACTGAGAAATACCTCAAGAGCTAACCACAAAAAACAAATAAAAGAATCTCTGAACATCCTTTAAATTACCACCAAGAGATACTGGATAAAACAGAGCTCATCCTACACAAGAGGAAAAGTAGCCCTTTCCCAGGCTCTAGACAACATAGTCAGGAAAACAAAGAGGCTTCAATGCACTTTCAAAAAAAAAAGGCCAACAAGCCAGTTTTGAAACTCCAGATGCCCTCAAATGCCATTTCTCCTAGTAACCTTGTCAATAGGCTATCTCTGCTCTTATCAGCACTGCACCTGCATTTATCAGTCCTCTCCACTCCGAACAAAAATGACACAAGTGTGTATTTACAATGATTTCTTTAAAAAAAAATCTACCCAGGAATGCAGCCTGCTATTTTTCCTTTCAAAGTGGCAGCCTTGTTGCCTGAGATTCACAATGATGAATCTAATGAGCAGAATCACTGCTCTCCAGCCAGGAGGCAGACGCGCGGTTAAGTGCTTCCTCGAGCAACTTCACTGTGCCACCCCCACCCATCTGGGGACTGCCCGCCTTCTCCAAGCCATGCCGCCCAGGCCCATCCGCTGCTCGGCCTGGGAGTCGGCTCCTGCCATGTGAGGGTCAGAGCTGCGTCTACCAAACCTGCGAAAGCCTGCTGCCCTTACTGCTAGCCCATGATTTGGTTAAATCGCTCACAATTATACAAATGCAAAGAGAAAGAGTTAGTGGTGAGAAGGGGTAACAGCAATGATATGGACGTTTAAAAAAAAAAAGAAAACTGCTGCTAAATTAGGTTCCAAACGAGACTACTAAAGAGATTAGGGGTGGTGGACTGTAAAACTTTAGGATTATGTACCCCAATTGCTTCACCTATGTTGTTAGAAGTTATCAATCCACTTTAAAGAAACCAATGGGAATCATAGGGGAGGCATTATGGATGCAGAAGATGGAGTTCAAACCAGCAAACCCACACTTAAGGAAAATGACTTGGTCCTATGATGGTGTGTGGACAAATGGCAAATTAATATACATTTTATATTTTAAGCTAAAATTAAATAAGATATACGTATGTCATGTTTCAGGATTCTCTACTTGATTCAACTGTTTCAAAAAAACCAGCCCATGCATTCGAATTCCTAAGAGATGTCTGTTTTTGTTTGGTGGGGGAGTGTGTGCATTTGTGTGTGTATGTGTGTGACTTTGCAATACTGTAGTATCAATCTATTAATCAATAAGAATATAACATGTAATATATACACACATATACATTATATTTTTGTTGATCCATAAATTGATTGATTCTATAGTACTGCAAAGCTATTGCTATGGTCTTACCTCAATCTGTCCCTGTGATTTAAGGGCTTTTCTTGGGACTTTTTGTTTGGTTTTAGTTTTCAGTGGGATTAGAGAATAGTTACCTGTTGGCATCTATACAACATCCATTATAAGAGAAAGGGAAGATTTTATATTATGCGGTGATCCACCATGGACAATATCTGCAATATTGCAAGTAAATCAGAATAGGGATTTGATTTTTAAAATATGGATTAAAAGGCTAACCTTTACATTTTGTTGTAGGTAAATATCAATGGCTACATCTCTTTCCTTTTTCTTCCAGGAAGCAAGCGCAGACTGAAGCCTAGCACTGAAATGGCAGTGGATGGACAGGAGACCGGCACCACGGGGCTGGTGAAGTTCTATGGCATCTGGGGGGGAACAGTAACAGCCCTGTGACCACTGTCCCCTTTAGCAGTCCATGCTCGGCTTCCCTACAGCCAGCACACAGGTGAGACTGGGCAATATTTCCTAGAAATTTATTAATAATTGATAGTATTATTTCTTAATAATTTTGATTTGCATTTCTCAAAACATTGTTACAACATGAAAGGAAAATCACCTCTTTAACAGAACCGTTTTCAATCCTTGTTCCCTTTCAGGTTTCAGTCACATGCGTGGAGATATATTTTACATGACTGTATCCTAGTGCGTTCAATTTTATGTTCTAACCTGTTCATTTATTTTGCAAGAAAAAAAATCTGCATATACTTCCATTTATTCATTTGCTTATTCAACAAGCATTTACCAAAGTACATATTAGGTTTCAGGCACTATTCTAGGCACCACAAAAATAAAGATAGATAAATACCAGATTCCTGTTGTTGAAAAGCTCTCAGATTAGCAGAATATAACAGATAATTACAATGCACAGTATTGTAATACACATTTAAAGGTCTCTGTGTTTACCATCTTAATGGCTTCACCATCTTCAAACTAGATAATATAACTTAATTCATATAACTTCTCTTTCTTATTTTTCATTATCACCAGCACTGCTGCCAATTAACACACTTTCCCCCTCCCTTTTTTTTTTGAACCATTTTCTGTGAATAAATTTCTAGGAATGAGATTACTGGGTCAAAGGGTGTTAATTCAGATTTTTATAGCTCTTGACATACCTTGCTAAATAGTTTATTAGAATCATAAAGATATACAAAGTCACCATGTCTTCTAATATTGCCAATGGTCTTACCACTAAATATTTTCTTAGGATTTTCAAAAGCAGGAACCCATTGTTGTCTTTATTTGTATTTACTTAATTAATAGCAAGGCAGAACATTTTCTCATGGTTAAGATTTTCTTTCCCCTTGTGGGGTTTGTGTTTATGGCAGATTTATCTATTATTTATCATTGTTACAGTAGCTACCTAACCATTTTTCATGTTATATGTATGATAGCTTTTCAGCATAATATTTTTTCCTGTTTGTTGTTTTCTTTCTTTAGCTAAACTCATTTCAAATCATACCAAAATTAAAAAAAAATTTTTAATGAGTCACAACTGTTTATTTTTTCCTCTAGAATTTCTCCCATGGTTTCACCTTAAGATATTTGTCCTTCTACCACTGGCATAATGCTCTACTGTATTGTATACTCATTTTTCATTCATTCGTCTTCCAACAAATGTCCCCTATGTGCCCTGCTTGGCACCAGGGATAAAAAATGATAAATGAATGACAAATTAATACAAATTATCCCAAATTAGGAGATAGGCAAAAGGGGTTACTCCATGTCCTCCCAATGCCATGCTGGGAGCCCCATTAACTGATTCTCCAGGGACATGTATCTTTGACACACAATTTACTATTTATAATTTAGTTATCAATTCCGTTAGTGTGGACATTAACCGGTGGGAGACTGAATGCAATGCAAATAAGTGTTGTCAGACAGCAATGAAAATAAATTTTGACCTGCAAAATTGCAAGTGATTTATCCCCTAGGAAAGATCACCTCAAAGGTTATAGTTTTATTGCCCTGTAGGACACTATGTAGTTTTGTATCTAACTTGGGCATCTTAATCAAGTATTTGCTCTTCAAGTCATTATAAATACTTTGCTCTTTCACAATTCTCTTTGAGCCAGCCTTACCATGCTGCAGATCCCCTCATTAATGAGTTAAATAAAGCTCTGATGCACACTCACTTTACGTTTGTAGGAGAGTCAGGAACCCTGGCTGTTAGCATCAGCTCTGCCACATCCACCCACGTCAGAGTTCACTTAGTTTCTCCTTGACTTCTAGTTTCCTTTTTTGTTAATCATGGGTTTCTGTAAGGTCAAAGGGTATCAGGAAACCAAAGCAATTGGAGAGCTGTATTTCTATATATGGATATCTATGCTGCATCAGAATGAGCGATCAAGTTGAGTCTGAAGCCCAGAATCCCCCAAGCCCGAGGGAGGAGCTGCCTGAGAAGCCCACGCCAGTGTCTGGTGGGACACTTGGCCAGCAGGGTGGCTCCGAGCAGCCAGGACCAAGCAGGCACAGGGGAATGTGGTGCAATGGCAAGAACAAGAGTACACCTGGCTTTCACACTCAGCCCTGTCTCATCTACAAAATCAAGTGGTTGTGGTAAGTCAGTGGGCCCGTGCATGAGGAACCTTGTCATGCCTGTCACATACTAGGTCTACAAATGTCACTTCTTTTCCCTCCCTCTGAATCCACAATGTCCCTCACAATGACTACTGAATTCGTCCTCTAGAGATGGATCAGGGTTACTCTGCATCCACCAGCAATTGAAGCCAAGAAGAAAAGCTGTGGCACCAGGTTGGAATTCCAGAGGTGCCCAGTATACTGTGTTAAAAAAGACAGTGGTTTTAAATGGCCCCACATCTGCCCCTAACAGGCTTGCTGGCACTCCTCTCTGGGTGCATCTCCTCTGAGAAGAGAGATTTGGTGAGATGATGTCTAAGGTTTCTTTGCATTCTAGCATCCACCACGGCAAGGCCACACGAGGCCACCACACCCACCCACCTGGCGCACTCACCTCTCCTACCACCTCTATGATGTCACCGACTTTCAGCTCAAGCTCGTCATCATTCTGGGGCAGGTAGCTGAATGCCACCTGGCACCGGCGCCTCCGTCGTTCACCTGGATGAGAAAAGCAAAATATTTAGATACAGCTCTTCTCTCAAAATTAGATTTTAATGAAGGGCTTCCTAGGCATGCAGGCAAATTAAGCTGACTTGTCTCAAATATGCTCTTGGGGACATGGCTAGAGGCATGGCAATCCTCGTCCCTTAGAGAAAGGCAGGAGAAAGCAGAGCAATGCTTCTTGGTCTTTTATAAGCTGCTGGGTCAGAAAGGCATGGATATGAGGAACCAATCCAGAAGGCAAAAACCCACCCCCGAAGCACTGGCGCACAGTGTTGCCTTAAATGCTTTTCCATGGATGGGGCTTTGTATTTACTGCTGTTGATTTTTAATGAAAGCCGATGTGATGTGGTAAAGAGAATGGTCTGCTTCTAATGTTAGCAAGGCAGAGGAAATTTTTCCCAACTGTGCAAAGGAAAAGATAAAGCATCCTGGCCTTCTCTTACTAATCATCACCCTTCCAACATGCTGGGCCTCAGGCCTGGTTAATTTTAGCATGCTCTTGGGGTCATGTCAAACGTCCCACAGTGGCTCAACAAATCCACTTCTGCCCTCTTCCCTCTGTCTCCAAGGATCCATTAGCAGGATCCCTGGCTGTTTATACAGAACCAAACCAGGCAAATCAAGATAAAAGCCAGGGCTACATTTCATTTGACTAGAGGACACTCAACATTTCAGCATCTCGTTCACATGGGTGGACCAACTGGGAGGCCCTGGCTTAGGGCTGTTCAAGTACAGATCCAACTACCCACGCCATACACATGCACTGTGGGCAGGAAGAGCATGCATGTGGCAAGTGTGATGGGGCGGTGGGGTACAGACAGGCAGACACACAGCAGTGGAGGCCCGGGCAGGGGAGAGATGGACAGGAGAGAGGAAATGAGACCAGTGCCGCTCAGAAGTTTGTCACTCAAGGCCGAACACCTCACACCACCCCTTCCTGCTACCACATGGCCTAGAAAACCAAAGGGATCGATGACATCAAGGGAACACATTTAGAAATGCTGACATTATTTTTGGATACTGTCTACAGGGGCTCTTCTCCTTTTCTAATCTTTTCCCTGAAAAAGCAAGTCCCTGCAGGAGTGATCACAGGCCACACTGAGGCCCTACACAGCCCAACATGTAAAGGGGCAGGTCTTTGCCACATCTGATGTGCTCACTGATCAATAGTTTTCAAAAGCCAAGGGCCTACTTCTCGCTGTTCCATTTTTCTCTGCCTGAACCTCACCAAGAAGAACCGGGTTAAACAGAGGGAAGGGGGTAGAAGTTCAGAATCACTATCTTGTCTAATTGCATCCTTGGTGACTACATGACTACCACCCCTTGGTGCACAAGCACAAGCTACCTAGCCCCAATGAGAACAAACACAGAGCTCTCAGGCCAGTTCCCAGGTGCTAACTGCACTGTCAGCAGGCAGAACAGGGCAACCCGAGGAGGGCCCGGCTCTCCCTGGGACACACGGCCCACCCCAACTGGCTTTGCCTAGGTGGAAAGTCAGGAAGAGCAGTACTCAAGTGCAAAGAACTCCACCACTATTCCATGGCTTCCAATGCAAGGGAAGGCAAACGAGGCACTCTGCGTCACAAAAGATACAGGTTTCTCATTCTAGCTAGGAAAGTCTAGATGACAAGGTGACCCTGGTACACATCTACTCTCCTCGATGACTCCGCTGCCCCCAGATGCATGCCTTAAGATGAAGTTCTACTACACATCTGTAAGAGCTGTATTTGCTAGATGCTATGTTAAAGGCAAATACTGCAGCTACAAATCTGAGCACGAAGCAACTAAACAGAACAATTGTCTGAAGCCCGACACTCACAACCACAGAACTCATCAAAGTCCTGACAAAAGTGACTCAAAAATAACATCTAAAGACCTAGTGTCAACTGACGTCATACAACTTACAGTTATGGGTAAGTTCATATCTTTATAAGACCCTCTGTAAAAAGTAGCATTTAACCCAACACTAAACAGATGTCCAAGGAGAGTGATATATTTCTCAAGGCAAGACTAACCCAGCAGATTCAGGCCCTGGGACAGAATAAACAGACTTCTAACTTGAACCAAGTCTCTGCATCAGACTTTTATAAAGTCCTGTGTGGTACCAGGAAGAATGTGACATGTACTAACTTCTGTCTGCCAGGCTAGTCAGCATTTCTTAGAGGCCCCTAAGAAGACAATTCAGTCGATGGCCTAGGGTCCTATAAAGCACACTGCCAACATACAGGACCAAGGAAAGAGAGCCCTACAGGGAAGTGTCCAGAGGCTGCTGGTGGTGACAGTCCTGTGACCTGACCCCAAGCAAAAACAGTTATTCCTTCTGGCACTGGGATAAGCTTGTGATAAAGCACTTCTGGTACCCGTCACCAGATTTTATCCTGCCAACAACATGAGCTGAAAAGACAAAGAAAGGAGCCAGAATGAGTAACCGTTTTTGCAAATGAGGAAATCAGCTCAGTGACTTACCCGAGGACACGAAGCTCACTAAGTGGCAGTATCTCTTTGGTCTGAGTTCAGCGCTCTCCCTCCAATGCAGGATGAACCAATTCAGTTCACATCTTGTCCCAAATTCCCTGCAATCTGTATTTAACTGCTCCCTGCACCACTTCACCAGGACTCTGCCCCTTGCAGATCATTTCCCAACTCCTGGACTGCGGTGTTTCCAGGCCTCAACTTCTACACATCACTGTTGCAAGCTTGTTTGTGACCACTACCCAACCTAATACCCAGTTCAAGGTGAGGGGCAGGCGGCGCGAGAGATTCCTCAGCAGGTGACACTGCATTTCACTTGCCCCCATCCACCTTACATTTAAGGGAGTTAAAGGATGTCATTTGCCATTTGTTCCTTTCCTGGCATTTTACTGATGTTTAATGGTCAGTCTCGACCTTCCTCAAAGAGGTATAAGTAGACAAGAATGTCATTTCCTTTCAATAGCTGGTATAAATTAGAGGAAGAAATGTCTGACTTGCCCAAGGCCATGGTTTGGAATCCCTTAGTTTGAGCTCCCACATTCATGCCCAGAGCCCAGTCCACATGAGCACAAGTTTTAACACATTTCATGGGCTTTTATTCCTATGGAATATACTGAATCTTGAAAGAAAAGTTTTCATTAAAAAATTAAATGTATTTGTTGGCCATGGTCAACAGTATTCATCTACAGTGGAACAGCTAGAAAAAGGAGAAAACACATGTTTTTCCTCCTTCATGTCAGGGTCACTGCTACCATCCTTTATCACTGTGTGTTTTCTAGGCAGAACCATTAACTCCTTACACAGAATTGAAAGAAATAATGGACACAAGCTTTATGGACATCCATGTAAATGTATACACACACACGGCTTACCGAAAGAGTACGAGTAAGGCAGACTTCACAAGGCATACGTAATATGTCTCTGATTTACTGCCAAATTGTGTGACGGCTACAAAATACATGCACAGGCACTCACACGTAGGACTGTAAGTACACAGAGATAGCGAGGCAGGCACACCCTCAGCTCCCTCACTGACTTCATAACCCCCTTCTACTCATGACCAGCTTTGTTTAATAAAACAGTAACAGCTAACATTTATTGAGCACTTATCACGTGCCAGAGAACATGCAGTGTTCTATACGCATTTAAGCCCATCTGATCCTCACGCTGAACATCTGGGGTAGATCAATGACCCCCTTCTTGAAATAAGGAGGCTGTGGAAGCAGGTGGAAACCAAGTATTTTATCAGAGGTCTTACAGCTAGAAAGCGGAGGGTCTAGGATTTCCAGCCAGGAGATGCAACCCCAGAGACACTGCCTCCATGTCTCTCTATTCTTAAGCAGAGTTCTCAGCTGTGGGTCTGAGGCTGCAGAAAGCACTCATTGGGATAACATGGCACATGGTTAAAATGTGAAACCAGGAAGTGAAAACCCACAAATCAGGAGCACTTCCTTACAGCTGCCCAGAACTGGGACCCACATTTTAATGAAATAAAACTGGTTGGATAGGAAGGAAATGCAGTACATTCACATTCTCTAAAAATGAAAGAGCAGAAACAGAAAAGGGTGCCATGATTCAGCCTCAGAAATGCACACACATCTAAATTTTAGAGTCTTCTGGGGTCTCACAACAATGTGAAAACTTGACTAGGCCAATGCATTCAATGACCACAAAACTGTTAACGACAAATAATGCAATGGTTGAAGAAAGTCTTTGGGTCAACTGAGAACTTGCAACACTCAACACAGCCCATTTTTTTACATCCCACATTCCCCACGACAGAAAAACTACAAGGGTTTAAATTATCTGATATTTTCAAGGAACCCCACTAAATTAATCAAAAGGATCCTCACCACATGCCTAGGAAACATGGCAATGTCCTGAAACCATATTGCAAGAGAAAACATTGATATAAATTTGATAGAAGAAAATCAGCAGAAGCCCCTAATTTTGTTTCCAGGGTTACTTCTGCCATTTCCCCCAGATATGGCCTGGTACCACCTATGTCAGGAGGTTAACATGCCCGGCAGATCTATGGAGTGGCACTCTCTGGGGGCAGGGCTGGGGGCCTGCATTTAAATCCGACTCGCAGGTGACATTGCCCACGAAAACCTGAACTTCAACAGAGAATTAGCATCGCAGCTAGCATAGGAGACAATGGGTGGCAGGAAAATGCCTTGTGGGAACAAATGGTCTCCCCTTGGAGTATTCTAATCAGTAGTCCTCAATCTTGGTTGCACATTGATATCACCTAGGGAGCTTTCATAAAACTACTGATGACTTTCTAAATAGTAGTCCCTGGGAAACTAGGTCTCCACAGACAAATGGCTTCTTTCAGGGCTGGGGTAAAAAAAAAACAAAAAAGTGAGCCTGGAATATCTGCTTATGCCAAAGCTAAGGAAGCGCTCAAACATTTGACGGGTTACTTCAATAGGAACAAAGATCAGCCTAATGGGGCTTCCACTGGTGAAATTTGGAACAGTAACAGCATGTACTGAAGGATGTATTATAATTTATTCATTTCAGAAAACATTCACGGGCCCATACTGATACATTCAACAGGTAGCCAGACTGATAGCTAGCTAGCTAGATGAATGGATAAGATTACAGATAGGTGTGAGGCAAAAAGGGAAAGCTCTCCTTTACAAAAGAATGTCAACTAATAAATATATGATAGAAACAGACAATCACTATTTTATAACCATCACAGCAACAACTGATTCTGGCAAGAATTAATGGTTGCTAAAAGTGCAGGTGAAAGCTTCTTGGGCATTAGGATATTTACAGAGTCTCAAAGTAGCTCCCCACAAATTATTTGCTTATTACAAAAGGAAAATTGTCCCCTTAGACTGGAGAAACCTGGAAAACAAGGCCTTAAAGTTCGAGTCACCAATGATGGGACAAACTGACATCAGGTGCCTCCTTATGGGAGATGCTGAGAAGGACTTAACGTCACCTACTCAGTGCCCCTGCCCCAAACGTTTAACCTAAATCTGATCATGAGAAAACAATCATGCAAATCTGAAATGAGGGACAGTTACAAAAAGTGGCCTGATTTTTAAAAAAATCTTTTAAAAGTCAGTATCACATAAGATTTTTAAAAGGCCAGGGAACTGTTCTAGATTTAAAAACAATAAAGAGATGTAACAACTAAATACAATGAATCCTTAATTGGATTTAGGGTTTTTTTTTAAGGTTATAAAGTACATTACCGGGAGGACTTCGAAAATCTGAACATGGATGAATACTAGATAATGGCATTATGGTAATGTTTCGATCCTGAATGTGTTAACTCTATTGCAGTCATATAGAACAATGTCTTTGTTTTGAGGTATTTAGGGATGAAGTGTTCTAATATCTGTATATCTAGTATCTGTATAACTTACTTTCAAATTGTTTAAGGAAAAAACAAAAGTGATGTATGTGGGTTTATACACAGACACATATACATATACATACACAGAGAGAGGGCAAAAGGTAAATGCTAACAATGGGTGAATGGAGACAGGTGTTCACTGTACTAGTTACAACGTTTCTGTGTATCTGGAATTCTTCTAGATTAAAATTTTGTAGGGGGAAAAGGAAAAAACTACAGATGCTTGGGCCCTGACCCTAGATATTCTAATGAGATTGGTCTGGGCGGCAGCTTGGCATCTGGATTTTAAGAGCTCCCCAGGTCATTCTAAAGGACAGCCAGGCTTGAGAGACATCTAGACAGACCACTTGTCCAAAATTAAATGGGGCTTTTCCAGGACCGTGCTATGCAGGTTCCACCTCCCAAAAGGGAGAAAAGAATCAAACTTACTTGGCAGCATTAATCTAATACATGCCCCAAGGGAATGCTGTCATGCTGTGATTTTGATTTTACAGACCTTTGGAACAGCTGCCCTAAGGCATTGCTAGCTCTGGAAACGTATCCTGGGGTGACCAAGAGGTGGAAGAGAAGGTGCTCTCTGCTATGAGTCCTTAGCCAGCACTGCTGGGGAGGCAACACCACCCAGGCTACGGAGCAGCTCCCAGAGTCCTGAAGAAGCTGTTCTTGAGTTCGAAACAGTACAAAGTAAACAAATGTGGAGAATCACCCATTTCACTCAGGGTATCCAGTGGATTTGGGGTGCAAGGGAAGAGAAAGCTGTATTACTGATCTCGTGGACCCAGCATCATGCCCTTTCCCACTCGTCATCCTGCTTCCAGAGGAAGAGGAGGACAGTTCAGAGGCTGATGACATGCCAGACAAAAAGGAACTCACGGGTCTTTTTTTACAAACCCCTCTGGCTATGGCTGGACTGTTGCAGTGGAAATGTACAGTATTTAATTAACCAGCACCATTTGGTCCCTGGAAATGAACCTGCTTGGTGCTCCTAGGGATGTGTACAATCAGCATCTTTGCCTGGCAGAGAATATTAAATCCATTTGCCGGCAACTGCAAAAGCAGTTCATCTGAGCAGAGGTTAGAGCTGTACCAGCATTCATTTGCTCCCAAGTCCCACCAGAATGCAGGAGAAAAATGTTGAACCAGGAGGGAACAATTTATAGGACCTCAGAGTCATTGGAAGAATCTGGGGGAGGCAGGTAAAGTCAAAAGTTGTATAAGGAAAGTCAACTGAACCTTGTTGTAGATGGTGATGAACATTGATTAGGTATCTGCTATGGGCCAAGAACTATGTTAGGCATGTTACATGCGTTCTCTCAAGTCCTCAAATGAACCCTGTGAGGTTAGGGGTGCTGGCCCTGCCTTCACAGATGGGCATGGAAAGGCTGGATAACAAGCTGTAGTCTGCAGATACCCCCTTCCACCAATCCAAGATAATCCCAGGAAGGCAGGATGGGAGTGCATTTCCAAGGGACTTTAGATGCCCAGCTAAGGATGAGGACTTTATTTTATGAGAACCTGCCCAGAGGAGGTTTCTGGGCAGAGAAGTGACAACAAGGTGTGATAAGGACCATAATCTAGGAGAAGTACCTGGTGCTAGGGGTAGGCAGGATGGCTTGGGGGCAGGAACCGAAATGCATGCATATGGTTCCAACAGAAGACCATGAAAGGCAAAGAAGGAAATCATATAGGCAGGGAAGCAGAGGTGGGTTCCAAGTATCATCATCAGTTGCTGTGTATCTGTTGCCCCCTTTGGATGCCAATGACCCTCTCTTACTTGTCTTTCATTCCCAGCTCCTTGCTCAGTGCCTGTTAGAGCAGACACTCAATCCATTCTTGATAAATGGTTGGGTGGATGAACTAATGAGTGTCTATTCCACATTGTGTCTGTGGGTCACAGTTTTGTGAACACAAATTCCCAGTCAGAGGAGCAGTGGAGAAGGACAGGAAGGATGTAGGGAAAGAGTTAAAGCCTCAACCTGGTGTTCAACAAAGTGCCCACCAACATGTGCTTAAACGCCACTGCTGAAATGATTAAGATGGTACATTTTACGTTATGTGTATTTCACCACAATTTTTTTAAAAGCCAATGCCAACTAGAATTGTTGCAGCTACAGGGATGGAAGAAGGTGGTCCCTATAGTCTTAACACAGTGTTGAAAGTGCCTCCTTCTCCACCAACAATGTAGTCCAAGGCACCTGTGATACTAAACAATGCCTGATGTACTCCTAATGGCGTTCTTCCAAGTTTATAGCCCAATGTCAATTATCCATACCAAATAGTAGAGCAGGGCTATACCTGATCAAGAAATTATGTATATTTAGTTTTAAATTTAGTCCCCTGAAAAGAGAAAATACTTGTTTTAAGAGATATATGTATAAGAATGTTCACGGCAGCATTGTTTCTAACAGCACAGGCCCACGGGCACAGAGGTCTACGCGGGAAGCATCCTGAATGTCTTCTGGAAGGCAACAGCTACATAAATCATGGTATATTCAGACTGTTGGAAACCAAGCAGCATTAAATTGAGCAAACATCTCTATGTGTACTGACATGTAAAAGGTGTCCATAATACATTGAGTTAAAAGACCAAATCACGTAATATGTACAATAGGATCCCAACATTGTAAATACATGCACCCCCTCCCTCCCTCCATAGCCCCCACGGAATCTAAAATATACTCCTATCATTCAGAACCTAGCACAAAGTATGCACTCAACAAATGTCTATTAATGAATAAATGGACCCATTCAACATTCAACTACTACATGAGGGCCTAATGCAATTAAATGAATGAAAGCGGGTGTGTGTGCACAACCACACTTAGGTAAGCGCAGAAGATAGTTTGAAAGGGTACACCCCAGAGAAACAGCAGTATTTTTGGAAAGAGGGATTCAGAGAATAGAAAGAGAGACTCATTTAAATGCTTCTGCACATCAATTTGTTTTTACAAAGAGCACATAATACACTGTAATACTAACTTTATAAATCATCAGTCACCTATTGAATAATTAGCTCGCATTGAGAAGCTTATCCTCCCGATCACGATTTTACAGCATTAATGTTAAAGTTATTTCCTGTTCTCCAAGTAAATAAGTGAAAACCACTTGAATCAGGCCTAAAGGCGGTAGTCACAGGCTGAATGACAAGGGGGCTCTGAACTGGCTGTGGCTTGTCCATGAAGACAGTGGAAGGCGGGAGCCCAGAAAAGCGGCTCCATGCCTACAGCCCTTGCTTATTATTACTACAGCCACAGTTATTATTCTGATCAGACACTGCTACCGAAGCCAGAGGAGCCCACAGTATCCTATCCGTTACCAATCCAAGGTCGTTTTCCCAGTGGCCATCTCCCTCCTGCGGGCAGAGGGTCCCGTGCCCTCCTCGTGGGCTTGCTCACGCTCAGCACACTCAGGAACACGCACACTCTCAGCCTCGGGCCCCCTTCCGTGGGTCCCCCTAACCACACTGCCTTGCTCTAGCCCTGCCCTCAAGTCACTGTATTTGAATTACCTCTGAGTGTCAATTTATGTTTGTCTCTACCCTTTTAACTCGGACACCTCTCAGCTTTCATGCATGATGGCTACGAGGATGCCATTTCCTCACACATGCCCACTCCCGACCTATCCATGAGCCCAGGGGCCACATATCTAGAAACAGAGGAAAGGACATAAATCCTGGACCTTGTCCTTCCTCAGTCCTAGACACTTCAGTCTAATGCCCTCTTTAAAGAAGCCCCCGAAAGCAGTCTTCAAGTCAGCCAAATAACATATGACCAAAGAAATTGAGTTTCTACTGCCAGCATAAAACAGAAAGGGGCCATCCAGTTAAGAAACTGGGTTTCTGCAAAGAGAAACTATTTGGATATTATCCATGTTAACACCTGATATTCCCACAGAAACCAGTCCTGTATAATTTTGGTGGTATGGGCATGAAGAACTTCTCCAACCATGCTATCCTCCACATCAACCATCTTATAAAATGGTGCGTGCATTAGCCGTCTGAAAGGAGCTCCGATTTCATAGCCCATGGACACGTGGTCCACACTGACAGCATTAAAGCACATAAAGAGATTCCTGGGCCTGGCAACATGGGAGACTGATAACCTAGTGGACCTAACACCGCGACCACCTCCTGCTCTTTGCCTCAGTTCTCTCCTGTATAAAACTGGAATGATGGGGACAGACCTATTTTACAGAAGGGTTTGCTGCCACTGGACTCCTTCCCTGGTTTCCATTTATCTTACATTCATGAATACGTTAAAAGGAAGCTTTGTTAATTATTTATACCAGTTTAATGAATCGTTCCACCAGCCTTCCCTTCCCATCAGAGTGATAAAGGAATCACACCAAAAACAAAGTCAGTGATATCTCTCAACAGCTTTCTGGTCCTCTCCTTCCCTTAGGCTGCTCCCAGCCTGAGGGATTGGCTTTAGTCTTTCAATATGCCCCTTAGTCCAAATGACCCGACCCACAGCAAACCATACCAGGGGGACACTTCTCCAAAGTGTCCCTGGCCTGACTTGCCCAGCCCAGACCACGACCTCCCTGGGGAGGGGGTCTGGATATTCAGAGGAGAAAATTAGATACATAAAACACATTGCTTTTCTCTGCTTAGCAAGGCTTATTCTGGCAAAATGCCCAAAAGAACTCAACATATTTATAGAGTTTTGTTTGATCTACTTTTAAATGCTCCATGCAGAGTCATTCAAGTGAAATGAGAATACAGAATTTCAAAGGAAAAACTGAAGGAAGATTCTAAATATAAGTTATTTGTTGAGCATAAACAAGATTTCTCCCTTCTATCCAACATACTCCCTCTAACACATCTATTTTTAAAGGCATTCTAAAACTTTGCTGCTGACAAATAGATCTTTCAGACCCCTAACTTTACAGCTGAGGCGGGGGGAGGGTACAGAGAGGGGAAGGGGAGGTGGGGTGTGAGCAAGCTCACACCTATTAGGAACTGTAACAAAGATCTAGAAAATCCTAGAGACCCACATGGGTCCACCTTTCTTGCCTATTCTTAGAGAATTCTCTGGGGAAAATACCTACCATAAATCTGGAGCTTCCCAGTTTTTAAAATCAGTCCCCCCTCCAAAAAATATGGCCATTGTCCTGGGAGATTTAGAGAATGACAAAGTTCCACATCAGTCTCTTGAGGAAGAAGAGGAAAGATCTTTATTGTAGGTAGTCCAAATTTTTTTTCATTTTGACTTCTAATATAGTTTCCCTTCTCATCCCCAAAAGAATCAAGAGGGGGGGAAGTCTCGAAATATCTTAATGCAAATGGGGGTTTTCATCCCTCCAATTCCTTCTTCTATATCTGAAAACAGAGACTCTTTTGGGGGTTCATGGAAAGAATTCAGGGGGTCTTAAAATAAATGGGAAGAAAATTACCTCTTCATTTTCACTATCCTGTAACAGCAACTTGGCCTTCCTCTCCACTCTGCTTGTAGTCAACAGACTGCACTGGTATCAGCAACACCTATCAATTTTGTTGCCCACTCCATGGATAGACATTTTCATTCCACATCACGGCCATTGAAGGTATCTTGAAATATCATTTACACTCATCCTCAGTTCAAAATTGTGACAGCTTCTATACCCACTGCTGGAGCATGCTATTTAATGCATCCATAAAGAAAATGCATTACCTATGTTTTCACAGTATTTTGACAAGTGTGTTTCAGTATAATTGGTTTCCTTTGCAATCCCACGGATTTCATTTTATTCATTTACAAACAGTATTCTGAGAAGGGGTCATAGGCTTCACCAGACTAGTAAGCAGCTTTCACAGCGATTTTTTTTAAAGTTAAGAACTCTTTAATGCCTTCTTTCAAGGTTATGGTTTGTAAAGAAACCCAAAGGTGCAAGGGGGAATTATATATATAAAATAAAGCACTCAGCATAACACTTGGACTCTGTTGGAATGTTTCCTAGGCTCTGGAGCAGCACATCATGACAAAAGAACCACATCAGGCAACCTCACAGGTCCTCATCCACGAATGGCCACGTGGCACAGCCTTCAGGGGCTGCCTGCCAAGTGCCCTCTTATTACCCAGGTCAGCGGCTGGCCAGGGCCTGGCTCTGTCATCTGGTGCCTTGGCTCAGCTGAGCTCAGTGCCCATGCTCCCTTCCATGAAGACGAGCATAGCTCATTGGCAGGCCGACACCTGCCACTGCCTCAATGTCCCCCCTGTGTTTCGCTCCCATTGCTAGTGACGTTACAGAAAGAACAATAAGGTTCCTCCCAAACCCCAAGAGATTAAGAGACCACTTGGGCTTCTGTATCCCCACATAGCTTCCTATCTGCCTCTTCCTTCCAGCCCCGGCTAGCTGCTCTGTCATCTTTTTTGTGCATGTCCCCAGTGCCTGCTGGGCAGGGAGTGCACGAATGGCCCATGGATGGAGGGAAGTTATGCCAATGTTTATAACTGCACAGGATTTGCCTGGAGGGGCTGCCTGACTTCCACTGTGGTCCCATCTTTGTGGTATCATTAGAGAATGGAGGCCCCTATGGTCAGCCAGTCCAACTGAGACCAGAAGCATTGACAAATTCTTCAAAACAAGCTTCAAAAATCAAGGAAACAGCAATTCCGCTTCTAGGAAGTTATGCTCCAGGTGACATACAAGACATGTGCAAAGATATATGCACAATGTTCACTGCTACATTATTCAGAATAATGAAAAACCAGTCATCCTACATGTCCTTCTATTAGAGGACTGGTTAGTCAAGTCATGGTATAGCCACACACAGAGTAATAAAGGGTGGGGCAGCTCTAAATGAACTGGTACAGAAAGATTTCCAAGCTTCTCTTCAACCTGACGTAACTAATTAAATACAATATAAACGGTGTAATCCCATCTGTAGTTCTTAAAAATACCATTATGCCTGTATCCCTATGTGCTCGGATTAGGTCATACCATCTGAAGTCGACATTTTTCTGGTTGAATTATCTGCAATTCCTTAGGGTTTGTCCTAAGATATATGTGGGGAGATCTGAGGAGATCACCATGAACCAGTTCTGCTCCAGGGAATAAGACTGGGGGAAGGGATTTTATGTTACTCTTTATACCATGGCTTTCCTTTCTTAATTTTTTTTTGCACTAAGTATGTATTACTTTTATAGTAAGTCCAAGAAAACTTAGGATGAATCTAAAAGAAAATGCACAACTCAAATTTTTAAAAAAGAGCAGTGAGGTCCAAACAACATATTGTACAAAAGCTGCCTTACTGAGTGGTCAATTTTGTGGCACTCAGAACAAAGCCCATTACTGCGGGCTTCCTCTAGAGGCTGCCAACGGTTCTGTGGCCAAGGTCCCTCCGGACGGACAGGCTTCTAAGAGAGATCTGGCAGTGCAGCTAAAGGGACTGAGCTACCTGAAAAGGGCGGTTTTTAAGAAGTTCTTCAAAAAAAATGGGTTAGTGATGAGCATATTATCTTTGTTCAAAGCAAATAAAGATTTTTCTCATTTACTTAAGCAAGTCCTGCTTTCCTTTTAAGTGGGGACAGTAGCACAGGTGCTGGGGGAAAAAATGGTATCTCAGTCCCAGACTTTTCATTTCAGAGGGAGTGTCATGAAAAGTGTAAATTTAGAAATAGTACATCCAGAAAGTGTCAATCTGGAAATCTTGAGGCAAGGAAATGGATGTCGACTCGCTCATGGAATAGAGAAGGGAACAGCAGAGGGGGAGAAGTAGAGAGAAACAATGTGCACGAATCTCTCCAACAACACTGATTTGTGTCTGTACTACTTGCTTCAGCGCCTAAATATCTTTACTTTGACAGGCTTCATTATAAAGTTGTCTGTGTATCACATATAAGTCAGTCTCCTTTTGCAAAATGAAACCTCCAGGCAGGCAGGAATGGAGTTTTTCTATCCACCTTCAGCAGGGTTTGGCAAAATTGCTCTGTAAAGGGCCAGAGAGTAAATATTTTAGGCTTTGCAAGCTATATAGTCACGGTGGCAACTACGTAACTCTGCCATTGTAGCACAAAAGCAGCCACAGAGCATATGTAAATGGAAGGGCATGGCTCTGTGCCAATAAAACTTTATTTACAAAAATATGCAGCACCAGATTTGACCCATGGGCTGTGGTTTGCTGACTTCATGATAAAGGTCCAAATCAGGACCAGACATAATTTTTTTTTAAGGAAGAACAAGAGACATTGCTAAGGTTAAGTCATCAGCTTAGAAGTGCCTCCCTCACTGACACCCCCTTGCACGCCTGTGCCTTTGTCACCACCTCACGGGAAAGCACAGCAGCCAATGCGTAATGCTCTCCTCACCCTGCTCAGGCTGCCTGGAGCTGTTTGATTCTCAAATCCTAGACTCAGGAGCAGCAACTAAGCCGGCCTCCCTCGGATTACGAGAGGCTCGCCCAGAGCCGGGCCCAGAACAGGCCTTCAGCAGTGACCTCAAACACAAAAGAAAGAACAAATGATGATGGAGAGGAGGGAGGAGGAGGAAGAGTTAAAACGACCCTGAAGTGCTGACGGGAAGAGCTGTAGGTCGGAATGCCAGCAGCTAAAGTACCAAAGAAAGCAGATGTCTGACAGGCAGGAGAGTCTGCTGCTCGACCACGTGGGGACAGCTGGAGACACAGTGGTTGCCCCCAGTCAGCCACTCTATTACAGACCACCAAGCCTGCTAGGTCCAGCCAGGGACAGGCTCAGGGATGGGCAGGCAGCCCTAAGCCAGGGTGGCAGGGTGAGAGACAAACACGGGTCTGCCCAGGGCATCTCAAAGAGCAGCCCCCTGTCCTTCCTCTACTGGATGTAAGCAGGGAAGCCCATCGTCCTACTGCTGGCCATAGAATGAAGCCAACTCAGCGAGAGGCAGGGCAGAGAGAGAAGAGCCCTGGGCCCTGAGGAGCCTGCCCTGACTCTGGACTTTCTGTTGTGCAAGATAGGCGTTTTCTCACGATGCACCCAGGTTAGACCAGGGTGTCTGACTTACAGCTGAGAGACAACTAACCAACACAGAGTGGCTAAGAGTGGAGGTGAGGTGTAAGGGTATCGAGGCAGGAGGTCTGGTCCGAAGATTAGGTTTGGGGGCTTGTATGCTTTGTGGCATTGGTTGAGCTCAGGAGCCAGCAGACACAATGGAAGATGTCAAAGACAGAAGCATCCAAACAGCTTACATTTAAGAAGTTGGAAAAGAGGAGTCAGCAAAATAAAACAGAGAAAGAGGTAGACAGAAGGCAAAGCAGATGTTTCCAGAAAGAGGCAGTAATCCAAAGTGCTGTGTGGAGTTGGGCAGAGGCATCATTGAGGAAGGGGTCTGACAGGCCTGCATTCAAACCCTAACTCTACCACTCACTGGAAGTGTGGCCTTGATAGGTCACAGAATCTCTGTGAACCTTGGTTTTTCCAGCTGTAAAATGAGGATGCTGCTACTTTCTTCTTAGGCCTCTTAAGAGGATTGCCTAGGTTTCTCAACTACAACACAGGCACAGAGTGGGGTGTACTGACTACATTTAGGCCCCAATTCTTGACCCCTCATGGCAATAATGTCCTTTGTCATATGACATTAGAGTGTCTCCCTTAAAGACAGAGCAGATTTCCCCATCCCATGTGACTTGTTTTAGAAAACAAAGTGACACAGAAGTAGCAGTGTGCCAGTCTGGAACCTAAGCCTCAAGAGAACTCCCTTGTTTCCACTCGCTCGGTTGCACCTCCAGCGCTGCCACGTGAACATGCTCAAGCTAGCTTGCTGGAGCATGCGACATACACAGAGCAGCACTGAATCACGCCAGGCACGCAGCTGACCAAACAGTAGCTGACCTCCAGAGTTGTGAGGAACACAAGTCAATGTCAAAAAAGCCACCCAGCTAGCTTCCAGCTAACCCCAGATTCAGAAACAATAAATGCTTATTGCTGTATGTCACTGAGGTTCTGTGGTTGTTTAAGCACCACTGTGGCAACAGATAACTGATATGACAATGCCTGGCACAGAGCAGGTCCTCAAAAAATATTTAACACACACACTCAGAGAGGGTAAAGGCTGCAAATGTATTGTTTCATTCATCTATCCTAGAAAGTCAAGTGTTATTTCCCTTGAGTGTTTCTCCATATTTATCAAGGCACATAGGTAAACAAATGTTCCTAGAAAGATTTCTTTCGGAGTTTCCAGAAATACTCATTTTAAAGGACAAGAAAAGGTTATTAATACTACGACTTCTTGTAGTATGTTTATCTTTAGCTAACAAATGCAAAAGGACAACAAAGCAGAAGGAAAGATCTCCCGACACAGAATTCTCTTAGCGAAGTCACTCTTCGCTCCTCAAAAACACACAATGAAATTGAGACAGGGTAGCATATATGACACACCCAAGTGTAATTGCTAATTTTTTTAATTTCTTAGCTGGTGGTGGGCACTTGTCATATTATTCTTGTCCCTTTTTTACTGTGGTGAAACATAGATGAAATGTACCATTTTAACCACTTCAAAGTGTACAGTTCAGTGACATTAAGCACATTCACATTATTGTCCAACTGTCACCACCATCCACCTCCAGAACTTCTGTCATCTTCCCAAATTGAAACTCCATACTCACTAAACACTAACTCCTCATCTCCCCCCAACCCCTCACAACCAGCATTCTTTCTTTCTCCATGAATCTGCTCTGTGGGACTCATACAAATAAGTAGAACCATACAGTATTTGTCCTTTTATGACTGGCTTTTCTCATTTAGCATAATAATATTGTCAACGTTCACCCATATTGTAGCATGTGTCAGAATGTCTTCCTTTTTAAGGCTGAATAATATTCCATTGCACAGGTAGACCATATTCTGTTTATCCATTCATCCGCTTGGATGGGTTGCTTTCACCTTTTGTCTATTGTGAACAATGCTGCTATGAACCTGGGTGTACAAACACCTGTCCAAGTCCCTTCTTCATCCATTTTATGTATCTTTATTAAAACCTTATTTTGAAATGTGAAACATGCTAAAAAAGCACACCACTTAGTCTTCAGACATCCTCTAACAAGGTTGGAGGGATGGGATCAGTACCTAGAATGTGCAATTCCGCCCAATTTACCATGAATGATTTCATCTCACCCCCAATGAAATAAATATGGAGACGATATGAAAAAGCCTTTGGGGGAGGTAGGATTCTGAAGCATGCTGAGCTGAACACAAAGGGAACGCACATCTCACTGCTGATGCAACCCTACACAATGCAGCTGCATAAAGACCCCCTGGCGGCCATGTGGTGGGCAAGAAGTGGTGGCTCACCAAAGGCAGAAGCACTGTTTTAACTTCATTACTCAATAAAATCACCACAGGGCTTTCTCGGCAAAGAACCAAAGTCCTTGGAAGCTTGCCAAAAGCTTCTGACAGGTCACGTGGGAACCTGATTTGTTCAACAAATGTTTGTTGGCTGTAGGAACTCACGTGGACCCCAATATTCCTTCCTGGAGACCCTGGAAAGGGTTTGCAAAGAGAAGAGCTGGATCCTTAAGCTTGTTAACATTCCAAATGGCTTAATCACCAAGATGAGTGCACACAAGTTAAAATGCTCTGCGGGGCTCTACAAACAGTACCATGGCCCTAATGTGAAGAACTAGTTCTGTGCTGTTGAAGATGTGGACATTTGTCATCCAAAAAGTCAAAAACTTTTAAAGAGGTTTCCCAGATTTAAAAATACTGGAAATTTCTCAGTCAACTTTTCAACTTGCAGATGAAGAAACCGATGCTTCCAAAAAAAAAAAAAGAATTGACCATCCCAAGATGGCTCCTGGGAGGTAGGGCTGAGAATTAACCGGATGCCTCAGGAGTCCTCAAACGAAGGTCTCGGAATCATCCTGGGCAGAAGTATGGGAGAGAAAAAGTCTCAACGAACTTATAGTCAAGTTCTAAGCCACTGCAATGAACAGGGTATTTGTCAACTGTTATCAAATCTTGCTGGTTTCCCAGGACCCATCGGCCTCCAGTCATATGCCATCTAAGGGTTCAAAGGGAGGCCATTTAGGTCTCTGAGGTTTTGTTAGGTTTGGTGCAGTACACAGCTGACACACAGCTCTAATAAATGATCACTTTCCATTTTCCACTTCAAGTTGGGCTTTTGATAGAAGGAGTTCATACATCATTATGAATAGATTGATACAGTTCATAATTTACAAAGATGTGGAGGTAGGGAGAGATGGGTCCTGCAGAACCACCCAACTGATTCTTGCTTCTCCTCCTCTCTTCCTTCTTACTGCCTAGGTTTGGTCATTTTTAAATTTATTAACACCTCCACCCAAGGGGAACAACAGGGAGTGAGAACAGTGTAATAGCATCCTACATAAGCCTTTCTAATAAAAGATTTATAAACTGCAGAAGCCTTTCTGTGGGTCACCCCTGGATTTCAGTGATCCACATTATGCCTGTCTAGCCTGTACAAATGTAAATAAGAGCTAATGATGCGCATGAAATATACAAACATATATACACCCTAGGGACCCATTCCAGAATGGGATGAAGCGTAAAGAGTAAGGCGTCACTGAGAGAGGGCCAGAGAAGGAAAAGGGGACAGGATGGAAGCGAGGGAAGAGGGAGAGAGGGAAGCAGGCTCTTAAGCCTGCCTGTGAATCGCGTATGAATTCTGTTAAAAGAAGGTCAGCGCTGTAGGGCCAAAGTTTAGGAGGAAAGCGTGAAGTCATTTTTTAAGAGTTTATATATGTACAAAATAAAGTCAGAATTTCCATTCCTGGCACATCCCTGTTCACCTGTCCCTGTCCACACAGTGTTGTCAGACACATCAGTAACTTGGGGACTTTTTCTCTTGGTTCATAACTCCCAGTGTCTTACCTTTTATATCAATGATTTAGCCAAAAGCAAACTATGAAGGAAGCTAATTTCCTCAAAAGGAACAAGCCTCTCTCATGATACTATCAAAGAGTTGCTTTAAAGCTTTTTAAAAGGCAAATATAAAATAACTGGTGCCATTATTTTCCTAAACACTGTTGTTTTTTTTAAAAAAAGATAGCTGCACACTTATGTTCACTTATTTGCTTTAACTTGTCAAGGTACATGGCCTAGAAAAGGATTAAAAAGAATAAGGGATGCAGATTAAAACCACAATGAGATATCACCTCACACCAGTGAGGATGGCCAACATCCAAAACACAAACAACAACAAATGTTGGCGAGGATGTGGAGAGAGGGGAACCCTCGTACATTGCTGGTGGGAATGCAAATTAGTTCAACCATTGTGGAAAGCAGTATG
>JAQQAC010016209.1:13943341-14123484 GCA_029783875.1 Phataginus tricuspis
ACCAAAGGGAAAGGGACTGGGGAGATGGGTGGGAAGGGAGGGACAAGGGGGAAAAAGGGACATTACGATTGGCAGGCATAGGGTGGGGGGACACGGGGGGGACTGTACAGCTCAGAGAAGACAAGTAGTGATTCTCATCTCACTACACTGATGGACAGTGACTGTAATAGGGTTGGTGGGGGGGACCTGATGAAGGGGGTAGTTTAATCATCACAATATTGCTCATGTAATTGTAGGTTAATGATACTAAAATAAAATAAATTGTTAAAAAAAAAAGTAATATAGTTAATAGACATCTGGCAACTGATTTAAAAAAAAGAGTGGGTAAAATAACCAATGTTGAGAATGAAAAATGGGACGTTACCAAAGATCCTATAGACATTGAAACAATAATAACTGATACTATGAAAAACTTTGTCAATAAATTTGAACAATTTGCTAGAAAAATACTGTCAAAAACTGAAACAAGTAGATCTAGAAAATTTGAATAGCATTAAACAATTTAATCTGTAAATAAAAACCTCATAAAGATAAAAAAAAAAAGAATAAGGGGAAAACTCAATAACAAAACATTCTGGAAATCTGATTTTCCTTTGCAAGGAATGACAACACTAAAAAATCCATCCAAGTTGGCGCTAGGGATTAGGAAAGGGGGCAGAGAGGGGGCTGAGGTCTCCCCGCTCCAGAGCTCCAGCACCTTCACCAAGCCGACCAGAGGTGGTTACACACACAGGTTGTGCTTAAATGGAAATCTGAACACACAATACTAGTGATTGACAAATGATGATACTGGGTTCCTGACAAGCAAAATTAACATATAATCACATAATCCAACCATCTCTTTTGATTAACATCTTCATTCTCTCTCCCTGGCTCTGACAAGGGCGATGATGAGCGATCAAATATCAGACAGGGAGAAACCCAGGAAGGAAGGAAAAAGCTAATTCTGGCCCATATACTCTAACAAAAGGGAAAGAGCGGACACACTGCTGTGTGTCAAATAAACTGAACTCTAGCCACTTGCATTTAGAAAACCTCGGAGAAGGGTGTAAGGTTATATACAGATGAAAATGACATAAAAGCTAAGTCTTCCCTCACCCTGGATATCTTCTCCCACTTTCATCTCATGTTATATTAGGAAATATGAAAAATGTACAAGCCTTGTCTCAAACACAGCTACCCCCATAACTTAATTCTACTTTCAATCTTGTTCACTCAAGATCTGGTTCAAATCTCCTCCTTTGGAAACGCATTTCGCTTTCTCACTCTCTCCTAATGCCTCACGATGAGGCCTGGGGCTACAGTCAGTCCTTTCCCTAGCAGTCAGCTTTCCAAAGCAGACACTTAATAAGCCTCCTCTCCCCCTCAGCACTCAGTAACCAAGGACAATTTCTCTGAATCACAGAATTTGAACAACTTCTCCTTAAATACAGAACTTAACAAGCTTGTTCTCCCTTGGGTAGTTCTTCTTTGGGTACCGCATTTCTCAAAAGGGTTGTTTGAGTAAAAGCACACAACTTCTACCCAATACTTCAAGCTGGTTCCAAGATGAATATAATGTGGCTTCTTCCTTCAAGGAGTTTACAATCTGGTTAAAGAAAATCTAAATCTAAGCATGCACATGTGCAACACACGAAGAATACAAATGCATTAACTGAATGAAATGTAGCCACAGGAGTGCAAAAATAACCACAAGATCTGCCATTCACTGAGGCTTCTCTGACACTATTGCTTGTATTACTGAGTATATTTTTGTGAGATGAAGGCAGCAAGAGACCCTCCACATGTGCCTTCACTGCTGCCGTAAGTCACCTGTCACTTCTTCCCAGCCCAGGCTCCTTGTATTTAAAATGAACTGCTAAGGCACCACCCTTCACGGGCTTATTCTAAGACAGCAATGAGTTGTTCAGTCTCTCTATATAAATTGTAAAGCTCTATCCAAGTTAAGGAATTTTTGTCTATAAAATGTCATCTGTCCAAGTATAGCACTATAAAATTTCCGCTCATCCACCTTCTGAAGGCTAGGGTTGGATAAGCACTAACTGTAATACTCTTACTGTTAAAGGAGAACATCTTGTAATTAACAAGAGGGTTCCAGAAAGGGCTATTATAACAGAAATGTTCAGAAGCTAAATTCTTTTGCAGCTCAGCAATAAGAAAAAAAATGAGGGGGAAAAGATCCTATTTACAAAAGCCAACAATAGCATCTATGTAGGAAGAATGTTATAAGGAGTAAGCGAGCCTGCACAAATAAAACTGACACTTGGCTAAACAGAGCAATAGCCTATGTCACTGGGTCACTAGAATTAGCTGTTCAGAATCCAGAAGGGGATGTATGTTTTAATTTGGTGATATATATTTACAAGAATTTGTCCACTGTGATGTCTGAGGAGGAAGGTCAAGGAGCAGAAAAGGTTTTCACTTATGCACTTGTCTGTAAAGACAGTTTATACCGTACAATACAAAACTTTTAAACAAAAACGTTGGGAAAATGTCAATTCTTTCTAAATTGATCATTTTAATTCAAATCCAAATCCCAATGGACTCCTTTAAAACTTGACTTTATAATAAATGAGAATAGCTAAAGTATTTTTGAAAATGAAGACCAATAGTAGGAAGGACAAAAGCCATACCATATGTTAAAATGTATTATAAAACCACCATAGTAAACTATGTTGATACACGAATGGTAAGGCAAATTAATGGTACAGAACTGAAAGTCCAGGAAAAAAAAGCTGTAATATATATAATAACACTATGTGATAAATGAGGTATCACAAATTAATGGGGGAAAGGCTGGATTATTCAATAAATGGTCCTGGCAAAGTAGCTATTTCAAAATAAAAGTCAATGTTCATACCAACCTCATCTATACATCAAAATCCCATATAGATTAAAGATTAGACATAAAAAAAATGAAGCCAGAATAAAGGAGAAGAAAAATTAGGTAAGAACTTATTAGAGAAATCACGAAGGGGAACATCGATATACTTATGTGCATAAAAAGTACTATTTCAAAACCAGTTATAAGCACAACAAGCCAACAAGCTGGGAAGCACAATTTGCCATGAATGGCAAAGGAATAATACGCTAACCAGTAAGAAAAATATAAAGATCTCAGTATAAGAACAAAGAATATACACAAATGACAGAAGAAAAACGTTCAAGAGCTCTATTAATCAAAGAAATTCAAGCCTAAAACACTAATAAGCACTCTTCCCACTTCTAGGAAAGTGGCACAACCCTTCAAGAAATCAATTTTGTGATAATGCCTTCAAGTCCCATAAAATATATACATGTTTTTGTATGGTAATGCCACGTCTAAGAATCTTTCATAAAGAATCATCAGAGCTGCAGAAAAGATTTATGAGCAAAAATAGCCAACACAGAGTTACTGACATTGGCAAGAAAAATTGGAACCATAAATGGATTCTTTCCTTTCCAGCAAAGGCTGTCTTTCTGAAGCACAGAATTTAGAATATGAGAGGTTTGCCTTTTGATTTACAGGGAATCTTATTTTTTTTTCAAGGAATGAACAATAGAATGCCTCAGTCAGTCTTCTACACTTTTCAAATCGATTATCTAATATTTAGGTCATTCCTAGCAAAACAGTTTCTTTTTGATCCTCAGACTTACTATCTCCTAGGCAACTGATTGAATGAAGAAAAATATAAAGCTTCCCTGAGAGATATATAATTTTTAAAGACTTGAATAAATGGAATGCCACATCTTGTCCCTCAGCTGGGAGGGGTAGTGGTAGAGGATGTAAAAGAGAAAAAGACAGACAGACAGGCACAGTCAGACACTGCATTTTAATACCCATTTGTGTGGTGATCTTTTTCTTAAACAGCTTACTGTGATATAATTTCCATACCACAAAATTCACTCATTTTAAATGTATGATCAAATATTTCTTATATATTTACCGAATGGTGCAATTGTCACAACAATCTAACTTCAGACCATTTCTATCATCCCAAAAAGAAACCTCATGCCCATTAGCAGCCACTTTCCATTCCCACACCCAGTTGTAGGCAAACACTAATCTACTTTCTGTCTCTAGGGATTTGTCTATTCTGGACATTCATATAATTGGAATACAATAGGTGGACTTTTGTGTCTAACTTCTTGCATTTAGCATAACATTTTCAAGGCCCATGTATGGTACGTCATTTCCTTTTATTGCCAACTAATATCCTGTCGTATGGGTATACCACATGGTGTTCATCTATTCATCAGCTGAAGGACATTTGGGTTGTTTGCATTTTTTGGCTATCATGAATAATGCTGCTATGAACACTCGTGTATAAGTCTGTATGTGGACACGTTTGCATTTCCCTTGGGGGCAGAATGCTGGTCATATGGTAACTCTATACATAACAGTTTGAGGAACTACCAGACCGTTTTCCAAAGCAGCTGCACCATTTTACATTCTCACCAGCAGTATATAAATTGTTCATAGTGTTCCCTTATAATCCTTTTAATCTGTCCAAGATTGGTAGTGATGTCCCCTTTTAAATTCCTCATTTGAGAGTTTAAATCTCTCCTTCTCCTCTTGATCAGTGCAGTTCAGAGTTTTGTTCACCATTTCCAAGAACCAACTTTTGGTTTTACTGATTTTCTATGTTGTTTTTCTATTCTCTATTTCACCTATACTCACTTTAGTCTTTATTATTTCTTTCTTTCTGCTTGCTTTAAGTTTCATTTGCCCTTCTTTTTCTAGTTTCTCAGGATATAAAGTTAGGTTATTGACAATCCCACTTCTGAATATATAGCCTAAGGAAATGAAATCGCTATCTGCAAGAGCTGTCTGCACCCCCGTGTTCATCGCAGCACTATCCACACCAGCCAATACATGGAAACAACCTAAGTGTCCATTGATGAATGAATGGATAAAGAGAATGTGAAACACACACACACACACACACACACACACACACACACACACACAGGAATATTATTTAGCCATAAAAAGGAAATCATGCCATTTGCAACAACATGAACACCTGGAAGGCATAATGCCAAATGAAATAAGTCAGAGAAAAACAAATCTTGTATGTTCTTAGCACCACAACAAATTTTTTAAAAGGTAATTATGTGGGGCAAAGGATATTTTAATTAACCTTATTCTGGTAATCATTTCACCATATATACACATATCGAATAATCACACTGCATACTTTAAACTTACACTATGTTGTATGTCAACTGTATCTCAATAAAGCTGGAAAAAACAAAGTTAGGGGATTGACTTGACATCTGTCTTCTTTTTTAATATAGGCATTTGCAGCTATAAATATCACTCTAGGTACTGCTTTAGCTACATGCAGTAGGTTTTTGGATGTTTCACTTTCATTTTCATTCATTTCAAAGTATTTTAAAATTTCCCTTGTGGATTCTTCTTTGACCCATTGTTTATTTATGAGTATGTTGTTTAATTTCCATATGTTTGTGAAATTTCTCAAACTTCCTTCTGTTTTTGATTTCTAATTTAATTCCACTGTGGCTGGAGAACATACTTTGTATGATTTTAATCCTTTTAAGTTTATTGAGACTTCTTTTATGGCCTCGCATATGGTCTATCCTGGAGAATGCTCCTTGTGCATCTGATCAGTGATTGCTCATGGAAAGACTCATTTACTATAATTTTCCATAAATCTGTGATTTCTTCCCAATACTCTGGGGTCTTACTAGCAGTTTACCACTTTTAATAACAACTATTACTGTATTCAGTGGGTGACTCCCCACCCTACTTTACTCTGCTACCACCCTCTGCCCTAAAACTTATTCTCTTTCCTCATTTTTATCCTCATCATTTCCCTGAGGGAATTAACCAGAGTATTCTCCTTATTTTATAGATTGGAAAACAGTAGGAGACTTGCCTAATGTCCCACAGAAACTTTGAGGGTGCAGTAGAAGTGGGGTCTGGGGTCTGCCAACAGCCATTCTTCCAGCACAAGGTCCTGCTGTCATTGAGCTTATTCAGGTCTCCAGAAAAACACAAATGGAACAAGCAGTTCAGTCCTCCTCAAATGTGCTTCCTCACATGCACACAGATACACATGCAGGGGAAGTTTCTGGCTGTCCTCTGGTTGGGGACAATGAGGGTGGTCCACCTGGCACTGCAGCTGGGCTCACTGTTGGCCTGAACATGGGTTAGGGAGGTGGGCCATGAAATGTACTCATTGGTTCAAGACACAACAGTCCCAAGGCCTCACAAGCACAAAAAGCCGTGAGTCCAAAGACCAGGCTGAGGCTGCAGGTGGCATCAGGGGGACCAGGCTATGATGACAGACCAACAGTTCTAATTAAAAAGAAAATGAGTAAAACTACAAAAGAAAAGGCCCGTTTTCTAGGGCTTTCTACAAGTGAGGACAGCTGTTATCCTAATACAATATGTCTAGTTAATTACCTTTAATTAGTCTACCAGCTCTTGACCCAGAACAACCTCCCTTTGTAAGGAGGATCCCATGTGGGTCTTAGCAAGGGTCAGCCCCCCAGATCAGAGGGGTATATCCTTTCAGGTCCCCTGGGCAGAGGCTCCATGTCCTCTTGCCTGGCATATCAATAAGTGGGTCACTGCCTCCGGCCAAAGGCTGGGCCACCCCTAGGGACTTCAGCCACCTCAGAAATTCTGTGATTCCAGAACTCTAAACCAGCAGGTAGGGGGGTTTTCCTCCTGGCCCTATATGCAGGTTCATTACCTGAACTCAAAATGGCAGTCTCTTTCACTAACAGGAGGAGAAAGTGAACAAAGCTCTTCTTTATGTCCATTCAGGGTTTAATGGTATCAAGAAAAGCTAAGATTGCCCCCCTGTTCAATTGCAGCACATAGAGAAGACAATGGGACTGCTGAGACTACTGGGATTACTATTTCATCATTGTTATAGAACCCACCCCTGGGATCCCAGGGTCTCTCACAACCCAAGCTCCAGGTAGCGTTAGCCTTGCCACCCACTGGGTCCACCCACCAGGCCCACTTTTCCTGCCAAAGCCCAGCCCAGCCCAGGAAGACACTTGCAGACACAAGGACCCAAGAAACGATCAAGAGAAAAAAATCCTTTTCAGCTTGTCACTTGAAAAAATACCAAAAGGACTGGATTTCAAGTTTTCAGTTCAGGAAATGTTCCCCTGCCATCTTCTAACTCATATTTTTGCAGCCATGGGCTTGTGCAGCATCGACAGGCATTGCTCACAGCACCAGCGCCACCATCTCGGCTCACCCACATTAACATTCCCTGTGCCAGCTAGAATTTGAAGATGATCTTGGAGATGCTTCGACATCTCCTTGCCCTGCATTTTAAAGTCCAGCACATCCCAAAGTGGAGTCCTTACTGGTATTCAGTAAAATGCGGTTCAGTGATGAAAGGGAAGCACAATACTGGAGACCCCGCAACCTGCTAATGTGCTTCTCAGTCTCTATGAGGGTGTTAGTATGTACACTGTACTGGAATTCATTTGTCCAGAGAGCCAGTTTTCTCTTCCTCTATGTCTCCTTATCTCTCTCCATCGCTCTTTTCTGGAATATTTTGCAGTGCTATAATTCCATGCAAAACACACTGGGAAATGCTGGCCTGGATTCTATGTGAGCATGCCACACTTGTTGCCCAGTCTCCTCTCTGGTAGATGGAAATATGCAATAGCATCATCTTTTAAGAACATGCCTTGTACAATAGCCCAGATAAGACAAGTAGTGACTCTATAGCATCTCACTATGCTGATGCACAGTGACTGTAATAGGGTATGTAGTGCAGACTTGATAATGGGGGAATCTAGTAACCACAATGTTGCTCATGTGAAACCTGAGCATAAGATTGTATATCAATGACACCCCAATAAAAAAAAAGAGACAGCTGGAGTGGTGGCATTTGGAGGAGACATGAAATGTGTTTCCCGAGGAGATTCAAGATGGCTCTGTGAGAGGTGAGACAGAGAACTCCTCCCAAAACCACAGATAGTGTGAAAATATAGTTAATACAACTAACCCTAAAACAGCAACAAGAAAGAAGGCTGCACCAGACGGCATACAGACCTCATGAGCAGAGCAGACCTCACAAAACAGGGTAATGTACCAAAGCCTGAATCCAGCGGAACCTGACCCCCCTTCCCCCACCCCAGCTCACCCACGGGAGGAAGAGAAATGGAGCGGGGAGGGGGTGGAAGCCTGGAACTACTGAACACCTAGCCCTGGAGATCTGCTTTGTGAGCAGAAACCCACATTGTGTGATGGTCTAGAGGATGGGGAGCTTGGACAGGCGGAGTGCTTGAGAGACAGATTCCAGCCATTTGTGGAGAATGGGATCCACATTTGGCTGCTCTGGGACAAGGGAAAAGCAGGCAGTCTGAGAGGCTTCCTAACAGCAAGAGGGCTGCTGGAGGGGCGGGGTTTACATGGAGCTTGCTGCGTGGGAGAAGGGATGGGGGACAAGATTGTCCAGGCACAATCTGCCCAGCAGTTTGCGAACATTGAGGAGCTTCAGGAGCTCCATCCCCGTGGCTGGCTATTCAGTGCCGAGGCCCCCCAAGGTGATACGCAGCCTGGCCTGATGGCAACAGCTTGCAAAACGACAGTCACTGCACTGGCATCAGGCCAGTCAGAGGGAGTCTCAGCCTACAACAGCTAGAGACATAAAGCACAGAGGCTTACATGAGTGTGCTCACTCCACTGGCTCTGATATGGCAGACAGGCACTGCAGCTGGGAATCAGGAAACAGCTCTTCCCTGCCCAAGGCACCAGTGCTGCTCCCCTATGACTCCCAACCTCACTCTAGGGGCTGAGCACCTCCAGAGACTGGAGCTTCTGGGAACTAGAGGGCACCACATGGAATTGTGAAACGTCAAAAGAACATGGTTCAGACCAAAATCTCACAAACCCCAGAAAAAGGGCCAAATGACTGAACTCACCAATCTTCCTGAAAGAGAGTTCAAAATAAAAATTATGAACATGCTTATAGAGGTACAGAAAAATATTCAAGAACTCAGTAATGAATTTAAGATGGAGATTCAATCATTAAGAAATTCCATATCTGAAATGAAACATACAATGGAGGGATTTAAGCAGACTAGATGTAGTAGAAGAGACGGTAAATGGAATAGAAATTAGAGAAGAGGAATACAAAGAAGCTGAGGCACAGAGAGAAAAAAGAATCTCTAAGAATGAAAGAATATTGAGAGAATTGTGTGACCTATGCAAACGGAACAATATTTGCATAATAGGGGTACCAGAAGAAGAGAGACAAAAATGGATAGAAAGTGTCATGCAGGAGGTAACTACTGAAAACTTCGCCAATCTGGGGAAGGAGATAGTCTGTCAAGCCATGGAGGTGCACAGATCTCCCAACACAAGGGACCAAGGAAGACAACATCAAGACATATAATAATTAAAATGGCAAAGATCAAGAATAAAGACAGACTTTTAAAAGCAGCTAGAGAGAGAAAAATGATCACATATAAAGGAAAACCCATCAGGCTATCATCAGATTTCTCAACTGAAACCTTACAGGCCAGAAGGGAGTGGCATGATATATTTAATGCAATGAAAAAGAAGGGCCTCGAGCCAAGAATACTCTACCTAGCAAGGTTATCATTTAAATTTGAAGGAGGGATTAAACAATTTTCAGATAAGCAAAAACTGAGAGAATTTACCTCCCACAAACCACCTCTACAGTGCATTTTAGAGGGACTCCTATAGATGGAAGTATTCCTAAGGCTAAATAGATATCACCCAAAGGATAGACAAAGAGTATAGAATATTGTTTATGACATACAAAGAATGGAGGAGGAAAAAACAGGAGAAAAAAAAGAATCTTTAGGTTGTGTTTGTAATAACATACAAGGTGAGTTAAATTGGACTGCTAGATAGTAAGGTAATTACCCTTGAACCTTTGGTAACCACGAATCTAAAGCCTGCAATGGCAATAAGTACATACCTATCCATAATCACCCTAAATGTACATGGACTGAATGCACCAATCAAGACATAGAGTCACTGAGTGGATAAAAAAACAAGACCCATCTATATGTTGCCTACCAGAGACTCACTTTAAATCCAAAGACATACACAGACTGAAAATAAAGAGATGGAAAAAGATATTTCATGCAACTAATAGGGAGAACAAAGCAGGAGTTGCAGTACTTTTATCAGACAAAATAGACTTCAAAACAAAGAAAGTAACAAGAGACAAAGAAGGACATTACATAATGATAAAGGGGTCAGTCCAACAAGAGGACATAACTATTATAAATATTTATGTACCCAACACAGGACCACTTACATATGTGAAACAAATACTAACAGAATTAAATGAGGAAATAGAATGCAACACATTCATTTTAGGAGACTTCAACATACAACTCACTACAAAGGACAGATCAACCAGACAGAAAATAAATAAAGAGGCACTGAACAACGTATTAAAACAGATGGACCTAACGGACATCTACAGAACACTCCATCGAAAAGCAACAGGATACACATTCTTCTCAAGTGCACATGGAACATTTTCAAGAATAGATCATGTACTAGGCCACAAAAAGAACCTCAGTAAATTCAAAAAGATTGAAATTGTACCAACCAGCTTCTCAGATCACTTGAAATAAATTACTCAAAGAAAATGAAAATGTCCACGAACACATGGAAGCTTAAAAACATGCTCCTAAATAATTAATGGATCAATAACCAAATAAAAACAGAGATCAAGCAATATGTGGAGACAAATGACAACAATAATTCAACACTGTAAAATCTGTAGAATGCAGCAAAGGCCATACTAAGACGGAAATATATTGCAATACAGACCTACCTCAGGAAGGAAGAACAATCCCAAATGAACAGTCTAAACTCACAATCAATAAAACTAGAAAAGGAAGAACAAATGAGGCCCAAAGTCAGTAGAAGGAGGGACATAATAAAGATTAAAGCAGAAATAAATAAAATTGAGAAGAATAAAACAATAGAAAGAATCAACAAAAGCAGGAGCTGCTTCCTTGAGAAAATAAACAAAATAGATAAACCCCTAGCCAGATTTATCAAGAAAAAAAGAGAGTATACACACATAAACAGAATCAGAAATGAGAAAGGAAAAATCACTACAGACACCACAGAAATACAAAGAATTATGAGAGAATACTATGAAAAATTATATGGTAACAAACTGGATAACCTAGAAGAAATGGACAACTTTCTAGAAAAATACAACCTTCCAAGGCTGACCCAGGAAGAAACAGAAAATCTGAATAGACCAATTGCCATCAAACAAATTGAACTGGTAAACAAAAAACTACCTAAGAACAAAACACCTGGACCAGATGGTTCCACCACTGAATTTTATCAAACATTTAGTGAAGACCTAATACCCACCCTCCTTAAAGTTTTCCAAAAAGTAGAAGAGGAGGGAATACTCCCAAACTCTTTCTATGAGGCCAACATCACTCTAATACCAAAACCAGGCAAAGACACCACAAAAAAAGAAAATTACAGACCAATATCCCTGATGAACATAGATGCAAAAATACTTAACAAAATATTAGCAATCTGAATTCAAAAATACATCAAAAAGATCATCCATATGATCAAGTGGGATTCATCCCAGGGATGCAAGGATGGTATAACATTTGAAAATTCATCAACATCATTCACCCATCAACAAAAAGAAGGACAAAAACCACATGATCATCTTCATAGATGTGGAAAAAGCATTTGACAAAATTCAACATCCATTCATGATAAAAACTCTCAACAAAATGGGTAGAGAGGGCAAGTACCTCAACATAATAAAGGCCATATATGACAAACCCACAGCCAACATTATACTTAACAGCGAGAAGCTGAAAGCTTTTCCTTTAAGATCGGGAAGAAGACAAGGATGCCCACTCTCCCCACTTCTATTCAACATAGTACTGGAGGTCCTCACCACGGTAATCAGACAACACAAAGAAATAAAAGGCATCCAGATTGGCAAGGAAGAAGTTAAGCTGTCCCTGTTTGCTGATGACATGATATTGTACATAAAAAAAACCCTAAAGAATCCACTCCAAAACTACTAGATCTAACATCTGAATTCAGCAAACTTGCAGGATACAAAATTAATACACAGAAATCTGTTGCATTCCTGTACACTAATGATGAACTAGGAGAAAGAGAAATCAGGAAAACAATTACATTCACAATTGCATCAAAAAGAATAAAATACCTAGGAATAAACCTAACCAAGGAAGTAAAAGACTTATACTCTGAAAACTACAAGATGCTCATGAGAGAAATTAAACAAGAAACCAATAAATGGAAACACATCCCATGCTCATGGATAGGAAGAATTAATATTGTCAAAATGGCCATCCTGCCTAAAGCAATCTACAGATTCAATGCAATCCCTATCAAAATACCAACAACATTCTTCAATGCACTAGAGCAAATAGTTCTAAAATTCATATGGAATCACAAAAGACCCTTAATAGCCAAAGCAATACTGAGAAGGAAGAATAAAGCGGGGGGCAATTACGCCCCCTGACTTCAAGCTCTACTACAAAGCTACAGTAATCAAGACAATTTGGTACTGGCACAAGAACAGACCCATAGACCAATGGAACAGACCTGAGAGCCCAGATATAAACCCAAGCATATATGATCAATTCATATACTATAAAGGAGCCATGGATATACAATGGGGAAATGACAGCCTCTTCAACAGCTGGTGATGGCAAAACTGGACAACTACATGTTAAGAGAATGAAACTGGATTATTGTCTAACCCCATATGCAAAAGTCAACTCAAAATGGATCAAAGACCTGAATGTAAGTCATGAAACCATAAAACTCTTAGAAAAAAACATAGGTAAAAATCTCTTGGACATAAACATGAGCAATTTCTCCATGAACATATCTCCCCAGGCAAGGGAAACAAAAGCAAAAATGAACAAGTGGGACTATACCAAACTAAAAAGCTTCTGTACAGCTAAGGACACCATCAATGAAACAAAAAGACATCCTACAGTATGGGAGAATATATTCATAAATGACATGTCTGATAAGGGGTTGACATTCAAATTATATAAAGAGCTCACGCACATCAACAAACAAAAAACAAATAAGCCAATTAAAAAATGGGCAGAGGAGCTGAACAGAAACTTCTCCAAAGAAGAAATTCAGATGACCAACAGGCACATGAAAAGATGCTCCACATCACTGGTCATCAGAGAAATGCAGATTAAAACCACAATGAGATATCACCTCACACCAGTGAGGATGGCCAACATCCAAAACACAAACAACAACGAATGTTGGCGAGGATGTGGAGAAAAGGGAACCCTCCTACACTGCTGGTGGGAGTGCAAATTAGTTCAACCATTGTGGAAAGCAGTATGGAGGTTCCTCAAAAAACTCAAAATAGAAATACCATTTGACCCAGGAATCCCACTCCTAGGAATTTACCCTAAGAACGCAGCAGCCCAGTTTCAAAAAGACAGATGCACCCCTATGTTTATCGCAGCACTATTTACAATAGCCAAGAAATGGAAGCAACGTAAGTGTCCATCAGTAGATGAATGGATAAAGAAGATGTGGTACATATACACAATGGAATATTATTCAGCCATAAGAAGAAAACAAATCCTACCATTTGCAAGAACATGAATGGAGCTAGAGGGTATTATGCTCAGTGAAATAAGCCAGGCGGAGAAAGACAAGTATCAAATGATTTCACTCATCTGTGGAGTATAAGAACAAAGCAAAAACTGAAGGAACAAAACAGCAGCAGACTCACAGAACCCAAAAATGGACTAACAGTTACCAAAGGGAAAGGGATTAGGGGGGATGGGTGGAGAGGGAGGGATAAGGGGGAAAAAGGGGAATTATAATTAGCACACATAATGTAGGGGGGTACAGGGAAGGCAGTATAGCATAGAGAAGACAAGTAGTGATTCTATAGCATCTTACTCTGCTGATGGACAGTGACTGCAATGGGGTATGTGGTAGGGGCTTGATATTAGGGGGAGTCTAGTAACTATAATGTTGCTCATGTAATTGTACATTAATAACAGCAAAAAAAATACTAAATAATAAATAAAAAGAACATGCCTTGTACAGGCAAACTTGGGCACACCGTGGTCCAGCTAAGTGAGACAGGGACCATGGGCTTAGACAGAGTAGGGTGAGGGCCTCCGGAAAAAACAAAGCAAGATAATCCATTGTGGGATTTGCTTTCACCTGCTAGGGGGCCCAGCTTGTTTTTCATACTTTACCCAGATGCTGCTTTTCTTCCTTCCGCCCTTAACAAGGGATTTGCAACTTGGGCAATAGCAAGCAACCCCAAAACAACGCAGTAAAAACAGGAAGGATTCCATCTTGAAAATAAGATCTTAAAACACAATTTCTTGTTCGACTCCGTGAACAAGATCCCCGACATTGTAAGGACTGGTGGAAAGGAGCAGTGCATACAATGGTATTACATGGTTGAACTCCACGCTATCCTCGGAGCCTGGTGTATTGTACAGAGCTTGTACAATTCCACCATTCTGCACCATGTGAATCATAAACTCCTCTGCAACATGAGGAAACTTCAGGCATTCCCAATTATATGGATTCTCTGACTTTTAAAAGGGACCTAAGGCTTTGTGTCCACAATACAAAAAAAAAAAAAAAAACAAAGAAAAACAAAATAGGAAGTCAGATTCACAAGTGGGTTACCAGCTATGCAGTCAGTGTTTGGAACTCCGAATGCTTTTTCCCATAGGAAAAAGGTCACAAGTGGTTATTAAATTCCCAGACAAACCCTCCATGTAGCTAAAACACATCTGAAATGTCATCAACTAACAAAAACTGAAAAAATAGTGGAATTGAAAAAGAAACATTTTAATTTATCAAGACCACTTATGCGGTATAACTGGGGGTGCACGGCCCATGCCCAGGCAAGAAGAGGCTGCCTACAGAGAACTGATAAATGATAATAATGAAGCCAACTAAGTCAGCTGGCTTTTTATTTCACTACCTGCTGACAGCTGAAAACAACATCAGTAGTAAAATATTGCTCCTTTGAGGAAAACTGGGCCCAACAAGAAGTGAAGAAGTAGGTAGGGGTATTTGGAGCTATTAAGGGGAGACTTGGCTTACTACAGGGATTTTAGTGTAATTCTTTATTGTGTCCAAATTAATATCTACACTTGGAGTCATGCCTATATGAGTTCTTTTTTTTTTTAATGCTTATCAACAATGATTCTGGTCAGTGGGTAGATAACAGATGGAACAAGGATGTGGAAACAGATTCTCTGAGTTCAGTAAGCAAATATTAGAAGACAAAAGAAAGGAGCTAAAGAGAACATGTGTGTAATGAGAGAAGTCGTGGGTCTAAAATGGAATGGCATGAATTAAGAACACTAAGTCAGAGGAACCAAAAGCATCTTGCACAAGATTCCCCATAGGAAGAAAGGGGTGGGGGAGTTTCTTAGGAGAGCCACTAGGTGGAGCCACTACCACAAAACCACTTCATGGATAGGTCCTCTGGGTAGACGGGTGGAAACCATCGAAAGTGCAGAAGTCTAAATCAACAATTGTTCCATGGGACACTCATCACTCTAGTGTTAACACTTTGGAACCTGGACACAGAGATTTAAAGGAAATAAATATAATAGAAGACAAATTCTAAAAACCAATTTCATCAATAACCCACGCATAAAAATGTATAGAAAATGTGTGACAGCAACAACCCATCAGAATGGCTTTTTTCTGCCCATTTCACCACCACTCCTGGGTCCAAGAGGCAGTACTACTCAGATAAGAAAATGAACAAGGGCAATGTATTCTAACATCAATTACTGGTCCTAACACAGTCTCCCAATAGAACTTGTCACAACGTAGCCAGGGATCAGTTCCTTTAGAAGACCTCTTTATAATCCCTTTACTTGCAAACTTTGGAGAAGAAGGCCCCCTGGGAAAACAAGACTATAAATGCAAATACAGATACAGTCACACAGACATACACATTATTGAATAACTATATGTTATATCTGCCAGCTTATCAGCTTAATTTTCATCTCCCCATGTGAAAGACCAGCTCAGGTGATAGCCAAGAGTTTCCACAACAGTAATGCCTTCTCTTAACACTTACTCTTCTATGTGTTCATAAAAGCCAGCAATTTAGGTAAGATCAACCGGTGATTTGGAAACTTGAAGAAAAATTTGACAAAACATGCCACATTTTCAGATTCCTAGTTAACCAGAGCTAATTCACATTTGTATCTCGAAAAGGAAATCTGAAAGGAAAAAAGTCTCACTTCTATGAACAAATCTCCAGATCACGCATCTACCTGAAACAGCAAAGCACTGGAAAACCAAAGTGGTTGACATTTTCTTTATTAAAGACACTTCTTGCATCCTTTGTGTACAGTTTCATTTCAAACAAAGAGCCCACAGTCTCTCAAGATCCAGGCCACTCCCTCTAAGCCAACACGGGAGTTCAGTGCCAACACATACATGTTTGCACATGTGCGCACACACACACACACACGTACACACACTCAATCATGTTCTAGTGAACAAGCTAACAGATTCCTCAGTTATTCCAAGCAGCCAAGTAAATGCTAAAAAAAATGAAATCCTGAAAAAACGTTTCCCCTTCAGGAGAGACAGGGGAGGGAGGTCACTGTAGCCATATCTGTTTAGGGATTGGAAAGACTAGTGTTGAAACTATGAGGATAAAAAAGATAAACATTAGGTAATATTCTTCTGACAGCTACAGGCAGCAGACCAAAATGGAAAGCCCTTCCATGCAGCGAACAGTATACCCATATTATGTTGAGGGGCATGTATGTATCACCCATCATCCACACATAAAATTAATTCTGAAGAGTTTCTGCACTAACTTTTAAAGCAACAGTGTGTCACCAGAGGCAGAGCAGCTGTTGGTCCCTCTGTTAAGGAAAACTTTTGAATTAAACCTGTCTGAAGGACTAAACATACAAGAAATGAGCCCCTAGAGTCACGGTCTACAATCAAAGTCATATCCACATAGTAACTCTGAGAGCAACCCTCCCCCATTTTAACTTGAATCTTATCTTGTAGCATCAGTGCTAGACCTGTTACTCTTAACATCTTTTAAACCATCAGATCTTTTGGCATTAATCTCTGGAAGGGGCAGTAAAATGCAAATGCATAACAAACCTTAAATAAAGATGGTAAAAGCAGTTTGTCTTTCAGAAGGCAGATGCCAAAGTAGCAGAGCGACTTAAAAAGATGATTATAAAATACATTTTATATCAGGAGAGCATAACAATAATAATAATAAAATAATAGCAAAGAATAATAAATGTGCAAAATACAGTAGAGACTTACCAAACACTGAATTCATGATAAACTGGAAATAGAAACAAGGACATATAAAGCCAACCAGAAACCCGCGGAGTGGCTTCACATTCAGAAAGACAGAAGTAAACAGGAGACATATCCCAACCTTGTCATAAAAAAGAGACAAGAAATGTGCAGCACTTTCTTAACATTTCCCATGTGCTACCGCCGACTGGAACTGCTTGCAGGCAGAACTGGCTGGTGCGTTTCTAGTCTTCATACCTGCCGCAGCACCAACCACAGGGCCAGGCCCAAAGCAGGCATGCAGCAACTGTGGGTTACTGAGGGTTCATCAGTTCCCACCCAAAAGGGAGGAAGGAACAATGTCCAAAATTAAAGGCAGCAAGTGGGGTTCGGAGAGGCAGCTTCCCCATGAGGTCTGCTGACAGTGCAAAAACTGGGAAACCACAGCACCAAAATAGACACTGGAGGCCAGCAGGGTATTGATTACAGCCTGGTATTTAATCTCTCACATGGATAAAGTTGGTAGGGAAACCCTTCTGAGGATGAAGCCAAATGATTTTTTATTTCATTTTAATTCAAGTAGAAGGGAGTCCATATTCAAGTGGACAAAAATCCTTGCTCGCTTTCAGGTATGTATTTAGTGTATTTGCTGTTATCTGTTCAAACGTCCATTTTGTTCAATTTGGTTTTAAGCTTGTGGTTTGAATGGTTTTTAAAAATTTTCCCCATATATCAATGTTCCAGTTGAGGAGGGCCCATTGTTTTCTTACATGGGTTTAACGATAGAGGAAACAAAAGAATAAATCATTCTCAGAAGGAAACAGATAGCCCTTTTCTGTCTGGTTCTTGAGAATGAGACTTGGCTCCAAGAAAAAATTTCAGATTTTCTAGCTGCAATTTGTGAACATCCTGGAGTCTGGGATACCTTTAAGCTATACAACATCCATGCTCCAAGTTCATATGAAAAATGACTTCTTACTCCTTGGGAAAGACATGTTTTAAACAGGAAACTCTTTCACTGTGACTCAGGCAAATCCCAGAGAAGTGGCCAGGGGCAGGAGCAGAAACAACTGTCCTCACAGTGCTAATGCCTGGAAGGTATAGGTGATGGCTGCCAAGCCATCTGGAAGACCTGCTCACTCTATTTCAGTCACATCTTTTTGTCAAATGAAAAGCCCATGAATTCATTCCAGTACCTCCCTAAATCAACTCTGTAGAAATCTGCAAAGGTTAAAGCTGAAAACTGAAACTAATCAGCCCCCAAACTAATGTTTCCACAGTCCTGGCCTTTTCTCAAGGCTATGAATAGCTTCCTTCAAACCTAGGGTATCTTTTGACCTTATGCAGGTACTTGGGGAGTGTAAATTCCTCCCACACTGTGAGGTACTGGAAACCCATACACCACAGCCACAAAATGAGGCATGTCCCCAGTGCAAAAATTGCTGGACACAATTGGGCACACTTCTTCAGCCAGTCTATCTCAAGTTCAGGACTCAATGAGGTGGTTCAGGTTCAGACTCACAATAGAAACAGATGACAGTCTCTCTTTATTAAACCAATGCTAAGCCTATATCAAATGACAATGTAAAGTAAATAGTCATTTCAGCTCTGATGGATAAATTCTATTAAATTGTCACAGGGTCCAAGGCTGAATCACAAGGTGGACTCATATACTACTCTAAGAAGTATCCTGCTCAGGAATAAACACAGGCTGTTACTAAACCATGAAAGCAACTTCTCTCCATAACAGCAATAGGCAAAATACATCCAAGAGATTTCTTGGGACAAAGTTTGTTGGTAACAAAGGGAAGGAGGAAACCAGTCATTTATGATAATTCATAAAAATTGCAAAATCAGTTGGACGGAAGTGTTTACAAGTAACTAGAATTGTCCCACAGACTTAGCCTCTGATCCTAGTTTTAAGGGGAAAAAAAGTGGTTTTTCATTGATTTGGAGTGGGAAAAAAATGTAGCTTTAGAGCTCAGCACAATGAACTATTTATCTGGCCTGACAGGGCCAATCAATCGCCCTGCTGTTCATTATAAGTAGTAGGATACTGTTAGTCTGGATGGGTGGGGGCAGGGCCAAAGCCAGCCCTGGCCCTGGTACACAGTGCTCCCCTTCAACTGGAAATTTATGTTTGGCCCAGGTGACCCGGAGGTCACTGTGAAGCCTGGGACAGAATGAAGATGGTTTGTTATGTGTTGCATATTTACAGAGTGTTTCCGTGTACTAAGGTCTCCGAGCCACCAGCAGATTCGTTATACACAATACCTAAGAGTAAAAGGTTGGTCATAATCAGGCTGCTGGCCTAAGATGGAGGCTTAAAACAGGTACATTAAGCCAGTAAGCCACCCCTCTTAATGCCATTTTCTGGCTAACAAAAAATTCCATAGGGGACCTCAAAGGCCAGATTTGTAGTATTAAAGAGACAGTTATCTGAAAAGTTTGATTCCTTGGTTGAGTGAAAGTTCTCAGGTAATGTTACCAAACCCATGTGGATAATCACCTTAATTCCTTAACTTCATTAACTCCTTATCTTGTTAAAATAATTAATTACCTTAATTCTCTTATTTACTTCACAAAAACAGGGCTGGCAGGGGAGGCCCTGCGGCTGGTCAATGGGTATGCAATTCCAAGAAGCATTGGGAGGAGTGGGAGGGGCCCGGATTGGCAAGGGGGTGGGGATGTGGCCTCCAAAGCCAGTAAGCGCAGGCCTCAGTTCTGGAATTTATTTGCAAGAATGCAGGAGGCACTTTTGGGGATGACTATAGTTTTACAGCAACAGTATGCTTAATTCTTAAAATGAGAAATCCCCTGCATTGGTAGGATGAGGTAAAAAAAAAAAAGAAAGAAAATCCTAGAACTGCTAACCAGCATTGGCCTCCAGCCAATATTTAATCCGAATAATTCAAAAAAGGAAATGTAACCCGGGCAGCTGGAGGGGGTAGAGGAAGAAGCAGGAAGGAAGAGAGACACAAAGCTAATGTCTCAAGTACTGTGATCAATGGACAGTTTATTGGACAAATTCTTATGCTGTCTAAATTCTATGAAAGATTAGCTGTTCTTCCCTGTGGTTATATAAACTTGCTTCTTTTTTCTTTTTAATGGAACTCTTTGCTAATACATTTCCTGCTCCTGCTTTTGAACAGCTCTATATTTCTCTTTAAGGAAGTAATAAGCCCATGAAAAGCGTGCAGCTGAAAGCTACCCTCCCGTGGCCACCCAGTGTGCCCCCTGGTTGATCTTCTGGGAGGGCGGTGTCAGGAGAAACGGGGAATTGAACATGACCACAGAATAAAACTGAACCGAGACCCATCTGCAATCTTATATTCTCTCTCCTATCATTTCAGACAATAATGTCCCAAAGGGGGATAGGGGAGAAAAAACAAAGCTCCATCAAGCTGATACCTGAAAACCTGCTTTGGGGTCTCAAAAGACAGAAACAAGTGGTTAAAGGTCTCTTGGTTAGATGTGTGTTTGAGCTCTACCTTTGAACACACTGCCTCTGAAACTGAGAGAGATGAGGCCTGTGTTTGGAGCCTAGCGATCAGAGAAAGATCCTGATAAAGCCTGCCCTTAAATTAAAAAGAGAGCATGGCCTGACACGCACAGCTCAGTCTGCACCACAGCATCCTCTAAAGTCACCTTTCATCCAAAAAAATAGATGTAAAAGCAAAAGCTAAAGTCCTAGAAACACCATCATTTACAAATTTAGTCTATTTTCCCATTGTCAAAAAATTTTTTTTATTAGTTCGCTTTATTATAGTTATTGTATCGTTACTTGCTCTCTGTGTGTGTACATCCAAAATTTATACAAAAAACAAAGGGCAAATATCACTCAACTCTTCAGCAATTCAAAATTTGACACATTTCACCCACAAGATTCCAGTTTGGGTCTGTGTGTGGGGAGGGGCTCTTTCCTTTTCCATACCTCTCTTATTGGTTCTGAGAATTGTTTCAGAAGACAGCAAAGCATTTCCACTGGACGCTTCGTGCATGGGCTTTTCTGGAGCTTTGCTGGAGAGAGGGTCTTTCTTCATCTCTTTCTTGATTTCCTGTAAGGATACATAAAAGGAAAACAAGATTGTAGTTTGAAATTTTAAAATGCCTCTGACTGTTTTAAGCCTCAGCTTTCTGGAAATGAACTATAATGACCTCAACTTAGTATAACATGATGTTTAAAAAGCATCATTTTCTATATTTTTGTAGCTTATTTTCCTTAAATTTATTAGGGAAGTGCCTGGTCTTAGCAAATGGAATGATGTCCAGTATGGTGATGTGACCGTATGTAACTGGCCATTCCAAGTGAGCAGAGAGAGAATGAGTGATACGTAAGAGCCACCACACAGCTCTGAGTGAGAGTATGTTACACTTTTTGAATAATGACAAGCTTTGGCCAACCAGGGCCACCCCTCAAAAAACTTCTGGTTTCTATTCTTCCCAACAGGGGTTTAGAAAAGTATATTTCCAAATCACCATTGTGCTTACAATATGCTAAACCCAAAAGAAGATGATTTCAGTTCATTTACAGTCAGCAAGTTCCTCTGACTTTTTAACTCTTGACAAAGAAAAACATAAGCATAACACACTGAAATAAAAGCTATCATTCTAGGCCGTCAGCAAACTACAGCCCACCACCAGCTTTCATAACTAAAGTTTCATTACCACACAACCACCTTCATTCACGTATTTTCGGTGGCCGCTTTGATGCTGTGACAGCAGGGTTGAGGAGCTAGAACAGAGACCAAAGCCTAAAACACCTGCCCTTTACAGAAAAAAATTTTTGCTCTAAGTGGTCTTTTATCAAAGCTCCATTAAGACTTGCATTTTTAAAACCTGATGGCTGATACAATTATTTCAAATTACTTTAATGATTTCCAAAATTATTTTCAAAAGCATGAATAGCCCCCAAATATTAGTAACTCACAAACTGCAGGTCGGCAGCGGGCAGTTCCTGGGCTTGTCTGAAACCGTGATCACACTGACTTGGGAGAAAGAGAAAGTGGAGGGGCTAGACCCAAAGCATGACCCAAAGCAGGAAGGGCTCAAGGACAAGAGAGATGCTCTTTAGAAGTGGGGATGGGTTCCTCCGTCTATGGAAGGAACATGAAGATGGTAAGTCAGGGAAAGGGTCACAATGTGACCTGGGCAGAGGGCAGAGGTGGAAAGAAAAGAAAAAATTCTGTCAAAACATAGCCACTAAAAAATAAAAAGGAAAAAAAAAAACACAGCCACTGCCCAGAAGCTTCTCACACACCCAAGTGCTACTGTATCCAATTCCGTAACTGCTGACGCTGGTCACAATATTCTCACCCTCCCTCCCTCACCAGGGCCCCACAGGAAACCAAGTGCGGCTGGCGCTTTGCTGGGTTGAGTGTTTCAGCGGGTGTCCCAGGCCAACACAGCAGAAAGCCGTGCGCGCACCTGTGTACGGACACCGACTCCCACCTCAGCAGCCCCAGCACCTGCTAGGAGAGCAGTCGCTGGAGGTTTCTGCAGCCTCAGAGGCAGAGGGCATCAGGGGACAATCAGCAAACACTGGCCGGCTGAGCCACATGACGGGATGCTTTCTTGGTGATGGCTGCCAGCCTGCTATGGCTCTTGAAGTAAAGAACACAAGCCACCATGGGGCCTCATGCTTCAGGGGTAGAACCGTTGCTCAGACCTCCCTTGCCACGGCAGTGAGGATATGACTGTGCACACACAAATTCCCCACCTGCACCCCACACAATACAGGCGCACAACATCCAGTTTTGCCAAGGAGTAATTCAGAGAAGTTCAGTGGGTTGTGGGTGACATGGCAAGCATCTGCTTAGCACAAACTGCTAATGTCACACAGTTGGGGAAAGGTGAGGTGAACATTTGAGAGATGGGGGTAGTCACTCGAGAAAGCTTCAGAAGTGTGGTTGTCAACAGTGCCCACACCCCAGGCTTCAGAGCAGCACCCCATGACCTTGGAAGGATGGGTCTGATCAAGCAGGTACCTAAGGGCTGAGAAACCAGCACCAGGAGAGAGGTTGGGCCACAGATCCCAGATTCTGTCATCCCCCACGATGATTGTTTAAATTTGGCAGATAGAGAAGCCTAAACAGTAACCAAATTTCTTAAGTTGCTTCTTAAATGGAAGCAGGGAGGAGACAAAACGTAGAATACGCCCTGTGTTCTTCCAGAGAAAGCAGGCACATGGGCATGGCAGTGCATTCTGCAGACGCTCTACCTGCACAACACCTAGGTTGTGCAGCCCCACCCAAACCTCGGCACAGCCCCACCCAACCCCAACATCTTCCCTCCAACCTGCCCCTTGCCTGGGAGAGAGGGGAGCTAATTTGCTTGACAGCCCTATCACCTAGCCAGAGTGAACCCTCATATCTAACCAGTCACCCAACGGGGCTCTACCTACTCCTCAATCTCTCTGTTTCTCTCCATTCCTCCCATGGTGCCTTAAAAACATGAATACTAGGTCAAGAACTTGAATAGACATTTCTCCAAAAATGATAAACAAATGGCCAAGAAACACATGATACATGCTTGCTCACTATCATTAGTCATTAGGAAAATGCAAATCAAAACCACAGTGAGATACCCCTTCATACCCACTAAGGGAGCTAGAATTTTTTAAAAAGGAAAACAAGTGTTGATAAGGGTATGGATAAATTGGAACCCTTCTACATTATACAATGTACAAGGTGGGAATGTAAAATGGTGCAGCTACTGTGGAAAACAGTATGGCAGTTCCTAAAAAAGTTCAACACAGAGCTACTATATAAACAAGCAATTCACTCCTAGGTATACACCCCAAAGAACTGAAATCAGGGACTCAAACAGATATTTGTAGGCCAACATTTACTGCAGCATTATTCACAGTAGCCAAAGGCGGAAACAACCTATGTGTCTATCAACAGATGAATGGATAAACAAGATGTGGTATGTGTACACAGATATTGATACATATATATAATAGATCATTATTCAGCCTTAAAAAGGAATAAAGTTTTGATACATGGTACAACATGAACGAGCCCAGAAAACATGCTAAGTGAACTAGCCAGACACAAAAGGACGTACTGTATGATTCCACTTATATGAGGCACCCAGACTGAGCAGATGTATACAGACAGGAAGTAGACTGGAGGTCACCAGCAGCTGGAGGAGGGACATGTTTAATGGGACAGAGTTTCTGTTCGGGGTGATGAACAAGTTTTGGAAATCAATGGTGGCAATGGTCGCACAACATTGAATGTAGTTAATGGCACTCAGTTGTACACTGAAAATGGTTCAAATGGCACATTTTACGTTATGTGTATTTTACCACAATAAAAAAACACATAAATACCAGCTAACATTTGAGTACTTGCCATGGGCCAAAGCCCGCTCTAAGAGCTTCACTGGATTGCAGATTTTAACCTACACAACAGCCCGATTCACAGCAGCACATGCCAAGACACAGAGTACTAAGGAAACCCACCCAAAGTCAAACAGGTAGGAGCCAGAGTTGGAACCTGACCCATCTAGCTGCAGAGCTCATCTCCTAACCAGTCTTCCCCCAAGTCCTGCCTGGATGACAATAACGTCTCACTGCCTCCAGTCTCTTTCCTCCCAATTCAGCTTCTGTCCTGCCACAGGGACACTTTCCTAAAACAAATGTCTATTCTTGTCATTCCCTTAATGAAACCTTCCAGTTACTTCCAAAAGACCACAGGACAAGCTCTTTCATTTAAAAACGTTTCAAATGACACAGCAAGCCACAAGTCCCTGCAGATTCCATGCCGGCTCAAGCTATCTGACATGGACCCCATGGTACCAATTACGCTGCAAACACAAGTTGGGGAGTGCACTTCCTGAACAACACCTTGACATTCACAGATGTCTGGCATCATGGATCCTATTGGTAGGCTCTAAAAACAGGGAATGACGCTGGCAGTAATACAATCTTACGTTGGCAAAGGCTTATATAAATTAAAGTGTTTTACACAAACAACAACAAATGTTGGCGAGGATGTGGAGAGAGGGGAACCCTCCTACATTGCTGGTGGGAATGCAAATTAGTTCAACCATTGTGGAAAGCAGTATGGAGGTTCCTCAAAAAACTCAAAATAGAAATACCATTTGACCCAGGAATCCCACTCCTAGGAATTTACCCCAAGAATGCAGCAGCCCAGTTTGAGAAAGACAGATGCACCCCTATGTTTATTGCAGCACTATTTACAATAGCCAAGAAATGGAAGCAACCTAAGTGCCCATCAGTAGATGAATGGATTAAGAAGATGTGGTACATATACACAATGGAATATTACGCAGCAATAAGAAAGAAACAAATCCTACCATTTGCAACAACATGGATGGAGCTAGAGGGTATTATGCTCAGTGAAATACGCCAGGCCGAAAAAGACAAGTACCAAATGATCTCACTCATATGTGGAGTATAAGAACAAAGAAAAAATAAATAAATAAATAAATAAATAAATGAAGGAACAAAACAGCAGCAGACTCACAGAACCCACGAATGGACTAACAGTTACCAAAGGGAAAGGGACTGGGGAGATGGGTGGGAAGGGAGGGATAAGAGGGTAAAAGGGGCATTACGATTGGCAGACATAGGGTGGGGGGGCACGGGGGGACTGTACAGCTCAGAGAAGACAAGTAGTGATTCTCATCTCACTACGCTGATGGACAGTGACTGTGGTGGGGTTGGTGGGGGGGACCTGGTGAAGGGGGGAGTTCAATCATCACGGTATTGCTCATGTAATTGTAGGTTAATGATACTAAAATAAAATAAATTATTAAAAAAAAATTAAAGTGTTTTAGAGGCTACTTTTTTCACTTGCTCTTGTAATTTTTTCAATTACACTACCATTGTGTTTTTGAAAAACAATCCATTATTTTTCCAGACTGACATGTTTTTGCATAGAAGAATCATGAGACTCAGTCAGAGTGGACATAGGACCAGCCAAAGGCCACAAAGCTAGTCAGGGGCAGAGCAGGCCACGGGATACAACTCTGAGTCTTCTAGGCAGAGCTCTCCTGTTCCGCCTCTCTCCCGGGAGGAAGCAGGGTCATGCCTATAACAGAAGGACTCAAAATCACCCTCCTCCTTGGGCATCTTCACTTCTCTCTACACCTAAAGAAATGTAATGCGCTGCTTTATTGATAAGCCCACAAGTACTGAGGCCCAAATCCTTGAAGTTCCTTGTCATCCACACAAAAAAACTCTTTGCTGCCGAGGAGGGTGGACTTGGCACTGTGGTACCTCCTGCCTGCCCACCGCCGCAGGCCTGCCTGTGCCTGGAGCTCTCCGAGGTTCTGATCCAGATCGTGGGACTCTGGATTTCGTGGGTCTGAGCATTCTTAGCCCCCAACCCTCAATCTCAGATTTCTGACCACTAGGCCTATATTTTTAACCATCTGTTAAGACCTGGATCCTACTATCCCAGTGGTAGAGGCCACACACTGGGCCAGAATTGTGGGCCACAGGGGCTTACAGAAATCCATGCGTGTTCACACACGTAAATCAGCAATGAATGTGCTTGCTTAAAAATACTACAGAATAGTCACAGCATTGGCAAACCTCTTTAGGAGGTAAAGGAAATACAGTTTCTCTTTCTCTCAAATATCATGCCTTAACTGTGGACACACATGGCATCTATGGCACAAGTGAGGCCATCAATAAGATATCGATGCTGCAACAACAGTTGAGCTATGTCACAAGGACCACCTGAAGGGAAAGGAGAGCTCACACCATTCCCGCTTCCCAAAGCACCATGCTGATCAGAGCCCGAGAGAGTTTAGCCACATCTGGAGGCCAAAAAGCCCCAATACTGCTACTCAAGCAAATATTCTCTGTGACACATTTAGCAGCGTGCAAATGCAGCCTCACTGGGCAAGTGCATAATTTGTACGCAGCTGGAAGCCAGACGAACAGTCTGCTTTCTGATAAGCCTAGTTGCCTGGATGAGGCTGGCTGCTGAGCCAAGTCGGCTATCGCTTTTCTCCTCTCCCTCTCCACCCATTACATGCCATCCAGGTGCTGGGGGTTTGGCTGGGTTGAACCTTAATTTCTTTCAATTAACCAAAATACTACACAGTAAAAAACCAGTGTGGGGCCTTTCCCTCCTCTCATCCTTTATGTCATCCACCAACCTTGATACAAGTTAAAATACAGTCTTCACAGTAAATGGAGAGAATGATGCTGTGAGTCGACCAACCAAAACTAGCCCTGGCGCTGGCACTTAGGAGGTGGGTGCCCTTGGGGGCAATGCTGAAAGACTCTCAGCAGCTCTCTTGTCATCTCGAAGAGAAATCTAATGCTAAATGCTTTGTCGGCACCATCACATTGGTGCCTTCAGAGTCAAACAGTTAACTGCAGAGTAGTATCCAAATTGAGTATTTATTGCCTTTATTAATGTTCTCATTAAACAGCAAGTGCTATTAAAAAACAATCATACCTAACAAAACAGCTGAACTTTACAGTCAGAATGGTGAGTGAAAGACGCCAAATGCAAAAGATCCCATATTGAGTCTACTTATGTGAGTTTAACGCTACACAAAGCTGGTCGATGGTGAGAGGTCTCAGAGCAGCAGTTACCCCTGGGAAGGTACTGGCTGGGAGGGGTACAGAGTACCTGCTGGCAGAAAGCAAGTGATGCAGGATTTGGTCTGAGTGGTGGTTACACAAGTGTAAACATGCCTAAAAATTCACTGAACTGGATTTATTTTTTAAGATCTTCACTGTATGCCATTTCAATTTAAATGAACAACATATAAATGTTTGAACCAGAGGACAGATTCCTTTACATTGAAATGTGTTAATATTTTTCCTAGGTCAAAAACTTGAAAAGCTAGTGCTTGAGTATTTTAATAGTCATCTCAGGGGCTAGCAGGCTTTCTGGGATCAAGATGAAGGGGACAAATGGTCAGAATGTACCAGATGCCCCCTACCAAGTCCATGAGCCAAGGGGCATCTCATCTAAGCAACATGGTCAGCTGAGTATCTGCTCCCTCCACGGCATCCTTCCTCTCCACCTCAGCTGCTTTCCTCACATCTTGCAGTATTTCCTTCTCTCCTGCCACCAACAGTACAGGCACAAGGAGCAGACTGGCGCCAGTCGCACCAGGGCGAGCTCAGCGCTGCCCTGACCTGCTGTAAGTGCTGGTCCTTCCCTCGGCATTAGAGGGAGAGGCAGGCACGGTCCCCACAGCTCAGGGGAGGAGGGCAGGGAAGGAGGTGTTACTCATAAGCTTGCCCTCAAGCCTGATCTGTTTCTTCCTGGAGGCCAGGCTTCCCTCAGAGCCAGGTGTGGCTGTGCGATCACATCTGTGTTCATGGAAAACCTTTGTGCACAATTACTACTGGCTGGAGATAAAAGGAAATCACTAAAAACAAACCCTTACACCAAACCTACGGATCAAGAGAGTTTAGAATAGACACAGAATCCTAGAATTGCACCCTGTCCCCCAACATGCATGATATCTTTCTGCCTGCCCGCCCATGCAAAAGGCAAGTTCAAGGAGCAGTGACCCCCTGAACATGCTCTGCTCGCAGAGACTGTGCTTTCCCAGCATTTGGCTCCTTTTTCAAAAGGGGAGTCAGTCCCCGAACACCTAGCAGAGCACCAGGGGAGCTTCAGCTGTATCTGTTCAGATTCTGTTTCTCTAAAAAAAACACATCTCATTTCACAATTAAAAAAAAAATACCCACAGTGTTGAACCATAAAATGCAGCAGCTTCATTAGAGAGAATCATAAAGAAAATATATATTAAATATCCGAAGTAAATATGGCAAAACATGAGGATTCAATAAAACAGGGTGGTACGCATGCTGTTATTTGTTATTCAGTTTCTGTCTTTTTCTAATGCTTGAAATATTTCATATTTCCCCTAAAAATTACATATTGAAACCACGTTGACATCTCATACCACAATGGCTTTCTTCTATGTACAAAATATGCTGCTGCTTAGGAGAGCACTCTGATATATCATCACAAACATACTTAAGGTATTTTCAGCTCAAAACTAACATGGTTTTGTTTTTAAGTAACAAAGTATCTCTTGTCATGTTTCTCTGTAAAAATCTTCAGCTGTATATTTGCCGTATCATATGTTTGCAGTACTATCTCCCAAGAATCACTGAGAACACAAGCCCAGGCAGGAAGCTCTTGACCGGCAGGATGGGAATAAATGCTGCAAAGAGGTCAGCAAGTAGCAGACACTGGACAGAATGAGAACAGCTATCACCATGTCCCAAACAGATCACAGAGCTTCCTGATGCACGGTGCAATTACCTGCACGACAGTCGCTGCCTTTTTAGCTACCCATGCCTGGCTAAACATCTAGATTATTACCATGGGATAAAAGGGTGTCAGTATCAACCACCTGTTTGGGCATACTTTAGTGAGCACTTAAATAAATGTTTGTCAAATGAATGGCCAATTTGGCAGGGTGTTATAGGCAGGACAACTACATACAGATTAAAAGTATTTTCAATTCGGCCTAAAGGTATGACAACATGGAAATCTGTATCATCCCCGCAACAATATATTTGGTGTTCACTGGGTCACAATCAAGTTTTCACCTCAGAGGATGCAGATCTGGCTTAACAGTGGTAGGAAGAAGATGCAGGAAGAAAATTCATGTAGTGTCTCATTTTTCTTCAACAAGCAATACTTAGTTCTTTATTAGATTGGGAATATTAGATTTTAAAAATAAACTTACTCATTTAAAAATTAGATCTTAAGAGTACTAGAAGAAAACCTGGGAGAAAAATTTTACAGTCTCAGAGTGGAAAGACTATTGGACACTGACACAGAATCAGAAGCCATAAAAGAAGGGGCTAATAAATTTTTAAAAAAACCCATAAATACAACAAAGAAATAAGGGAAGGGAAGGGAAGGAAAGGAAAAGGAAGAAAGAAAGCTCATCTGCTGAGACAAAAGTCAAACTGAGAGAATACTGCCTTTATAAAGAACACTTTCTACAAAGTATCAGCAGAGATCAATAACCCCACAAAAGATAGCAAAAGACAATTCACAGAAGAAAAATGACTCAAATATATGAAAAGATGCTTAACCACACTCGTAAGAGAAATGCAAATCACAGGATTCATTTGACAACATCTGTACAGCACTCACTACACAGAAGGACCCGGAACCCTTTTGGCTATTTTCTTATGCTTAGAATTGTGGCCTTTACATCTACTGTATAATGTTTACACCACTCTTCTCACTGGACTGTGGGCTCTCTCGGAGTATGTCTCTGTTTTCACAGCACCTATAGCACAGTGCCTGACACCCAGCTGGTATTCATGCAAAGAGTAAGTGTGACAGTATGGAAAATAGCAAGCACAAAACTCCAGAACTTGATAGTCTAGATGGAGAAGGATGTGTATAATTTTTAATTATAATGAGATACCAGTTTTTTCTTGATATTAAATACCGTAGAGTATCTCAGTGGACCTCTCTGATACCCAGTGAATTGATTAGTTCTACTGATGCAAGAACTCACTTTTTATCTGTCTGTTTGGCAACAATCAAAAAACTGGTAATATAATTTTAGCAATGGTGGAAAGAAAGATACCCTCTCCTACTTTCCAATGAGCATATACATTGATAAATAAATTGATACAACTTCTGTGGGAAACGAGGTGGCAATTATCTATCAAAACTTCAAATGCCTACTTTTGACTCAGCATTTCCACATCTAGAAATTTAAACTACAAATAGGCTTGCACACATATAAAATAGCATATGTACAATATTAATGGATATGGCATTGTTTGAATTTGCAAAAGACTGAGAGACTGTAAATGTGTGTCAGTAGAGAACTGATTACATGAATTACAGTAAATTCATATCATGCAGCTCTCCCAAGTTTGAGGCTGGCCTGTAAATACCCACAAGGATAATTGCAAGACATGTTGTGAGGTAAAGAAGCCTACTTATGTATGCTTGCATTTGTACGAACTTGAGCGCACACCTCATTGAGTAATACAGAACAACAAGCTAATAACTGAGGCTGCCTCCAGGCAGGGGAACAGTGTGGCCAAGAGACAGAGAAAGCACATATTTCATCCCTTTCAATTGGTGTCACATGCCTGTGTTAGCTGTACATGATTTTAATTACTTTAAAAAATGAATCCTTGAGATGTGCTTACTATTTCCCAATCATTACACTATTGACTGCTACTTCTTCCGTAAACAAGGAAGCAGTTGACACTGTTCCTCAATGTAGTTTTGTTATCTCCTTTCCACTGCTCGTTTTAATGACCCCAGTACTACTGATCACAGTGATGGCAAGATGAATACATGAACATATACAAAGCTTAAAAGAAAGCTCTTCAGTCCATCTATGTTATCAAGAAGGGGAGACAGAAAAGTTAAGATGTGGGGGAAATCATGCCAGGTGCAATAATTGTTTTTCCAATTATACAAAATTCAAAATTGTATAAAACACATATAAAGAGACAACATTAAATCTTATTTGTAGTTTTATCATAGGTAGTAGAATACAGTTTGCTTTGGTGCCCAGAGTGCAAGTAACAAGAGTTAAACAGTGTGGAATTAGTTAGTTATGCTGAGAAAGATTAATCAGATGATCTCAAATTGAGCTCCTGAAGGGGTGAGAACTTTCTCTCCATTAGTCTCTTTGGGAAGAATTTTTACCTGTCTCTGATAACATCATGCCTCCTCCAGGAAGCAGTATGACCTGAAACATAGGACTTCTGGGATCACGTGCTGGGTAAACAGTTTGCTCTTGGGGTGGGGACGGGGGTGGGTGGGTGAAGGAAGGGCCATCTAAGGTCCAACAGCCAATTCTGGCATATTTTGAACAGCTTTGATCATGATTAAGAGCCTGTGCTCCTATGGCCCTTTGCTGGAATCCCTGCCACAGCACTGGCCTTGCTGTGAGTCCATAAGGTTCTCTCTGATATCCTGAGAACCCCTCAGGGGTGAGGAACAGGTCTCACTCATCTTTCATCCTTAGATATTCAATGGATGTTAGCCAGCAGGCACTCAATAGCTGTTGGCTGTTATAATTAACTCTATCATTCTTTGAACAGATATTTGAGCACCTACTATATGCCAGGTATAAATGAAAGCCATACGTGCACCAAATTCAATGTTAAATGTTTACAGTTGCAACTGCTTCTAAGACTAAAAAATTAATGGAAAAAATATGAATGCCCTATGATCATACATGCATCAAATTCAATGTTAAATTTTTACAGTCACAACTGCTTCTAAGACTAATAAATTAATGGAAAAAATACAAATGCACTATGATCTTTTACAGATAAAAAGAAAACAAATATATTCTTCATTTTTCTAGACCTCCTAAAAATATGGTATTCGTTTGCAATTGTGAAGAGTATACTATGAGCAAGGTACTATTCTAAGGGTTTACATGGAATAACTCATTTAATCTTCATAACCACACTAAGAGGTAGGGAGCATTATTCTCTTTCTTTGACAGATGGGGAAAGTGGGTCCCAAGAGGGGATGAGGCAATAAAGGGCTGCATGAGGACTGAAGCTCGGCAGTCACACCGCACTCCCCGCACATAAGGTGTATGCGCCTGTGCTGCTCTTCCTTGATCCAAAAGGCCATCTTCCATTAACCACCATTTCAAATGGGAGAGACAAGGAGAATGATGATAGAATAAACTTTCAGGAGTGACCAGTGTGAGAACCAATGATTTGAAAGCCACTCCCAAGAAATTCTTGAATTTTTACCAACAAAAAAAGCACCTGTTTACTGCTTGTTGAAAGAATGTTTATATACATTTCCATCCAGGATAACATGCTTGTCAAGAATAAATTATTACAAGCCCATGACAAAACAATGCCATTTCATGCTCATTTCCTGATTAAAGCTTATAGACAGCTGGGCATTTTCATTTCTCAGAGCTGTAGGGAGCTATGCAAATTTTCATGCAGCAACTCAAAAATCATTAATCTAAGGAAAGCATGTGCCAACAGAGTACCAGATTTTATATTGTTTCAGTAAAGAAGAGGAGGGGGTAGGTTAACCTAATTACGCTGCGTGTGGTCACCTGACTGCAGTTAACAAAAAGATCAAATGCTAAACTGTACAATCAGCAGAAAACTGCCAAGTAATGAGGCATTTCATATCAGAAAAGGAGTGGGAAGAGGGGGTGAAATTCTTACATTGCTTGGAATCAGATACTGTAGCAATAAAAATAATCATACCAAGCTTATACGTGTGATAGGCAGAGCATTTTAATTTTCACTAGAAGCATAACTATAAATCAATCCTTCTCTCACACACACATGCACAGTCAATAAGACTGAAGATGTCTTTTGCAAAGGATGGCTAGCTAGAGCTGAGGTCATCAGGACGTAGACACAGGCGAGTACTCAAACTTAGACTCACCCTGAATTCATGACGACACACTTGGCACTTATCACTCAGGGCCTGCTGCTGTTATGTCTCTTTCCAGGAAGGGACGCCTCAGGCAGCTGACACTCCTGTTCAAGTTCTGCCTCTGATACTGCTGAGGGTGTAACCTTGGTGCTTCACTTTTGTTAGTTGTAAAATGAGAGACTAAAATAGTTTGAAGATCAAGTGCAATCTTGTGAAGACACAGCCTCTGGGGCCCAGGGGTGTCAGGCTCCATCAGCACGAGTGGGAACCCCACCTGTCAACAGACATGGGCCAGGTACTGAGGAGGGATGCATATTAAAAGGGAAAAACTTCCTAGTATACAACTCCTTCTGTGGTTGGTCTGGCAGAATTCAGAGAGAGATTAAGAGGCATTTTATAGAGCTGTTAGTTCAAGGTATGAGAAGATTTGGATGTCCTGGGATAACTCAATAAACAGAAAAGCATTATTATATGTAGGGAAAATAAAAAGCTATATAAGGAAATTAATTGTATATTCTTGCTTCAATATTCAATATCAACATTGCTTTAATAATGAAAAATTAAATATGGATTAACCCAAATGCTATGATAATGAACATACAAGGAGAATGGGGTTGCACAAAATCCTCAACCACCATAATATGTAATAGGCCATGTCTAGAACTGACAACAGGGGACAGCAGTTCACGCATATTATTCAGACGCACAGCAGTAAATCCAGAAGCAACAGCTCGAACTGAAAAGTGACTATCTCCTAGAAGTAAAACAAGGACGTAAGGACAAGGAGCTGCTGGATACTCAAATGTCTTTTACCATTATTGGAGTTTTACATATATGTGTCACTTTGATTTTTTAAATTAATAATTTTAAAGGCATACCTGCTTCTTCCAAAAGATAAATAATAAAAGAGAGTATAAAGCAAAGGGTAAAAGTGTACCCATTCCCCAGTGAAATCCCTGTCCTCCCCTAGGAACCACTAATGAGGTATGCATGTGTGTGTCCCTACTTGTTTTGAACACAAATGGACTCATACAATATGTGGCATTTTGCATCTTGCTTTCTGGAATTTAACAATGCACCCTGGACATCTCCTAGCAGTTGGAGCTCTGCACCACTTCCTCAGCGCTGCCCAGAATCCAACTCTAGGATAGGCCAGTATCGGAATGGATGATGTGGCTGGGCAGGAAAGGAGATTTCAGAACTAGGAAGCCTGATCAACCAGAACCAACCAGATTAAAAGGCCTAAATCAGAGCTGGGGTGCAGGGTGCTGGGGAAATGGGGAGAGAGAACATCAGAGCAGACATACCTCCTTCAGGGACACGTGGCCATGGTCTCTGCCTTCCCCTCCCGTAGATGAACACACGGCCATGCTGAAGTGAAGCTTGGTTCAAGAACCAGGCGAGCCGCCTCTGTCACCATCCCATAAACAGAAGTAACACCAGCTGTCGTGGCTGGCTCTTCTGGAATGCTGGTGAAAAGACTTGTGGCACACTGAACTGGCTGTCTCTGAGACCTGGCAGCACGTCCACTGCTGCATAGACTACAGGGACCCAAGGGGAGGGGAAACTGGTGCTCAGAATATACCTTGATATACACCTCATCCATCCTGCCCCCTGGCATCCCCCTTCTGCTAAACGTTTGTATCCTTGGCTGGTTAAACTGATAACTTATTAGGATGTGGGGCTGGGGATGGACAGTCCTCTTCCCTCCAGATTGCAACCCACATGGAACCATCCAGATGTCTCAAGTCTTCAGCAATGACAAACAACACTACACTTAGCATCACTGTGTCTATAACTTCGCACATATACACAGTTGCAACGGGGAGACAAATTCCCGAAAGTGAAATTTCTGGGTAAAACACGTGGTACATGCTTACTTTTAACAGACAATGCAAAACTGGCCTCCAGTGTATCTCAATTCCCACACCCACCAGTAGCATGGATGTGTACTGGTTTCCTCACATTGGGTACCTTTAAACTTCTTAATTTTTGCCAACCTGATAGCAGAAAATGATATTTAATTTACATGTCTTTAATTAGTAAAAATAAGGTTGGTTGGCTTTTCACATGCTTACCATCCATTTGGCTTTCTTCTCGTGGGATCTGCTTGCTTATGTCGGCAGTTCTCCTACAGTAGCACTTTGCCTTTTTCCCTTCCGTTTTTAAGACTTCTCTGAATATTAAAGAATTATCCCTTGGTTCTTTCACAGATATTGCAGAATTTTTCTCCTGTCATTTGTCTGTTTACTCTATCAATTCTATTTCTTTACATACAGAAGTTTCTCATTTTTATTTGGTAAAATACAATCTTTTCCCTGAGGTCTTCGATTTGTGACATGACTGCAATGGCCTTCTCCACTCAAGATTACTTAAAAAGAAAAACCCCTCAACTTTGTTCTAATAATTTTATGGCCATGGTTAATACATATTATTGGAAGACCTCTCACTTCTCACCTGCTCCCCTGCCCCCCAAACCATACAGGAATTTTCTCAACTTAGAATAACTCATTCTGGGAATTATAGAGCCCTGATTTTAGGTGCCTGGTTTCCAAAGCTTAGGTGTGAGGGTGAGGAAGTATTTCATAGTGAGAAATTGCCCACTGATAGCAGCTAAGACAGGAGTCTCCTCATCAGTGCTTAGAAATATCTGCCTTTATTTAGCATTAATAGATTAAAGATAGATAAGTAATATTAATTAACAGGTCACAACTAAATGTGGTCATTTCTTCTCAAAACAGACTGCTCATCCTCTACCAAGAACAGAATCCCCATTTCCTCCTGTCTATGACCCTATAAGCACGCCTGCCCCCCTCTGTCACAGGACAGGGCAACTAAGACCCAGAGGCCCCCATAAATGACACTGAAAGCTTAAGGCCCTACTCCCCAAGCACCCAACAATGGCAGGGAAGGAAAATGTTTTCTTAAAAAAAAAACAAACTCTTTGCTAGGTTCAACTCTATGGCTTCCAGGACAAAGCAGCAGGGGAATAGAAGAAAAAGCAATGGTACATCATCATTCACTCCTCTCACCAAAGTCATTAAGTACCTACTATGTGCCGGGCCACATCATGCTGTGGGTTCAAGATGGGCCCGCTCTCTCAGGGCCTTGCCACCGAGCAAGGCCGTAACTCTGGGTGGAGTGGGCACACACCAGGTCTCGTTCGAAGTTCCAGCCAGTGGGTGATGTAGCACAAGGTACTAACCTCCCTCAACTGATTAGTCCTTGTACTAGGTCCTTATTGCTGCTGTGATAAATTACCAACAACCTGGTGACTTTAAACAAGACTCTTGCAGTTCTGGAGGTCAGAAATCCAGAAACTGTCTCACTGGGCTCAGACTGAGGTATCAGCAGGGCTAAGTTCCTCCTGGATGCTCTAGGGGAGAAGGTTCCTGGCCGTTTCCACCATCTAGAGGCTGCCTGCATTCCTTGGCCTGTGTCCCTTCCTCCATCTTCGAGGCCTGACCTCTGTCTCTGATCCTCCCACTTGCCTCTTTTTTTTTTTTAATTTTAATTGTGGTAAAATATGAATAGCATGAAATTTACCATCTTAACTATTTTTAAGTGTACAGTTCAGTAGTATTCAGGACATTCACATTGTTGTATAACCCATCTCTAGACCTTTCTCACCTTGCAAAACTGAAACTCTGACCCCAATTACATAGTAACTCCTCATTTCACCCTCTTCCCGCCTCCCGGCAACCATCATTCTACATTCTGTCCCTATGAGTTTGACTCCTCCAGATAGCTCATATAAAAGAAATAATATTTTTTATTTTTGTAACTGGCTTATTTCATTTAGTAGAATGTAACAGAATTCATCCATGTTGTAGCAGGTGTCAGAATTTTCTTCTTTTTTAAGGCTGAATAATATTCTATTGTATGTATATACCACATTTTGTTTATTCATTCATTCATTGATGGATATTTGGGTTGCTTTCACCTTTAGGCTACTGCGAATAATGCTGTTATGAACATGAGTATATAATATCTCTTTGAGATCCTGCTTTCAATTTTGTTGGATATATCCCCAGAAGTAGAATTGCTGGGTCATATGACAATTCTATGTTTAATTTTTTTGAGGAACTGCCATGCTGTTTTCCCACAGCTGCTGCACCAATTTACATTCCCACCAACAGTACACAAAGGTTCCTTCTCCACATCCTCACCAACACTTGTTATTTTCTGTTCTCCTTGTTCAGAGGTAATATCTCATGATTTCAATTTGTATGTCCCTAATGATTAGTGATGTGGAGGATCTTTACATATGCTTGTTGGCCAACTGTAAATCTTGGAGAAATGATCCTTTGCTCATTTTTAATCAGATTATTTGTTTTGTTGTGGTTGTTCAGTTTTAGGAGTTCTTTATTATTCTGAATATTGAACCCTTATCAGATACATATTTTCTACCATTCCACTATCTTTTCACTCTGATTATGTCTTTAATGAGCAGAAATTTTTAATTTTTATATAGTCCAATTTATCTATTTTTATTTTTGTTGACTGTATGCCTCCCTCTTAGAAAGCCCCTGGTGATTTACTCCTATCTTAAGAGCCTTAACCACAGCTGTGAAATCAGTTTTGCCACGTAAGGAAACATATTCACGGTTCTGGGGATTAGGATGTGGACAGCTTTGGAGGGGTCATTATTCAGCCCACTTCATCTTTAAAGTGAAAATAATGGCAGCATCTAACTCAAAGGCTGTTATGACAACTAACTAAAATAATACAGCTGAGTTTAGAAGAGTACCTGGGCTATGGTAAATGTGAACGATTCCTCTAACACAGTACCAAGTGTCAGAGGAGATACACTGCGAGGAAGGGGGCCGGGAGGAATAGCGATGCTGGGGCCGCTCGGGTACCAGACTAATGTGGTGAGTAAGAAATGAGTAGGATTTGTAGGATCTGAAAAGGGAGGCCAGAAGGGAAAATTCTAAATTTTCTTCCACATTCTTACATTGGCATAAACATCTAAGAAATCTCATCTCTTTTCCCAGAAGCCACGTCTGCTTTCAGTCAGTAGCTACAAGGTGATTTTCTTTTTATAAGGAAACATTCAGCTGATTTAGAATAAAGGGGATTTTTTTAAAGCAGCAGCAGCAGCTCACATTTATTAAATTTGTCCTCAAAGTTTAAAAATAGATCTAAAAATTTGGTGACAGCCCTGCCCACCCTCAACCACCAGCACCGGCAAGATTGGCAAAGCATGCTTTCAGACTCTGGCTGTTTTAAAATTTCACCTCTGCTTATCTCTTTCCCCTGGGAGGTTCACAGTAAATAAAAGGTGAATGGAACAATGAAGGAAGCTCATCGCTACTGATGCTGCTCTCATTTTGCCTTTCATACGTACTGAAGCTGCAATAATTAACTAGCTGAGATGTACAACAATTTCCCAACTTGTCTCCCCTGCCCCATGATAAACCCTCTCCCTGCCCCCCACACCCACAGCGGTGGCTTAGCTTCGGCTCCTGCAGGGCTTCGGCAAGTCTGCTTGGAGGTTAATTGGTTCTGAACCCAGCGCACACTGGGGAGCCCAAGAAATGAGTAGCGTGGCTTTAGGTCACACATAGGAGATGTGTTGATAACAACTCATTGCACTGGTACCAATTTTCCAACTGACTGCAATCAAACACACATGCTGACTGCAGTGTATGAGATTTTTACCCAGCTACAAACACAGATGCAGAGAATCACAAGCTTTACGATCCTCCTGAGCTCTCTTTTCGCTTATGTCCATTTGGGCCAACCACCCCAGCCCCACAATAAGAGGCACCTCCAAAAGCTTCAATACAGAAAAGGCATGCAGGTGATTGTTTCAAGGCTCCCGGGTGTGTAAGTGGGGAGAAAGCAGTCAGTAATACATGGCCTCAACCAAAATCAAGAGCATCATTTTATAATTTACACCGTACCTTATAAATGAGAGATTTTAATTCGATACATGTTGTCCACAACCCCAATAATCACTCAGGGTGAGGCTAAAGTCTACCTAACATAATGGGCTCAGGCATTTCCAGACACACTGAAAAATTCTGGATGGCATTTGTCTTGGAGCATAGATAATATGGGCAAAGAACTGTGTTCTCCTTGAAGGAAAAGAAACAGACACAGAATTATTTGTGCTGCCTATGTTGGAAGAAATAGAATATGCTGAGTTTGTAAAATGAAATATATGCTCACAGTATGAAGATTAAAATGATGTCAAAATTTTCCAACACTGATCCCTAATTCAGCGATTTTTAAAAATTTTGGTATCATTAATCTACAATTACATGTGCAATATTATTGTTATTAAACTACCCACTTCATCAGGTCCCCCCCACCAACCCCATTACAGTCACTGTCCATCAGCGTACTGAGATACTATAGAGTCACTACTTGTCTTCTCTGAGTTGTACAGCCCTCCCCGTGCCCCCCACCTTATGTCTGCTAATCGTAATGCCCCATTTTCCCCCTTGTCCCTCCCTTCCCGCCCATCCTCCCCAGTCCCTTTCCCTTTGGTAACTATTAGTCCGTTCTTGGGTTCTGTGAGTCTGCTGCTGTTTTGTCCCTTCAGTTTTATTCTTTGTTCTTATACTCCACATATGAGTGAAATCATTTGATACTTGTCTTTTTCAACTTGGCTTATTTCACTGAGCATAATACTCTCTAGCTCCATCCATGTTGTTGCAAATGGTAGGATTTGTTTTCTTCTTATGGCTGAATAATATTCCACTGTGTATATGTGCCACATCTTCTTTATCCATTCATCGCCTGATGGACACTTAGGTTGCTTCCATTTCTTGGCTATTGTAAATAGTGCTGCAATAAACATAGGGGTGCATCTGTCTTTTTGAAACTGGGCTGCTGCATGCTTAGGGTAAATTCCTAGGAGTGGGATTCTTGGGTAAAATGGTATTTCTATTTTGAGTTTTTTGAGGAACCTCCATACTGCTTTCCACAATGGTTGAACTAATTTATGTTCCCACCAGCAGTGTAGGAGGGTTCCCTTTTCTCCACATCCTCGCCAACATTTGTTGTTGTTTGTGTGTTGGATGTTGGCCATCCTCACTGGTGTGAGGTGATATCTCATTGTGGTTTAAATCTGCATTTATCTGATGATTAGTGATGTGGAGCATCTTTTCATATGCCTGTTGGCCATCTGAATTTCTTCTTTGGAGAAGTGTCTATTCGTGTCCTCTGCCCATTTCTTAACTGGATTATTTGCTTTTTGTTTGCTGAGGTGCGTGAGTTCTTTATATATTTTGGATGTCAACCCCTTATCGGATATGTCATTTATGAATATATTCTCCCATACTGTAGGATGTTTTTTTGTTCTACTGATGGTGTCCTTTGCTGTACAGAAGCTTTTCAGCTTGATATAGTCCCACTTGTTCATTTTGCTTTTGTTTCCCTTGCCTAGGAAGATATGTTCATGAAGAAGTTGCTCATGTTTATGTCCAAGAGATTTTTTGCCTATGTTTTGTTCTAAGAGTTTTAAGGTTTCGTGACTTATATTCAGGTCTTTGATCCATTTTGAATTTACTTTTGTGTATGGGGTTAGACAATGATCCAGTTTCATTCTCTTACATGTAGCTGTCCAGTTTTTCCAAAACCGGCTGCTGAAGAGGCTGTCATTTCCCCATTGTATATCCATGGCTCCTTTATAGTACATTAATTGACCGTATATATTTGGGTTATTATCTAGACTCTCTATTCTGTTCCACTGGTCTGTGGGTCTGTTCTTGTTCCAGTACCAAATTGTCTTGATTACTGGGGCTTTGAGGTACAGCTTGAAGTTGGGAAGCGAGATCCTTCCTGCTTTATTCTTCCTTCTCAGGATTGCTTTGGCTATTCAGGGTCTCTTGTTGGTACCATATGAATTTTAGAACTATTTGTTCCAGTTCATTGAAGAATGCTGTTGGTATTTTGATAGGGATTGCATTGAATCTATAGATTGCTTTAAGTAGCATAGCCATTTTGACAATATTTATTCTTCCTAGCCAAGAGCATAGGATGAATTTCCATTTGTTACTGTCCTCTTTAATTTCTCTTAGGAGTGTCTTGTAGTTTTCAGGGTATATATAGGTCTTTCACTTCCTTCATTAGGTTTATTCCTAGGTATTTTATTCTTTTGGATGCAATTGTGAATGGAATTGTTTTCCTGATATCTCCTTCTGTTAGCTCATCATTACTGTATAGGAAAGCAACAGATTTCTGTGTATTAATTTTGTATCCTGCAACTTTGCTGAATTCAGATATTAGTTCTAGTAGTTTTGGAGTGGAGTCTTTAGGGTTTTTTTATGTACAACATCATGTTGTCCACAAATAGTGACAGTTTGACTTCTTCTTTACCAATCTGGATGCCTTGTATTTCTTTGTTTTGTGTGATTGCCGTGGCTCGGACCTCCAGTACTATGTTGAATAACAGTGGAGAGAGTGGGCATCCCTGTCTTGTTCCCGATCTTAGGTGAAAAGCTTTCAGTTTCTGGCTGTAAGCATGATGTTGGCTGTGGGTTTGTCATATATGGCCTTTATTATGTTGAGGTATTTGCCCTCTATACCCATTTTGTTAAGAGTTTTTATCATGAATGGCTGTTGAATTTTGTCAAATGCTTTTTCAGCATCTATGGAGATGATCATGTGGTTTTTGTTGTTCTTGTTCATGTGGTGGATGGTGTTGATGGATTTTCGAATGTCGTACCATCCTTGCATCCCTGGGATGAATCCCACTTGATCATGGTGTATGATCCTCTTGATGTATTTTTGAATTCGGTTTGCTAATATTTTGTTAAGTATTTTTGCATCTATGTTCATCAGGGATATTGGTCTGTAATTTTCTTTTTTGGTGGGGTCTTTACCTGGTTTCGGTATTAGAGTGATGCTGGCTTCATAGAATGAGTTTGGAAGTATTCCCTCCTCTTCTGTTTTTTGGAAAACTTTAAGGAGAATGGGTGTTATTTCTTCTCTATATGTCTGGTAAAATTCAGCAGTGAATCCATCTGGCCCAGGGGTTTTGTTCTTGGGTAGTTTTTTGATTACCAATTCAATTTTGTTGCTGGTAATTGGTCTGTTTAGATTTTCTGTTTCTTCCTTGGTCAGTCTTGGAAGGTTGTATTTTTCTAAGAAGTTGTCCATTTCTTCTAGGTTTTCTAGCTTGTTAGCATATAGATTTTCATAGTATTCTCTTATAATTCTTTGTATTTCTGTGGGGTCCTCGTGATTTTTCCTTTCTCATTTCTGATTCTGTTTATGTGTGTAGATTCTCTTTTTCTCTTAATAAGTCTGGCTAGGGGTTTATGTATTTTGTTTATTTTTTCAAAGAACCAGCTCTTGGTTTCATTGATTTTTTTCTATCATTTTATTCTTCTCAATTTTATTTATTTCTTCTCTGATCTTTATTATGTCCCTCCTTCTGGTGACTTTGGGCCTCATTTGTTCTTCTTTTTCCAATTTCAATAATTGTGACTTTAGACTATTCATTTGGGATTGTTCTTCCTTCTTTAAATAGGCCTGGATTGCAATACACTTTCTTCTTAGAACTACCTTTGCTGCGTCCCACAGAAGTTGTGGCTTTGTGTTGTTGTTGTCATTTGTCTCCATATATTGCTTGATCTCTGTTTTAATTTGGTCGTTGATCCATTGATTAATTAGGAGAATGTTGTTAAGCCTCCATGTGTTTGTGAGCCTTTTTGTTTTCTTTGTACAATTTATCTCTAGTTTTATACCTTTGTGATCTGAGAAGTTGGTTGGTAGAATTTCAATCTTTTTCAGTTTACTGAGGTTCTTTTTGTGGCCTAGTATGTGGTCTATTCTGGAAAATGTTCCATGTGCACTTGAGAAGAATGTGTATCCTGCTGCTTTTGGGTGTAGATTTCTGTAGATGTCTGTTAGGTCCATGTGTTCTGGTGTGTTGTTCAGTGCCTCTGTGTCATTACTTATTTTCTGTCTGGTTGATCTGTCCTTTGGAGTGAGTGGTGTGTTGAAGTCTCCTAAAATGAATGCGTTGCTTTCTATTTCCTCCTTTAATTCTGTTAGTATTTGTTTCACATATGCCAGCACTCCTGTGTTGGGTGAATATATTTTTATAATGGGTATATCCTCTTGTTGGACTGACCCCTTTATCATTACGTAATGTCTTATTTATCTCTTCTCACTTTCTTCATTTTGAAGTCTATTTTGTCTGATACAAGTACTGCAACACCTGCTTTCTTCTCCTTGTTGTTTGCATGAAATATCTTTTTCCATCCCTTCACTTTTAGTCTGTGTATATCTTTGGGTTTGAGGTGAGTCTCTTGTAAGCAGCGTATAGATGGGTCTTGCTTTTTTATCCATTCTATTATTCTGTATCTTTTGATTGGTGCATTCAGTCCATTTATATTTAGGGTGATTATTGATAGATATGTACTTATTGCCATTGCTGGCTTTGGATTCGTGGTTACCAAAGGTTCAGGGATATCTTCTTTACTATCTAATAGTCTGCCTTAATTCTCTTATTAAGGTATTATAAACACAGTCTGATGATTCTTTATTTCTCTCCCTTCTTATTCTTCCTCCTCCATTCTTTATATGTTAGGTGTTTTATTCTGTACTTTTTTGTATTTCCTTTAACTGTTTTTGTGGATAGTTCATTTTATTTTTTGCCTTTAGTTAGTATTTGGATGGTGTGCTTTCTTTGCTATGATTTTATTTTCTCTGGTGACATCTATTTAGCCTTAGGAGTGCTTCCATCTAGAGCAGTCCCTTTAAGATATCCTGTAGAAGTGGTTTGTGGGAGGCAAATTCCCTCAACTTTTGCTTGCCTGGGAATTGTTTAATCCCTCCCTCATAAATCCATCATAATTTAAATGATAATGGTGCTGGATACAGTATTCTTGGTTCAAGGCCCTTCTGCTTCATTGCATTAAATATATCATGCCATTCTCTTCTGGCCTGTAAGGTTTCTGTTGAGAAGTCTGATGATAGCCTGATGGGTTTTCCTTTGTAGGTGATCTTTTTTCTCTCTCTGGGTGCCTTTAATACTCTGTCCTTGTCTTTGATCTTTGCCATTTTAATTATTATATGTCTTGGTGTTGTCCTCCTTGGGTCCCTTGCGTTGGGAGATCTGTGGGCTTCCATGGTCTCAGAGACTATTTCCTTCCCTAGCTTGAGGAAGTTTTCAGCAATTATTTCTTCAAAGACACTTTCTATCCCTTTTTCTCCCTCTTCTTCTTCTGGTACCCCTATAATGTGAATATTGTTCCATTTGGATTGGTCACAGAGTTCTCTTAACATTCTTTCATTCCTAGAGATCCTTTTATGTCTCTCTGCCTCAGCTTCTCTGTACTCCTGTTCTCTGATTTCTATTCCATTAAAAGTCTCTTGCACCTCATCCGGTTTGCTCTTAAGTCTTTCTATTGACTGTTTCATTTTTGTTATCTCCCTGTGGATTTCATCCCTTAGCTCTTGCATATTTCTCTGTAGGTCCATCAGAATGTTTATGACTTTTATTTTGAATTCTTTTTCAGAAAGATTGATTATATCTATCCCACCAGGCCCTCTCTCCCAATTCTGTGATTTTTTATGAGTAATCCCATGGTCTAATTTATGAGTCAACATATGAGTATAATATTAACTATTTAAGACATTTCCTACATCCACAAAAGCCTAGATGTGACTGTTGAAGACATTCAGGTTGAAAAGACAGAAAGATCTTATGTCTTGTGTTACTGATGCCCAAGTTCCACACATTAAGTATTTTTTAAATTAGTAAGGTCTAGACAGTTTCCTCTCTTGAAACAGAGAAAACCTCTTAAGTAGAAAGAGGCTTTCAATTTTATATAAAGATTACATTGAACATTATTTTAGAGCTGCATTACAATTTATTTTAATTGCAAACAGTCACTGTATGTTTTCACTCCTTTTCAAATCAATATTATTATTGACTTAGCACACCTTACCCCCCCCAAAAAATGTATTATCTTTATTATTCTAGAGACAGACACACAAAATTATGGTACATTTTCACAGCTGACCATACTCATGACGTAAGTAACAAAATGCACATGGGGCACTTTATGTTTTTCTCAAGTAGATGTTTAATACAGTATGTGCTTTTAGTAAGCCAAAAGATGAACTCTTACATTCCAGTTTGAGTACTAGAGTAATAAAGATAAGTAAAACCCCTAGAAATGTCTCCAAACTTAATGTAGTCATTGGCTTTAGCCTTCCTTCTCATCAATATTATGGATCATTTCTAAATGGCAGATAAGATGCCCAATATCATACAATCAGAAATTAAAATCCAGAGTTTTATCCTAAAGTTCTCATGTTGAAATCTGACAATGAAAATTTCAGCCTACAATCCTTCTTTCCCATTAAAACCTATACATATAGTATAGACTTTAAGACCAAGAGTTCTTAGTCTGGGATTCACGGACAAAAGTCTAAATTTTTTAATGGGCAAAGGTTATGAACAGATGGTTCACCAAAGAAGAAGTATATATGGCTAACAGACATAGAAAATATAAACTTAGTAGTAACCAGAGATGCAAAAATCAAACAATGAGATACACTGTGAGATACACTGAATTTTTAGGGGAGATTCTACCCAGGGGGAATGGAGCCTTCTCCTATGCTACTGGTGGTTGTCTGAGTTGGCACACTTTGGTGAAGACCACTTGGAAATCAGGATCATAGTCTTAAAAAAAAAGACCCAAATACTCATATTCTAAACCCAGTAATTCAGCTTATAGGCACTTATCCAAGGGAAGTAGTCACTGATGTGCTCAAAGCTGGATTTAAAGGATGTTCACAAATAAAGAATGTTCTTTATGAGAAAATTGGAGCAATCTAAGATATCAACAACTGGAACACAGTAACGTAGAACTGGGTATTTTCCAAGTCAACTATTGAGAGTAACTGGGATGCCTAGGAGTCCTCAAGGCTGTAGGGAGGGTAACCATGGACAATGAGCTTCAGCGGATGGGCCTGGGCTGTCCACTACTGCCTCAATGGTACGCCTCTGCTTCTATCTGTCTTGCCTTTGAGGAGAGAGTTCTGCAACTTTAAAAAGCTTGCAAAACACTACCAGTGTTGTAGGAAATTAGGTGACATTATGTTAAACTTAACAGTTGGTTACAGTGACGTCTGTGGATCCATGTAAAACGAGGTTGTTTCTTAAGAACGTAATTTTAGTGCACTATTTTTAATTTTTCTCCTTTGCTAAACATTTGCTTTATTTTAGGTACTTTATCCTAAAAATAGTAATAGCTACTCAATACTTCAAATTGTTGTTATCGTTTTGTTATGTGTATTTTACCACAGTTAGAACTAGAAAAAAAAATGGTTACAAAACACTACCATTATGATCCGATTTTTGTAGAAAAATAATACATACTTATCTATGCTTAAGATAAATGACTGGAAAGCTAGAAAGCAAATTCTCAACCAGGTTATCTTTAGAAGGTGGGATGAGAGATTTTTTTCCCCTCATGTTCTTTTCTTCATTTCACAAATTTTAAATATGTACAATATTTAAGAAAGAAAATAGCCGTGTTGGTGGTAAAAGTTAGAGATTCAAAAAAAACGAATTAAAGTGGAAGGGAAAAAACACCTTAGGAAATTTATCTAAATTATTGTTGATGACAGGGTTCAAATTATTAATGACAATGAGAGAGACCTTTCTGCTTGCGGGGAGTGATGTCAGGAGAAATTCATCGCTAACAGCTCAAATAGCTGAAGAGCAGTCTTTCCAAAAAGGGAGTTACCAGTCACCTCTAATAGCTTCGGGGAGCTTTGGGACCCTTGCAAAAAGAAGAAGAAAGCAAGAAAAGAAAAAAGAAATGGAAGGAGAGAGGTCAAAGATAGCAATCAGAAAATTAAGCTCAGAACAGGTGGAGGCCAGTTTTTAAATATTCAAGGGGAAAACTCGACATAATAAGGCATATTTCTATAGCTTCCTGAGTCACCACCCACACTCCCTTGTTTCCTCTCCTTTGCAACATTGAACAGTGAACATGAAAATTAACAGGAGCTGTTATAACGACTCCCAGGAGGAGTGGTTTCAGCCTGAAAGTCAAACAAAGCATTCAGAATTCTGGGAATATCCCATGGAGATGGGCGAGGATGAAAGTAATGCAAAATGAGAAATGTGTGGGTGGTTTGTCAGGGAAACGGGGCGCAGAGGATGTAAGCCCCAAATCAAGTACAATTCCAAAACTTCCAGCTCTCCCCTCCGCTTCCCCAACCCGTTGCGACAGGTGTCACATGACCACGAGGAACCCTATTCATTGGGTGGGGCTTTGTGTGCACCTATTTTTATCTGCTTGTAGCATATTTGCACTAGTCAAAAAACAGATGTGGCATCAACCCAGTCCAGCCCACTCTGCCTGACAAGAGTTCCCGGAGCAAACCATATACTCCAAGAGAGTGAAAAAGAACCACAGACCCAGACTGATGGACACAGACACACAGACGCATGAACATACAGACAGACACAAACCCAGAGACACTTCCACAGCTAGGGTCACAGATGGATAAACACACACAGAGAAAGACACACAAAGATGGGGACACAGAGACACAGACAGAGACACACACACAGACACAGTGGGAGCAGACACCCATCAGAGGAGAGCCCCCAGGCCCCAGAGGCCATCCATGGTGAAAGTAACCTCTCTCTTTCCACGTCTAGCCCACTGAGCTGTCACTCATTCCAGGGGCTCCTTTGTCCTAGACCATGACTTGCCCTTTGGCATTCTACCTCACTTCCACTTATTCAAATGGAGCAGAAAATGCATTTTTATTTTCTGTAACCGTAAAGCCACAGTTTCATGTGCATTTCTGAATCACCCGCATTCACCAGTCTTTTACCTGCTGCTTCCACAGATGTCAGCTCCTATCTACCTGTGAATTCAAATGCAAATTTCACCAAGTAATGGGAAGTCTTATACACACACACACACACACATCTATGAGAATCATCACTTTCAGAACTGCTAAATGAACAGCCAGGGTGGGTGCCTGGATGGGCGTGTCCCCACCAGGCCCCAGCTGACAGCACCACTGTGTGAAAGGCATGTAACTTTAGGGTCCTGTCCTGAGAACACCCTAGCACCCAGGGCTACCCTCTGTGGGGAACAGAATTAGCCAGCTGTTTGGTCAGCACTTGCAAATGCTACAGGACTTGAAAAGGCAGGATCCTGGGAAACCAGTGACTCTGCTGTCCCCACAGTCAGATGGTCCTCTCATCTCAAAAAAATCTCCCTGTCATTTGTAACTGTATGGTCTTTTTTGAGGGTTGTACCCTGGTTTTTATCTTTTTCCTATTCTCTGGTATAAATATAAGTACTTGATTTCCTACTCTGTAGTGTGTGGTTTGATTTTTATTTCTTAACTTTTATAAACAGCTATCTGAGCAAAGTAAAAATAAATCTCAGCATATATCCTTTTGATAGTCTTCAGGGATGCTGACCTGGTTAACTTTTAAACCCAAGGAAATTGTAGTTTGTACTGTTTTCCCCAATAAACTTGGAGAACTCATTAAAACACAGAAAAATAAATCTTCACCTTTATATCTTTAAAACAATATTCTCAAAATATAAAGAATTCCAGGAAGGTTTTGACTAGAAAAAAGTAATAGTTGCAAGGGCCACCCTACTTCACAAAGCTGGACTTCAAAACACTGCCAGACTTGCCAACAGGCCATCTGAGTGTGGCTCCATCCGGGCTTCTGAGGGTGGGAGGTGAGAAGTATAGTTAACAGCTGAACAGCACTTCCCCCATTCTCTTCCCCAAGGGCCTCTCTATCTAGTAGTGTCACACAGAAGTTTCACAAAGATTCTTTCACTAGTCTCCAGAGCACAGGCTGTGGAAGTTCCATCTGCAGCCTGACATCAGAGGATTTTATGAACTCAAGGCAGAAGTGGTCCACTCTGACCTGAGACAACTGTCTTCACAGGTCTTCACAAGCACAGTACAAAAAGACAGCAGTCAATGTCCAGCAACACCCCTCCAATTCCTGTCAGCCTGGCTGAGGTGAGGCACCACAGCACTGTCAGAGGCTCCACAATAGGCCAGGCAAGTAATGTCAAAGAACTAGACAAGGGTTTCTTTTCTTTTATATTCACTTGGCTTCTAGACAATCTAAATATTGGGTGGGCTTGGTTTTCTTCCAATGAACTGCTCTTATTTACCTTATAAGCCTTTTCGGGAAAGTTTTAACTCACATTAAATCAATTACTAATTCAAACATGCCCCGTTCAATGTTTCTCATGAAGTATTAGTGCTATTATCTTAAACAGACATGCCTGCTTACTCTAAATCATTCGTTACTGGGGAAAATTTAGTGTAAACATTAACTCCAAATGGAAGAATGAGCTATATTAGTCAAGTGTTGACTCCAGTCCGCTAGTAAACCATACAACAAATTAGTGCTTGCTCTGTTCTGAATTCCAGGGCCCTCGATGTCACCATTCTGCATTACAGGCACCTCTGGTCCATGTTTATTCATATTTCTCAGAGACTCACTCCCATTTGTGCTTCTTAATGACCCAAAGGCCCTAAAGTTCTGGCTTAACTGGCGTTAAAGAAAATTACCTTCTTAATTATAGCTAGGAAAGTATCTTGGCAGCTATGTTTTCACTGAAACAGCTGTAATATCGAAAGATTTGCAAACTACTTCACATTTATTATCCCCCATTGATATTTAATAATTTCACTCTCAAGCAGTACAGCCTAATTTACCCCTGTGTGTACCAGTAAAAATAAGCTGGTACCCTTATCCCAAGTGCCCACAGGGAGCAGGGATGTCAGCTGATATTTAGCAGGGACATGATTAGACCAAAGGATGACAGAGTGTGCCAAGAATTCACACCCCAAAAAACGATTTAGCTGCTTCCATCACTTTACAGAACATAAAGACCCCAGAAAATACTTTCTTCGAAATAATCTAAAGTCAGAATCCTCAAAACACTATACACTGATAAGTGGTCACACTTCCACGGCGGACCTGGAACCACTCGGCACAGTTGCCGGGCATCTGCTACAGACATGTTTTATGACCTGGGCCTGTAGATTCTTGCTCAGGTGGCTTAGCAGAGCCTAAAAGAAGAATCCTGGGGAGGAATGAAAGCAGGAGGGAAATATGATGCAACTCACAGATGCAACTCTTTGGAGCAAACTCCCAAAAGGCATGGGGGCAGGTGGGAGAATGAGATGTCCACTAGGCAGTGACATCCCCCGGGCTGACGGACAATAGAATTAAGTGTCAATCTAGCTTGACAGGCTGGCTCTTGAAGCCAAATCCTCTCATAGTTTTCACTGGAGCCCTTGCCATCCTAACTGTTTTAATGTACCTCCAATTTATACCAAGTTGCCAACCACCTGCCACCCGAATCCACACCACAACAGCACAGAGCCACCGAGACTGGGAAGGCCCACTTGAAGATGACTGAGCATTCAAGACAAAGTTGGATCAAGGTCCCTTTAGCTTCCCTAAGCCTCTCCAACTCCCATTAGCTGTCCTTAAGCATTTGGGGGTAAATAGAAAAGATGAGCCCTCAAGGCCTCTGGAGGACAATGCAGTTTGAAGACCCACAGCCCATCCCCCATTTCACTATGGACTTCAGCTTCCACCACCAATGGGCTGGGGCTGTGTGGGGAAAGAGCCTGCTGCCACTGGGACCCTTCCGGAAGAAGCTGCCTGCCACAGCTAAGGGGAAAATCCCACAGAGAGGAGAGGAAGTCAACAGAAAGAGCTGGGGCTGAAAAGTTATAATGTTCAACTCAGCCATGTGCAAACGGAAATACCAGGGCATACAGCAGGCCAAGGCCCGGAGTGCCCACACCTGCTGGCTTTCTGGGTTGTCTTCCCAAGAAGCTCTAAAGACCTGGGGCTCCTGGTCTTATCCCCTGAATTCCCTTTTTCCCTAAATGACTCAATAACCCCAGGCTCGCTATTTGAAATAATCTGAATGTGCTGCTGCTCCTTATACCCTGAAGGGCCTGTCTAAAGCCTCACTCATCCGCTAAGTATCAGCAGGGGAGCGAGCGTGCATGCACCATGGCAGGCCCCGCACCTGGAGCTCAGGACATGACCACTGGTTGCAAGAGCCTTAAGCACACGTCCTCCAGCACCTTGCTTCACCTGCTCGGAAGTGACTGCAGGGGAAGAGGGGAGGTTCGGAGCAGTGGTTTCCGTGAGGTTATGGGAGGCCTAGGACCCTCAGAGGCAGTGAGCTGGCCCTGAACCCTCCACGAACACTTTCATAACTACTCCTCTCCTCCTGACCCCCCAGGGAATAAGAAGAACGGGTTCTTCTCAGGAAATATAGCAGCAGAAAGGTCAAAGAACATGGCAGTGAAGAAAAGAAAACAGGAAAATTCTGGCTTCCCCTCTTAGAAGCATTCAATTTCCCCTCGACCTGATGAATCTGGCAACAAGGCAGATCAGAGGCAATATGCAAGGCCTGATCTCCTCACATGCTTCCCGAGGACCTGGGAATGAGGGCGACAGGTAGGGAAGCTCAATGGGAAATCCACTGCCTTCTGAGGAAGAGACCATGACTTCTCCACCTATGAGGAGTAGTGAGCTACAGACCGTTTAAGCAGCAGGGGCTCCCAGGAGTGACAAGTTGGGCTGCTTGCAAGGGCAGAACTGACCAGTGGACTTTGGGAGATTAGTGAGGACAACAGATGAGAAAGTTATTACACCTGAGTCCAGCTTTTTGCCGCTTTCTATTTTACCACTGCGTAGTAACAACATGTTACTTTACTTTTTGGTGCCATTTCTCTTCATGAATCCACTCGTTCATCTTGTTCAACAGTGAAGCTAATGTTCAGGAAGATGGAGGTGAGAGCCAGATGCTCTAACATCACATGCTGGGGGCTGGATTTCCCATTATCTGCTGGGCTTTAGAGGTCCAGTTTCCAGGAAAACAGTGCACTGAACAAACAACTATGCTGATCAGCGCTTACATGCACTTTCTAAATGTGAGCAGTACATCTATAGTCATTGCCTTCGGATAAATTCCTAGAAATGGAATTACTGACACAGTGCATATGAAACTATGTGTGAAGATTTACATACAAAGGTGATCATCACAATTTGATTTTCAATGGCAAAAAAGATGGGAAACTTGACGTCTGCCCTCAAGTGGCTAAACAGACTGTGGCATATTATATTCTTACAATGGGACTTAAAACGTTCTCTGAAGAGATTTTATGATTTTGGGGAAGTGCTCCTAATACATGAAGGAGACAAAGGATCAATGTAGTTAAGACAATGTACCAGTGCCTCTGCAAATCTAATAAATGTAAGAATCCCCCGAGAGCTGGTGAAAATGCAGATTCTGATTCAGTAGGTCTGAGATTCTGTACTTCTAATGATTTCCCAGGTAATGGGATTGTATTTCCCCATATTTTATAATCAGAAAAAAATATTTCTTTTAAGTTTTAAATAAAACTTTATATGAAACATCCAGAAAAGGTAGATCGGCAGATCTATACTAGACAGAAAGTACAAGTGGGGCTGGGGGTGGAAACACAAACTAACTATACGTGGGCATGAAGGCTTTTACTGGGGTGCTAAACACATTCCCAAGTGTTTTATGGGGATGGTTGCACAATGGTGTACATTTACGAAGCCTCCCTGAAATATATACCTGAAATGAGTGAGTTATATGCTATATAAAATGTACCTTGATAAAGTTTTTTTAAAACAGTTTTAAATTGCAAGATTTTTTAAACAATCACATGACATTCTAAAAATAAAACGAAACTTGAAAAAATTTAAAAACAATAATAATCTGAGGGCAGGGGGAGTGGGGAGTGTTAGTGTTTAATGCATGACCTAAGTCTTACTTTGCAAAGATGAAAATGTTTTGGAAATAGATTGTGATGATGGTTGTATAACAGTGTGACTGTATTTCATGGCACAGAACTGTACACTTAAAATGGTTAAAATGGTAAATTTTATGTTATGTATAATTTACCACAATAAAAATAATGATAATTAAATAACTAAATACAAACACTAGCTGCTTTCAAGTGTTACCAAAAAGGGGTTTATTTCCTTCTGCATCCACAGCATGATTCCTGCAGAGGTCCCATCCTGGCTTGGCAACACTATAGTGGTTGAATGGTGCCCCACCCCCCCCAGAAAAGATATGTCTATGTCCTCCCTTCCAGAACCTGTGATGTGACCTCATTTGGAAAAGAAATCTTTTCAGATTCAATTAAGTTAAGGATCTTGAGAGGAAGCAAACATTCTGGATTATCTGACTGGGTCCTCAATTCAATGACAAGTGTCTTCATAAGAGACCCACAGAGGAGAAGGCAAACTCTGGAAAAGGAGGTGTGAAGATGGAGGCAGAAATTGGAGTGATGTGGCCACAAGCCAAGGAATCCCAGAAGCTCGCAAAAGCTAGATGAGGCAAGAAATAGAGTCTCCCCTGAAGCTGTTGGAGGGAGCATGGGCTTCTGGCCTCTGCAGCTGTGACAGGATAAATATCCATTGCTGTTAGCCCGCAGTTTTGGGCAATTTGTTGTAGCAGCCACAGGAAACTATCTGCCCACAAGCGAGACAGCCAGGCTGGTTCCACCTGGAGCCCTACCCCTGTGGGCCTGGCTGTGAGTCCCACTGAAATCCCAGGTCACTAACCCCCAAACAGCTGGAGACAGGCCAACTGTGATGGCAGGAGGGAGGAGAGGAAAGGGGGCCTTGTAACACATACACCCCCAAACAGAGAGAATGTGTCATGTTTTTCAAGGCAGGATCTTTCTGGAAACACCTAGTGACATTCTGAGGAATATCAACTAATTAAAGGGCATCTAAAGAATGCAGTAAAGCTGCTCCTGGCCATTATCTTGTCACCACTCTGATGGGTCATGGTGTTGAGGGATCCTCACCATTATATAGGATCTTTCAGACAGATCTCTATTCCCTTTTTAATTGTTTTCAGCAACAAAACGTGCTGGTTACCAGCACCTTCCCATGATCACTGATGCGTCTTTCCAGCTCAAAAACAGACTACTGCAGCTCACTGACCACAGAGTTATCTCCAACCCTTACCCTCATTGCCAAGCCCACTCTTTAAAAAAAACATTTTCTTTATTTGAAAAACCACCCAGTAAGTTTATAGACTAGCAGGCCCTAGAGTTATGAACAACTCTGAAAATGGGGAATAAAATCAAATGAATGCATTTTAAATGTATTCATATTCATTAACTCAAGTCTCAGAAAACAGATGGGGGGAAACTTTAAACATGAAAAAAAAAACCCTCATCTAATTTTATAAATTTAACTACTTCTAGGGTTGGGTATTTATAACTGAAATAAACTATATCCATATCCTTAAGTTTCTATTCCAAGTACATCATGCAATAAATTCACCGGTTCCAATTTTCCAGGGGTTACTTCCAAGACATTAGAGAACTCAATCTCCAAAAATACTCTGTTGGCATCAAAAGACCAACAGAATTACTAAATCCTTCTGGAAAATCCAGGCCACTGTTCCCTAAATGGGCTTAAAATGAACACATATCAATTATTTGACGACCATCTGGTTGCTAACAAGAGAATTCTGGAAACCAAGCTTAAGACAAAAATGCAGAAACCAGCATGAAGTTCAGAAAATCAACAAGACTCAATATTCAAATCACATCTCTCTCCACACTTCCTTACCAGCTTTTTGACCTCTAATTCTGGAATCTTCATTTTCCTCAGTTGCTTATTGCCTGGATTACTTTTCATGGTAAGATTATCACTAAGACTTCCTATGAAATTCTTTGTAAAGATGACGTCAAGAGGAGGTTTGTTTTCTATCCACATATATCTAGGAAACATGGCACATGATTAAGCTAAAGTTAAAACGACTTATTGGCTGCTGGCTTTTGTTATCCAAAAAAATGTTACCACATCACAGAAAAGAAATCTCAAATCTAAAATATTATTTTTAAGAAATACTATATCATGCAATGATTCTATTTGTAGGTGAGTACCTCTGGGGTATGATGTGAGGGGCACGAAAACATATCTATCCAAAAATCTCCTTCCTCCAACACCACTTTCTTCCTGTGTTCCTGAGCCTGACGTTTTCATCATCATTTTTAATAATGGGATCAAACAATGTCAGAACCAAAAGGAGCCTCAGAACGTGTCTGGTTCAACTCCCTAAGTACACAGATATGGTTATGTGCCTTGTCCAATGTAAGGTTTGTTCTGTAACAAATATTTCCTGAGCGCACAGCTAGCACCAAGCACAGTGCCAGGTACTGGGCAAAGAAAGATACCTCCCCACCCTCTGCCCCCCGTTCTCTCTACACTCATAATCTAATCTAGTGAGAAACAAAATTCAAGATGAGAATTTTGAAAGAAAAAGGTATTCTCAGTCACAAGAGCACAAAGGAAAGTCTGCTGGTCTTTGCAAGCCAAAATATTCACCATAAAAATTCTCAGACAATTCAGAATTATTCTCTTAACTGGAGGGTCATGGTGTGCTGCTACATCCTGATGCGCTATGGCACGGAACTATCACAAGCCACAAAACCCTGTATCTGGGGAGGAGGCAAAAAGTAAGGTCGACCTCAGAGACCACGGACAGATGAATGGATAAACAAAATGTGGTCTATCCCGACATAAGGTAGTATTCCGCCTTAGAAAGGAAGGAAATGCTGACACCTGCTACAACATGGATGAACCCTGAGGATGTTATGCTCAGTGAAATAAGGCCGTCACAGAAGGAAGAGGACTTTATGCTTCCACTTCTGTGAGGTACTGAGAGTAGTCAGATTCATAGAGACAGAAAGTAAAATGGGCATTGCAGGGGCTGGGGGCAGGGGGCTGGGAGCTGTTGTCTCATGGGGACAGAGTTTCAGTTTTGCAAGACGTGAAGGTTCTGAAGATGAGCCGCACAACAATGTGAATGTGCTTAGCACTACTGAACTGTACTCTTAAAATAGTTAAGATGGTAAATTTTATGTCATGTGTATTTTACCACAATTTTTTTTTAATTTAAGGTAAAGTAAAATGTACCTAACGAGATGAGGCAAATTCAGTTTCGCAAAGTTTTTTCCACCTTGGGCATCCAATTTTCTCTGCCTGTCTGGGGCCATGGTGGGACTCCGGAGGTCAGAGTAAATAATTCTAAATAATGCAACCAGAAAGGCATTGCCTTCAAAAGAATCAAGGTCAGGGATGGAGCAGAGAGGAAGAACGGGGTAGGACCAGTGAAACCAGATGGGCCCATAGCTGATAACTGCTGAAACCACATGGTGGGTACAAAGGGGTGCATTTTACCTTCTATTTTAGTGTATGTTTGAAACATTTCTAATGGTAACCAATAAAAGTGAAGACCTGGTCAAGAGAATTCCATTTTCTGGGCAAATGCAAGAGCCTACCCCTTAGATATCTAGTGGAGCTGGTTATCTTCATTTAGCACATCCCAGCAAGGCAAAGCATCTGAGACATTTAAATCAATTTATGACTAGCAACAGTGAGATGAAATACTACTGTCATCATACCTATCTTCTTTTTAACTTTTTTGAATAAGATACACTTACATCATTCAAATTTCTAAAATATACACAAGCATAAATACACATACACACATATGCATACAATCTAGATCCCATGACCCCCAGTTACCACTCCCAGGTAAATATCACAACCATTCCTAATTGTAATCATTTCTTGGGCATCTTCCAGTTTCTTTAAGCAAATATCATACATGAGTGTATCATTTACACTGTCCCGCACCTTGCTTTCCTCACGTAACAATATATTTGGAAGGTCTTTCCATAAACAATGTTCTCATTCTTTTATTCTGGCTGTAGAGTATTCCATTGCATGGATATACCATAATTTATTCTTATAAGTCGAAGGGCTTACAAAAATTTTTGTTGTTTCCAATATTTTCCTATTATAAATCACATCCCACCTATGTTGTGAGCAAAATTAATTTTCTTAAAACAAGGCAGCTCGATACAGGCCAAAGCTCAGAAATATACTGCAGGTTGTTTCAGACTACCGCAAAGTAAAGTGAATGTCACAATAAAGTAAGTCATGTGTACTTATTGGTTTCCCAATGTATACAAGTTATGTTTCTACTATACTGTAGTCTATTAAGTACAGAAAAGCACTGTCTAAAAAAGCAATGTACATACCTTAATTTCAAAATGCTTTATTGCTAAAAAAAAAATGGTAACCAAGCTCTGAACTTTCAGTGAGTCATAATCTGTTTGCTGGTGGAAGGTCTTGCCTCGATAATGACAGCTGCTCATGGATCAGGGTAGTAGATGCGGAAGGCTGGGATGGCTGCGGTCATTTCTTAAAATAAGACAACATTGAAGTTTGCTGCATTGACTGATTCTTCCTTTTGTGAACAATTTCTCTGTAGCATGTGATGCTGTTTGATAGCATTTTACCCCACAGAACTTATTTCAAAATTAGAATCAATTCTCTCAAACCCCACTGCCACTTAATTAAGTTTATGTGACATTCTAAATCCTTTGTTGTCAGTTCAACAATCTTCACAGCATCTTCACCAGCAGTAGATTCCATCTCAAGAAATCAGTTTCTCTGCTCATCCATAATGAGTAACTCCTCCATTCAAGTCTGATCATGAGATGCAGCAATTCAGGCACATCTTTAGGCTCCACTTTTACCTCTAGTCCCCTCAAAGTCATCCATGAGGGTTGAAATCAACGTCTGCCATGGTATATTTTGCTTTTTTTCCATCAATGATGAATGAATATTTCTAATGATATCTAGAATGGTGAATATTTTCCAGAAGGTTTTAAATTTATTTTGCCCCAACCCATCAGAGGAATCACCATCTAGGGCAGCTATAGCCCTACAAAATGGATTTCTTAATAATAAGATTTGAAAGTTGAAATAACTTCTTGATCAGGAGAATGGATATTGCTCACAGGCATGAAAAAAAACCATAATCTCATTATCCATCTCCATCAGAGCTCTTGGGTGACCAGGGGCATTGTCAGGGAGCAGTCATATTTTGAAAAGCATCATTTTTCTGAATAGCTCTCAGCAGTAGGCTTAAAATATTCAGTAAACCATGTTGTAAGCAGATGTGCTGTCATCTAGGCTTTGTTGTTCCATTTCTAGACCACAGGCAGAGCTGATTTAGCATCATTCTTAAGGGCTCTAGGATTTTCAGAGTGGTCAATGGACATTGGCTTCAACTTTAAGTCAACAGCTATATAACCCCTAACAAGAGAGTCACAGTCTGTCCTTTGAAGCTTTGAAGCCAGGCATTGACTTCTCCTAACTATGAAGGTCCTGGATGCCATCTTCTTCCAATAGAAGGCTGGTGTGTCTACATTGGAAATCTGCTGTTCAGTGGAGCCACCTTCATTAATGACCTCAGCCACATCTTCTGAGTAACTTGCTGCAGCTTCTACATCAGCACTTGCTGCTTCACCTGCACTTGGATGTTGTGGAGGCGGCTTCTTTCCTTGAACCTCATGAAACAGCCTCTGCTAGCTTCACACTTTTCTTCTGCAGCTTCCTCAGCTCTCTCAAGTCTCCATAAAATTGAAGACAGCCAGAGCCTTGCTCTGGATTAGGTTTTGGCTAAGGGAATGTTGTGCCAGGTTTGATATTCTATCCAGACCACTCAAACTTTTCCATCTTAGCAATAAGACTGTTTCACTTTCTTACCGCTTGTAGGTTTACTGGAGTAGCACTTTTCATTTTCTTCAAGAACTTTTATCCAAGAACTTTGCATCCACAGCTTGGTTAACTGGTGCAAGAGGCCTAGCTTTCAGCCTGTCTCAGCTTTTGACATGCCTTCCTCACTAAGCTCGATAATTCCTAGTTTTTGATTTATAGTGAGATGTGGGACTCCTTTTACTTGAACATTTACAGGCCATTGTAGGGTTATTAACTGGCTTAATTTCAATATTGTTGTGTCTCAGAATAGGGAGGCCAGAGGGACGGGAGAGAGACGGGAATAGCCAGTCAGTGAGACAGTCAGAACATGCACAACATTTATCAATTAAGTTCTCTGTCTTACATGGGAACAGTGCACAGCACCAAAAAACGACTACATCAGTAACATCAAAAATCACTGATCACTTTAATTATTTATTCAAGATTTTTTTATGTGCTACATGCACAGTTGTTTAGATTTCTTTTTTAAAGCCACCTGTCTCTTGTTAATTTATCAAATGGTGTATTTGTGTTGATATTGCAAGTGGGATTTTTTTTATTCCTTTCCTGATCACTGCTAGTTTAAAATAAAAATAGGAGTTATCTCTTTTAAGAAAAGATCACTGATCACAGATCATCATAACAAGTATAATAATAATGAAAATGTTTGAAATATTGCAAGAATTACCAAAATGTAACACAGATTCAAAGTGAGCAAATGCTGTTGGAAAAATGACACAGATAGACTTGCTGGACACAGGGTTGCCACAAGCCTTCAATTTGTTAAAAAAAAAAAATGCAGTATCTGCAAAGTGTAATAAAGTGAAGTGCAAATAAACAAGGTTTGCCTGTACACAGTGGGACTACTACATAGTTAACAATATTATGTTACTGTTTTCATGGGCTGGTAGGCTCCCTCCTCTTCCTGGACCTCTTACCCTTCCAGGTGCTGCCCCAGCTAAACTAGGATCCTCCACAAAGCCTTTCTTGAGTCTCTGGCCTACAGTGGGCACTCCTTTCTTCTTAATATCTATACTACACTTTCTCACATCTGTGTATATTGTTACATATCTTTCACTGTTTGACTTGTGTGGCGCTGGAGGCTGTAACTATTGCCTCTACTACCTCTGTATGGGCACAGCACCTAGCAGAGTGGTTAGCAAATAGACTATGGTCAGTTAACACTATCTGATTAACTGGAGTCCATAAATGCTTCCCTTAATCAAAACTCACAGGTTTTCTAGACCCAACATGTCCTTCAGAGAAGGGTTCTAGCCAGTTTTGCTCTGTGAATTATCATAAAAATCATAATCAAAGTGTGATTCATTGCAAAAAAAAAAATCCAAATTCAACAAACTGAGTCCTCTTGGCATGCTCTGCACACGGAACAGGAAACATCATGACATTCGGAAGGTGCCCGACATCTCAATTCACAGGCAAAATGATATTTAAAAAGCATCTGTAATGGTGACACAGCCAACGTACACAAGAAAGCTACAAGTAACATTTATGTGAGGGAGAGAGAAGCCTTCTCACGTGTAAGATCAAAATACCAGCATCATTCTCAAGCACATTTTAATTTTACTCTACCAGCTATGTCATTCATTTAATCAATCTATTTTGAGAGTAGCCATGGAAAGCCTCTTAGAGGAGGTAACTTCTGAGCCAAAACCTGCACAACAAGCCGGAGCAGCAGACCAGGCCAGGGGACATACCCTGAGAAGCTGCCCACTGCAGGCAGAGGTACACACATGACAGACTGAGTTCCAACAGAATTGGTGTTATGGCTTGAATTGTATTCCCCCCAAAAAAGATGTTAAAGTCCTAATCCCCAGTACCTGTAAATGTGACCTTATTTGGAAATAGGGTCTTTGCAGATGATCAAGTTAAAATGAGGTCTTTTGAGTGGGCCCTCATCCAGTATGACTGACACCTTTAAAAAGAAAGATTTGGACGTGGAGATGTGCCCACAGAGAGCACGCCACGTGAACCTGAAGGCAGAGGTCCAGGTGATGCATGTATAAGCCACCGAATGCCAAGACTGACAGCAAACCGCCAGGAGCCAGGGGAGGGGCCTGGGACAGATTCTCCCTCACAGCCCTCAGAAGGGACCCACGCTGCCGACACGATGATCTTGGCCTTCAGCCTCCAGAACAGTGGAACTCTTCTGATGGGTAAGGCCCCAGAAGGTGGCACTTTGGTGTGGCAGCCTGGGCAGACCCATCCAGTGGGTATCAGGTGCAGCATTTACAGCACACTGAAAGTCACCTTCAACCCATTTTAGCAGCAGAATCCTTGTCCTAAACAGAATTGTACCTGGAACCCCAGTATGTTAAGACATTAAAAGGATGAAAGGGATTACTCAGAATACTTCATTGCTTGCTAAACCCACGAGTGCCCACCTCCTCTGATCCCGAGACTTCTTTGCAACCCTGTTTGAAAAGGACTTAAAAGGAAACTACCAACAAGAAAACCCTCAAGTCAGGCTGAGGCCAAAAAACCTGGGTGGGGGAATAGGCCATGGTTTCCACCACTGTCCTATTAAATTGGCCCACCACCAGCACCACTCGTGAGTACTATGAAAGGGAGGTGCTGTGGGCCTCTCCGTAGGGATGGGAGAAGCCAACTCGGAGTTGCTGACTTGCTAAAAGCACCTATATTTGTTTGCCAGGGCCGCCATAACAAGTACCACAGACTTGGCGGCTTCAACAACAATACTCCATTTCCTCCCAGCCCAGGAGAATAGATACCCAAGCTCAAGGTGTCAGCAGGTTTGGTTTCACAAGGCGTTTCTCCCTGGCTTGCTGATGGGCACCTTCTCACTGTGTCCTCACAAGGCCTTTGCTCTGTGTGCACATCCCCCAGTGTCTCTCTCCTTCCACATCTCTTCTTACAAAGACGCCTGTCAGATTGGATTAGGGCCCACCCTAATGGCCTGGTTTTAACTCAGTTAACCTCTTAAAAGCCCCTATCTCCATATACAGTGACATTCTGGAGGCCTGGAAGTTAGGCCTTCAACAAATGAACTTGAGGGGGACACAGCTTATAGCAGCTCCTTAAGGAGAAAGTCACAGAGCCCACATTCCATCCCAGACTTTGGCTCCAAAGGCCATTTTCCTTGGATCGCACTGCCTGCTTCTTAAAAGTCCTCTTTATTTGCTATAAAAGAAATAACTTGAACAATAAGAAAAATAAATAAAAGTTCCTTGGTTTGTTTCTTTTTATAAGACTCTGTTAAGGTTCCAGGCCATCTCTAGGAAGTGCCCAGGACCACTGTATCAGCAGAGCCCCAGCTGTGAGCCCAAGTTCATGGGCCACCTCCTAGCACTAGCTAAAACACTGGAAAAGGGGTACACCCCCCAGAGCTGGCCCAATCTCAGCCTCATTGACATGAGAGGTTTCCTGAGACCTGCTTTTCCTCTCTGTATGTCATCCTCAGGATGGCTTACCCGGCCAAGTCGAAAAGTCCTGGCCAACACTCTTAAGTGAACACTGGCTGTGCCCGTCAGGAAGTCCCCTGACTTCTCAGAAACACAGGTCCTTCCCGCTGTTACCGAGGGCTGCAGCAGCTGCTGTGCCCACTGGGTTCATGGAACCATCTTCAAATGTCTGCCATGCACTATCTTCCATGGCTTCAAATACCAAATCAGTAAGAGATGGCACCTTGCTGTGTCCCTCCCCAGGCATAAAAGCAATGCTGGGAAGAGTGAGATGACAGGGACCTTTAATGAGCACTATTCTGGAGGCCAACAAGGGGGGTGTCCAGGGTGGTCCTACTTTACCAAGCACAGAGACCCCCCCCAAAATAAGAATTCCAAAGTAAGCAGCCAAACAAAACATGTATATGCCAAATACCATGCCAGGGGGATGAGGGCTAGAAATCAAGCATGGGCTCAGATTTCATTAGGGAGACACAGCTGGTCAAAAATCATCAGGTCCAAAATGCCATCATGACAGCAACTATCATTTTTTTAAAGGAAATGCAAAAAGCGTCAACATGGAGTAGACGAAGAGGGGAGAAACATCAGAAAAGATTTAAGGAAGCGATAAGAGAGGTGACAATGATTATGAGAGGATTATAGCATGTGACATCTGTTATATTACACATTCACATGTCACATTTGGCACATGGAACCAAGTGCCAGATGCCACACTCTTCTATTTCAGAGCCGCACTGCCAAGTAACTACTGCAACCTCTTCAGCAATGAAGGTACATCCCTACCCACCCCAGTTCTAACTGAGACATGCCAGCAAACATTACCAGAAACTTGTCTGCCTGGGTACTGTCTCCCCACTTACATATGTACTTCTTACTCCATGGTTTAAAAAAGCAAAAAGCCAGTTTGGGACCAATCCCAGCAGAAAACTAGTAAATACATATCCCCCCAAAACCCCCAAAGCTGACGGTCACTAGAGAGACTGTGATCGCCTAACCAATCATAGCCCTTCCCATAGATGAGATCAACCTTTCTGTTCAATTTTTTGTATATTTTTCATGTTAGTATATGCACAGAAAATTTCTAGAGAATGAAAACAACAAGGGAAGAGTAAAGTAGGGAACTTTATTTAAACTGTTCTGTACCATTTGAATGTTTTTACTACAAGTTTATCATTTCATCATTTTAAACACATGTAAGAAAAATCCGTGAGCAATGAGAATCCATGAGAACATAGGCTTACATTTCTTAGCAGTGAACCTAATGTTTTTTTATTGAAGTATAGTTGATATACAATCTTATATTGGTTCCAAGTATACAACACCGTGGTTTAACAGTTATCCATATTATTAAATCCTCACCCCTACTAGTGCAGTTACTATCTGTCAACACAGAAAGATGTTCCAGAATCATCGGCTATATTCTCCACGCTGTACTACCATCCCCATGACCAACTTATATTATGATTCAGAATTTTCATGCCCCTTTATTCATATCACCTCCCCCATGGTAACCACCAGTCACTTCTTGGTACCTGTGAGTCTACTTCTATCTTGTTCATTTTGTTTTGTTTTGTTTTTAGATTCTACAAATAAGTGAAATCATATGGCATTTGTCTTTATCCACCTGGCTTCTTCACTGAGCATACCCTCTAGCTCCATCCATGTTATTGCAAATGGCAGGATTTGTTTTCTTCTTATGGCTGAATAATATTCCATTGTGTATATGTACCACATCTTTATCCATTCATCTACTGATGGACACTTTGGTTGCTTCCATATCTTGGCTATTGTAAATAATGCAGCAGTAAACAAAGGGTTGCATGTACCTTTTTGACTCAGGATTTTGTTTTCTTTGGGTAAATTCCTAGAAATGGAATTACTAAGTCATATGGTATTTCTATTTTTAGTTTTTTGAGGAACCTCCATACTGCTTTCCACTGTTGGCTGCACCTATTTAAATTCCCACCAGCAGTGTAGGAAGGTTCCCATTTCTCCACATTATCACCAACACTTGTTATTTCTTGTCTTTTGGATATTGGCCATTCTGACTGGTGTGAGGTGATATCTCATTGTAGTTTTGATTTGGATTTCCCTGATGATTAGCGATGTGGAGCACCTTTTCATGTGCCTGTTGGCCATCTGAATTTCTTCTTTGGAGAAGTGTCTGTTCAGCTCCTCTGCCCATTTTTTAATTGGGTTATTAGGGTTTTTTTGGTGTTCGGTTGTATGAGCTCTTCATATATTTTGGATGTTAATCCCTTATCAGATAAATCATTAACGAATATATTCTCTGTAGTGAACCTAATCTTAAAGGAAGATTCACTGATCTTTCCCAGGCTGTAATTCCTACTCAGGACGTTGCCTGGTACAGCTAAGAATGATTTTCACGAACAAGGCATAAAATCTAAATAGTTTCTTATTAGTCATCATTTATTCAGAAAACCAAAGAACTTTCCATGCCCCATTCTGCGAGCTTAGTGCATAATTGAATGTTTATCAATGCATTTCCCATAATTTTAAAGGGCAAATGTATGTAATATAATCAAAATATAATTCAGCCCATTACGAATTAGGTATCTTGTTCAATGGATGCTAAAACTTCCTTATTTCTTTAAGGAAAGAAAAAAGGTGAAGAGGGCATAGGTACACATACATGGATCCTCATTATAGTTCTGCGTGGAACAGCAAAAAAAGCTGGAAATAAATATACACAACAGGGAACTGAGTGAATAGATTATACTGTAGCCATACAATGAAATATTATTCAGATATAAAAAACTTTGTAGCTCTATATCAGAGATATGGAAAGATATCTGTAGCACGTTTAAGCTTTAAAAAAGTTTATTTTTACAGCATTTGCAGTATGGCCCTATTTGGAAATGACATACAAACACATACACGAACGTTGGAAAAGGTTAGAAGGAAATAAAGCATAATGTGAACAGCGGTTATCTCTGCACAATAGGATAAAAGATTTCCTGTGTGTATATTTCAGCTGATCTCTAGTCTAACTTTCTACAAAAAACATTTCAATTGTACGATTTTTAAAAAAAAAACACTAGCTATCTTATCCTTCCTCGGAAGACCCAATGCTCTTCCATGGAAGCAAATTCAATATGAAACGTGTTGCTTGTTCTCCTTTCCGCTCCTTTGTGGATCTTTTGATAGTTTTTCTGATGCTTTAGAAACTACAGAGAAGGGAAATGACAGGTCTAACATTTCTAGCCAGCGGTTCCTAACCAGGGGCAAATGTGTCCCAGGGGGCATTTGGCAGTGTCTAGAGACATTTTTCACTGCCACAACTGAAGGAGGAAGGGATATGGGGACTACTGGCGTTTAGTGGGCAGAAGCCAAGGATGCTGCTAAACGCCTACAGTGCACAGACCCCCGCGATAGACTTAAACAGCCCAAAATGTCAACAGTGCCAAGGCCGAGAAACCCTGTATTAAGTGTAGTGAGTCTTCAGACAGCTTCCTAATCCTCCGTGAACAGCGCCCTCAAATAGCTGTGTAAGAATGTCTCTAGAGTGGCAAACACACTGATCGTGGAGACAGAATATCTGAGTTGAATCCTGGATCAGCTCTTTTTCGGCTGTAAAACCTCAGGCAGGTGACCACATTACCCTGCTGATCTCTCATCCTCCTTCATAAGATGGAAATACCACCACCCACCTCACAAGGTGTACAAGGAGCGTCACCACAGTAACGTAGGAGGAAGGATTTTGTACACCATGAAGCACCATGCACCGTGAACAGTAGTATCATGGTACAACATTAACAGGTTTCACAATGAAAGCACATTTAGGGTTTCAGCAGATATTCGCCTGGCACACTCGTACGGCCCATAGTTTACACATCACAGCAGTGGGTTTGCTAAGGACTGAGCCTGAAGAGAGTGATTTTTCTGATTCTACATATTCTTTGGCACAAGTTGTGAGGAGCAGAACTTAGTGATCAAATGACAGGATTTGAAGTCACACTCTAACCTGGGTGACAGTAGAAAGTGACACAGCTTCTCTGTGTCCTCAGTTTCCTCATGTGCCTATCCAAACCAGGCCATTTCAGAGCAAACGAATTTATCATATGAACTATGAAATTTCAGAGTGAAAGGGGGTGCTATCAGTGTCAATGCTAGGACAACAGGCATACACCAGAACTGTCTGTCCCCCAGCAAACAAGGACATGAGGTCACTCCAAAGATAAAGAATTAACAGTACCTACCTCACAGGCTCATTAGGATGACTATATCAGATAAAAGAGGCAAAACACACGGTACACACTATAAAACGCTAGCTCTGAGTTTTTCCTTTCTCCTTCCTGGCATGACACTGGACGCCAAGAAAGGAAACGGTAAGTCAGATACACCCAAGCCCCATCCCCAGCGACATGCCTCCTCTTGTTCAACGTGTTTGTTACAGTCCCAGGACTTTTCTTACACAGACGCTGTCATGACACATGCAGAACTAAACACAAACCCACAGTGAACACTACAGGTCAAGGACGCCAGGAAACACATACCCAGTGTGTAAGAGTTCAAAGTACCCTGCACAAAAATGAACAATGAGTAAGAGTTTATCTAATCAGCAAAGACAAAAGAATTTATTATTGTCCCAAAGTCCCTGATCCAAGCATGTTAAAGTAGCCACTCCCCTTCATTTCTACGCACATCCCATGACAGCAAATTGTGTAGTCTGTCCATCAAGGCAGCTTCACACAACCACATATTATGAAAGCCAAGTTCTGTTAGTTTGCTCTTGTACTGAGATGCATTTATGTCTTTTAAGCAATAAGCAGCTTGATTCAGTATGCTAAAACAATTTCCTCTGTAAATCGATACACACTCTGACAGATGGATGTTCCTTATTTTACACAAAAGTTTATTGACATCTAGGGGTCTGGGACTCTAATCACAAATTCCCACCCCTCCCCTCCAATCCCCTACCCCATTTCAGTAAAATTGGTCTGGATTACTGTCACCATAAATCTCATCCCCGAAAGTTTCCATACACAACTTTCCCCCTCCTCCTCGTTCACATTTTAGCAGGCATGCCCTTGGCCAGCCTCTTTGTGCCCATTTCTGATGGCCCTTACAGAAGCTTTGTTCCATTCCTTCAGTGGATTGTTAGAGCTAAAATACCAGTCAGGCCCCATCACTGGAAACACAAAATATGGACCTCTAAAAAAAGAGATTCTATCAAATAAGCTGTAGATGCATAATTCAGAACAAACTGAGAGTATATTAGTTCTGTTGTACTTCATGCCTGCCTTGATTCAAAGAAACTTAAAATCAGTGGTGCACGTTTTGATCTGTTGCACGTTACACAAAAATGGTCAGTTTGTAAAAACTGAACAAGCTGCATCTTATATATGCATGTTATACTTCCATAAACATTTGAAAAATTAGCTTATGTCATGTAAACCTCCACACAAAGTAAACATAATTTTATATATCACTCATGCTGGGGTTTTTCAAACTGTTTGAAACTGTCTGTTGCCACCAACTACTGGGCCACACAACCAATTTAGCAGGTCTTTGCCAGCATTCTTTTTATCTTGGTAAAAACACTTAACTTGAGATCTACCTTCTTAATAATGTTTTAAAGACACAATACAGTACTGTTAAGTGTAGGTACCATGTTGTACAGAAGATCTCTAGAATGTATGCATGTTGCATAACTGAAATGTTTACCCACTGAACCGTTTTCCCCTCTTTCCCAGCCCCCGGCAATCAACATATGGAAACAACCTAAATGCTCATTGGTGGATGAATGGATAAAGAAGCGGTGGCAGATACACACAATGGAATATCATTCAGCCTTAAAAAAAGAAGGGGAGCCTGCTATATGCTGACCAGCACTTTTTAAGTGGAATGGAGCATATGAGCACATCACACACAGTGAAGGCAACCACTGTTTCAGGGAACTCATTGCCGTTACATGTACGTGTACATATATGTACATGTGTACAAAGTTGTCAGGCAATTTTAACTGCAGGGCATGGTCAAAAAAATCTGAGAAACATTGAATACATCAATAAATGATACATGGACTTCAAAGCCAGAGAAACCTGAGTTCTGATCCTGCCTGGTTACAACCTACCTAACCTCTGTGAGCCTCCATTTCACCGTCTCTAAAATGGGGGTAATATCTTCACCCCCGGAGTTGGTGTAAGGTGTCAGTGAGCTGGCAAACAGCCCGCCACAGAGCACTACTGAGACACTCTCCCCAGTCCTGCCGCCATTTATGTGATGCCCTGGCTAGGTTCTTTACCTGTAGGAAGGACACGTAAAGGAAATATACAAAAAGGGACAGTGTGAGGCTGAGCCCCCATCAAGTAACCCTTTCAAGGCCCTTGAGAGAAAAAAATCACTAACATTTGAGAACAGCAGGGCAGGCAAGAGCTATTGCCTAGCACACTGGGTGATAAATCATCCAGCTTTGGATTCTGACCAGAGGGAAAAACCACTTTCCAAGATAAGAGGGTTTTCCCATAATTCTTGGCAGGAGATGCGGAAAGGCAGAAGGGGAGGAAGGCCTCAGTGAAGAAATAAGCATTTGTTTTAAGCAAATCATTTTGACAACAGGTGGTTTTCATTTTAAGAACAAAAATGATACTTAAAACAGAGGGTTACTCTGGGTACCAACCACAGGCTTGCCAGGAAAGGGAAACAGGACTCTGGGGTCTGGGGTGCTCCCATAGACCCAGAGCAGTGGCAGGCAGATGGGGCGAGGAGGGCCCAGCACAGAAAATATGGGCCTCTCTTTATTAGCTTGCAGTCACAAACCTAAAAGTCAACCTCTATACTCATCATCTAAAGCCTCTACTCATTCAACAAATTTTATTGAGCATCTACTGTGTGTCTAGAACTAAATTAGGGGCTGGGGATACAGTGGAATAAGACAGACAAGGCCTGTGCCCACACTGAGGCTAAAATTCTAGTTGGGGAGACAGCAAGTACCAAGTAATCAATAAGGCAACAAGGGACTTACAGGCTGTGATATATGTGCTCTGCAAGAAATAGATACAGCGATGTGACAGGAAGGCAGAAAGGAAACTTAAGATGGAGGAAGTCCCTTCAGATAAGATGGCCCAGGAGGGCTCCTCTGAGAAACACCTGAAAGTGAAGCAAGCCAACCAAGCAAGAGGCAAACAAAGGGCCCTCCAAGGAGTGGACACAGCAAGTGGCTGGGCCCAGTGGCAGAAAAGGACTCAGCAGGAGCTGGAGCAGCCAGGATGCTGGTGTGGTGGAAGGTGGTGGCCAAATGGGAGGGTGACTGCAATGAGGCTGGTAAGGTAGGCACAGGCCAGACCACACAACGCGCTGCTGGAAGTGAGAAAGAAAATTATTTCAATGAAGAACAAGAGACAGTTACTGAAGGCTGGTACATTGTGATACAAGTTGTGGATGCCAGTTAAGATAAAAGGTAGTCTTAGATAATCATCCACAAAGCAAAGTATAAAGATGATATGATGTGTCCAAAATCAATGATAAAAATTAGCACTGTTTTAGAGCTCAGGGATATGGTTATTAAGGAGTCTTGCCTGGTAGAGGCAATTTTAACCTAAATATGAGATGAAATACAAGGAATTCAATGGGGGCATGGGATGGGAGAACTTGTGACTGACAAGGGAACAACACTATTATTAGCAACTGACTCACAGTTAGCAAATATAAAGCACATGGTAAAACTAATAAACAGGCTCTAGAAAGTCCCCTAAACAAACACAGACACATATTGGGGGAAAGGCAACTGGGGAGTGATCGATGTGCATGGTAGTGGCCTAAATCTGTGAACAGGCTGACTGAAACAACTGGATGGAGAGTCACCATGACACTGCCCTGTGCCTCCTGCATCAAGAATCAGATGAACTGCTGAGCAGCTGTCTTCAGGGTTTACTTTTCCTTTTTCTTCCCCCCTTGGACCAGCTCAGTATAGGTATTCGTACCTTGGAAATTCAAACCTGAACCAGAAACGGCTCTTCTGAATCATCACTCTCACCCTAGGACTCCTAACACAGCCTCCTGATGTGGGTCCCCAGCGGCCACTCACACGGCTCTATGAGAGATAGCATGACCCACTCACACCTTCTCCCCAGGACCTCCTTGCTCTGGGGGGGGGGGTCACCTGGCCATGACTAAAAGGGCAACCTGGAGCTGCAGGCCTGAACAAGGCCGACTGGCTGACCCTGACATCAAATCTATGGCACCAACCAAGAGAACCTGGTGGCCACAAAGGGTGCCCTGCACCAAGCCAGGGAGAGCCGCCTGGGTGGCATTTCACAGAGCCCAGCATATTGCGCACACTGATGGCACAGCAGCCCAGTAAGGAAGAGGGGGTGAGGAGGCAAACCACATCCTTGGCAAGCGCTGCCAAGGGCCAGAGCTTTCAGAGTCACTACTTCAAACAGTCCGGCAGTCCCATGAGGGGCAATGATAGCGGCTTCCAGATAAGAAAAGGAAGACAAGGAGCAATTTTTGTTGGTGGGCCCAAGGCTACAATTGGCTAAGGGAGGATTTGAGCTTCGCCTGCCACCTCAGCCAACACCTAGCAACGCAGTAATGCTCTGAACAGAGCCCACGCTGCCTTTCTGTCCCACCTCCGATCTCATTCTTCCTTCCTTCCCATCACAGGAAAGCTGGATTCCACACCTGCCTGCATCCCAGACTCCCAAACCTGTTGTCAGCTGCCTCAGAAATGTTACCTACTCCCACCCCTTGATAGGGACCCTTCAGTGATGGGAGGGCAGCCTGCAGGGGGCTTGGCCGGCTGGGGCTGTGTGCCCTGTCCCCCTGGAAAAAACTCAGTAGCGGTCCGGAGAAGGAAAGAGCCATCACACCAGATGACAGGGCAGTTCAAATCCTTACAAATGCCACTACAGAATGGGTTCAGCCCAAAGCCACTTCTGTCGCAGAGGAAGGTTGGGGAAGGAAATTCCCTTCTTCCGCAACCAAGAAAACTGAAACCCAGGTCCAAGTGGAAAACAGTATTGCTCACCATTCTAGACCAAATTCCTCATCATGCCTGCCTCCCGGCCTACAAAGTAGTCAGGCAAAAGGCTACAAAAGTTGCAGACATAATAATAATACCAACAGAGGTTATGACCTACTTACAATCTCAGAGGCATCTGCAGCACTCGGGCCTTGGGCTGCGGAAAGCTCCATTCTGTGGGCCACACAAGGGTGATTTCAGGCTGACTGTGCCTGAACTCGGGACAGGAGTGTGCTCTGTGCTTGCGAGAACTGCAAGTCTCTCTGATTCACTTGGCAGCAGAATTATTCTAAGCATCCTGTCCCATACCCAACCCTCCTGCCCCTCCCACTACACATTCACACAGAGTGGTGGTTATTTTTTTTTAATTCTCTTCACTTATTTCTGTCATAGATCAAGCAAAACTCATTTTTCAAATTAATCCAGGCTCCGGCACTTGAGAGTGTGGAACCTTTCTGACTGAGGAGGAGAAAGAGGAAGAGCCACCCAATTAGGAAGGAGTCGTGACCAACATCGGAGAGAAGAGAGCTGGAGAACCGCAAAGGCTGCAGCAACAGCAAAATGGAGATTATCTGAGACAGCTGAAACACCCCACCCAGCCTCCAGGAGGGGACAGGCACGGGAAGCGAAGGGCATATGGTGTTGGCTTCCTGCAACATCCGTTCTCACCATTAAGGGCTGCACCAGCAAATGTGCACTACTTACACGAGGACAGACCTCACTCCAAAACAGACGTAAACACAGTTCACAAGTAAGTTATTCTGCAAAGCAGAGGCCTACCTTGATTTTATTACATATAAAGCAAAATTTAATAAAGTCCATGACAATATGGGTGAATGCTGAACCACTGTGTTGTATATATGAAACCATCGTAAGATTGTATATCAATGATACTTTAATTTTTTTAAAAAAGCAAGGTCAAAAAAGATTTAATAAAGTCCAAATAACTGGCAGAATGTCTACTTGTTTTAGTGAAGTGTGAATTACACTTGAAAGGAAGTCAATTTTTGCTAATTTCAAGTTCATATAGTAACTCGAATACTAACATGTTCGGGACAGGATTTTATTTTTCCCCCAAGGAGAGATTACAAGGGACTAACTTAATAACTAGTTAAGAATGATTTTCTATTACTTGCTACTAGTCATCTATTTAAACATTTCTATCCTAAAGCAAACAGGCTTTTCTAATGAGACTAAATCATTTATTTCCCACATAAGTTATTGTTACCATCATTCCCACTATCACCCACACCATTTCATTGTCCATAGGTAAACTTCAGTGTACTTCCTGGACAAATTTTGATCAACTCCTGGACTGTGAGATCAGACTCAATGCTTTTCACACAGGCAGAAAGGCAGAGTCAGCTTTCCAAAATGCTCACATACTATCACCACTCCCAAGCGTGCCCAGCAGTCGGCTCCCCCGCCCCAGCAGAGCCCACTACTAGTCATGGGTGCCTGCCCGCCCCCCACCCAGGGCCAATGCGCAGCTCCAGAGGGGCAGCCTAATTCACTCTAAGCCAATCATTGGGTCAAGGTGGGCAACAGGAACTAACCTCACCCAATCAGACTGCAGGAAAGGACTCCTCCATACCAGCTGTGAACAAGGAAGCAGGGGGCCCCACAACCACCCGACAGCCCCAGAGAAGCCGGCCCTTGGGGGAAGCTACTGCCAGAACAATGCCATGGAGGAGAAACAGCAAGAGCACAGGTCTCTGATGTCACACTGCACAGCTGATCACAGTGCCCTCAGGGTCCACCCTACCTGTAGCCTCCCAATTCTGTGAGATAACAAACAGCCAGGTTTCTTTGCTACCCAATCTAAAGCCCTGCTGACAAGGATGGGCTAAGAAATAGCTGGAGTTTGTTTTTAGGCAAAGCGATTCCTTGAAATGAATAATACATTCACAGGAACCATTAAAGAAATGTTAATGTTAAAAGGGAGAACTTACAAAGATGAGTGGTTGGATCGGGCCAGGCGTGGAAATGGAGAGTGACTGCAAATGGGCACGAGGTTTCTTTCGGGGGTGATGGACATGTTTGAGAATTTGGGGGTGATACTTACATGACTCTAAATATACTAAAAACCACTGAATGGGGCCTTCAAATGACTGAGTTCTATGGAATGCAAGTTAGATCTCAAAAAAGCTGTTTAAAAAAAGCTACACAGGTGCAAATGTTAATTCAGGAGAAGTCAGCGGTTAAAGGAACTCGTCCTCTGTCCACATCTGATGGCAGCATGCCTCTGCTTAAAATCCTTCTTTCAATGCTTCCCATTTACCTCTGGAGTCCAAGTTCCTTACAAAGGCACGCAAGGTCCCTGTCACCCCCTACACACACCACTTCCCATTTCACCCACTGGCGAGGCTTCAGTCCAGACCCTTAGCAATCTGTTTCCCCTGGGCCTCTGCTCACACTGCACCATCCTAAATCCTCTCACCCTCCTCTTCCCCTGATCTAGTCCTCCCTGCCTGCCCCAGGCTCTTAAGTCTCCTCCCTTTACGCTCCCTTAGCATAGGGGTGTGGACAGTGGGTTGGAAAGTTTGTTTCTGGGTCTGGCTCCTCCACCAGGCTATACCCTCGCACAGCACTAGGACATGTCTAGACACTCAGTGGACACCCATGGAACTAGTCTGATCTTTCTCCTTCAGAAAGTACACCTGCTTCCCCTGCAGATCACCTGTGTCATCGAGGTCGGGGTGGGAGAGCCAGAGCAGATTCTCACCCACACCCACTGTCCTCCAGAGACTTCAGGCTCGGCAAGGGACACAGGCACCCAAAATGTGTAAATGCAACTATGTGAGAAATCTCTTATCCTGACCACCCTGAGCACTTCTTGCTTTCCACTCGGACCTTCCCTGAGGCAAAAGGTGACGTGACCATGCACAAGGTCTCTCTCACTATATAACTTTCATAAGGAAGAGAAGGAACTTTTTTTTTTGATTACAGGGTTCCCCTTATTTTCTTTAAACACTTAGACAACATAAGGAGCTGGCATAAAGAAAGTCAGAAATGCAATAAGGATGGCTAACACTTAGTTTTGAAGAAAGACTGCACTTTTTCAAAGGGACCCAACATATTGAGAAATGCTGGGAAGATCTCCTGCACCTGGTGTCTCATCCACCTGCATGGTCTCCGGGGAAAAGATTAATAGTAAGATTTAAGAAATGTTAAAAAGCCAATTGCTGGAGAGCCTACATTACCAAGAAAGGGAAAGGTGGTCCTGTGAAAGGGGTGGGCCGCCAAACGCCACTGTGGAATCGGTGTCTCATCACAACAAAGCTGTCACCCAGCTCTCCTCTGTAGCTTGTTGCAGTTCTCCAACCACCACCAGAAATGAAACCGCAAACCCAGGAGCATAGGAAAGAGCTGAAGTAACAATTTAAATATTTGCGATGGTAATTTCAAGGCCTACCTCATAATCTTGACTCCTCTTTCCCATATTTGGGCCCCAGCTTCCCTGGACGCACTCCAGGAGCCTTCACAGACATTATCTAATGTGAAGCAGGTCAGCAAACTACTATTAAGTACTCTTTTTTTTTCTCCACAGGCTCTGAGTTATGCCAGTGTGGATGCAATTATAAAAAACTGGTCAATTCCTTTCCAAGGGGGTGGCTCATGTAGTTTCGGTCAAACCAGAAGCCCTTAGGATGTCAGAAACACTTAAAACACTCAATCTGACTCCTACAATGAAGTTTTCAAAATTGTCATTACCTTCCTCCACCCACCCCCGTAAAAAAGCAAAGCTGGCAGATTTACTATCAAAGTGCTTCAGCAGCTTTCCCCTACTCCTGCCCCCCAAAATACTTGCCTGGCCTCAGCCCTAGTAATTCTCATTCAGTGGGTTTGGGGTGGGCCTGGGAATCGATGGTGCTTATACTCCCAGGTGATTCAATGATGAACACGGTCCTGAGATGAAGGGCTGGGTCTGAAAGGGTGTGGCACCGCCTGGGAGCTGTTAGAACAGCAGAATCTCAGCCTGCCCTCACTCACCCAGCCCCAGCCCAGACCCCCTGAATCTGAATCTGCAGTGTACCAAGATCCCTGGGGGTTCATTTTGACACACTGGAGTTTGAGAAATCCAGGCTACACCATCAGCTGGCTTCAGAACTGCCTATATTGTGTTTTGTCCATTTCCCCTGCACAAGTGGGGGAAGAGGCAGTGGGAGGTCACCATCAGAATTCACATTCCAAAATGTTTCTGGATCTTACTGATAAACAACAAGGTCAAATCCTGCTCCCTCCCTCTCCACCCTCTGAGAAAGTAGCAGTGGTCAGGTTAAATGTAAAGAGAGTCAAAGACTAGACACAGCCTGTTTTTTCAATTAAAGCAATGCATTTTTCCATTTGCACTGGTGGTATCAACACTTGCATTACTTGTTTAAAGCTACCAGCCACACTCCACTCCTATACCATCAAAGCAGCAGAACCTGCAAAGTCTTTGAATATTAAAGAGCTTTATGTGGACTCAAAGCATGCCAGGATAAATAATTCTTGGAACTACTAATTGCATCCATTCTTAAAGATCAACAGCCTTCAAGAAACTTTTTAAAAATTCATATGCTTATTTCCCTTCTTCAAATAACATTACAAGGCATTCACAGGAAATCATGGCTCCAATTGAGTGTGGCTGCATATTAAAAAAAAAACTCTCACAGTGGCCTCACACCCAGCTTAGCCAAGATTCCCAGCAGGTTCTCAGAACCTGACAGATTCGGTTACCCCCTGATGCTAATTATGGTTTGTTTTGTTGTCACTGTTGTTGTAACACGGCCAAGGCCAAGGCCACCCAGATAATCCTAGTACAACTAGGAGTGAGAGAGTGGGACTCCACAGTCAAACCACCCACGGGCTCAAATCCAGCTCTGGCACTGTGTTCCCCTGGGCAAGTTACTTAAATTCTCTGATCCATGGAAAGTGCTGTATAAGTTTGCTGTTTTTCTCACCAGCATGCAGAACTGTAAATAGTACAGATAATAGACTATGCACACAGTAGTACTCAATTGTGACACTGGCCAGCAACCATTCCACCCAGATTGCACTTCCTTTAATTAATGAATGTTTTGTTACTAAACACCAGCAACCTTTGGGGTGTCAAGAGAGGTGCTTGTGGGAAAGTTTTTTCCTTTCCTCTAATGGGAAAAATCAGAAACCAATAGATATAATCACCCCCTTCATCCAATGTAAAGTTCTCCGTCTCCAATCTTGTAGTTAATATGGTTTATTTATAGCGTGACTTACTTGTTCTCAAAGAATAAACATTACTACAGAAAAATATGCAAAGCATTTGAGTCGGTGAAAACTGCAGTCTACAAAACCATAGACTGGTACCAATTACATTACAGTTACTGAGATCACAAATGCTGATTTCCAGAATGTTCTGGGTAGACAAGTGCCAGATAATATTGCTGTCACAGTATTGACAGGGTATAGTCACATGTAGTAGTAAGATAGCAGAGGGAATTCGGATGTTAAACTATTTGAACTACCCATTTCCCATTTTCATCTGTTTTTAAACACTCATGACAAATGAACAAATGATAGACTATTCAACCCGTACATTAAATCCATTTCCCTAGGCAGTTTCACCAGTCAATACTTTAACAAGAACTGAGTTACTGTTAAGAATTAGACGACTATGTTCATTTCTTTTTTCAATCAGAGGCTCTACTTTTTAAGAATACCCATCCTTCCAGTTAGTTCTTACAAGGCAATCATGTGAAGTCATGCTCCTGGGGTGCAAACATCAAAGCTGACCTTCAGTAGATCTGCAATCTCCATCAAGTCAGGTAACGTTTCTGGGCTTCGGTTTTCCTATCTATAATACAGGAATAATCACCACCTAGGGTCGGGGATGCGGAGGGGTGAGGGTTAGTTGAGTTAATGCACCTTCTCTACAATTATGAAGAGGGGTAAGTAACACACTTACACTGGACAAATAATGAGGCCTCCACTCAGAACCCTGAATTCACATTTCTTTTCACTCTGTACCAGGTCTTGAAGTGGTTTCAAAAAAAATATAAGAGATTCTCCTTGTACCCAAAATGGGGGGAGAGAAGAGTATTTCCTGTAAGTGTTTAATGAAAAAGAAGAAAGGAGAAAACCCACTACCTCCTCCCTAGGTCACCTTGACAGTGATGCAATGGCAAGAGTTGCTCTCATCAGCAACATTCCCATAGCACTGCTACTTTCCAAAGCACTTATACAAAGGGGATGAGCCTGTATGCCTCAGGGCCTTTGTACTTGCTGTTCTCCACTTAGATGGCTCTTAGTAATACAATGTCACCTCCCCCAAGGGGCCTTCTCTGATGACTTGGGCTAAAACAGTTCACCCACTCCCTCAGTCGGTCACTCCATCCTTTTCCCTTCCTGTATTTCTTTGTTGCATGTTTCACTATCCGTAATTATCTTTTTGCTTGTCTACAGTTATGCTCTCTCTTCTCTGTTAGGATGGACACTCTAGGAGCACAGACCTTTTAAAATAAGCCCATTCCTAAAATGGCACCTGGCACATAAAGGGCACTCAGTGAACAGGGTTAGGAAATAGGTGTGTATTATACATAGTTTGATAGCTCCAACAGCTGTGTCATATCTGTGTCTGGTTCTGTTGATGCCTTTGTCTCTTCAGACTCTTTCTGGCGTTTTGGCATACTTTATGCTTTTGGTTAAAAGCCAGACATTTTGTATAGTGGCAGTAGATACTGAGGTAAATGAGCCCTTAGTGTGAGAATGTTAAGCTAGTCAGGAGTTGGGCTGTGTTGAGGTTTGTTGTTCCTATGGACATCAGAAACTTCAAAGTCCGCTAGTGATCTTCACTCCCGCCCCACTGGCTTTGGGGCTTCCGCTCGGGCTATTCCCCAAAGAGAGCCAGTCTCTCACCTCTCTGTGCTATAATCCACTGTTGTTATTCTTGAAGGCTTGTTAATGTGTGAGTGTGTGCATGCATGTGTGTGTGTGTGTGTGTGTAGGGGGGTCTTGAATATTCCAAGCCTCAGTTTATGTCTCAGGGTGTAGCCTTCACAAGTGCTTCTGCCTGTCGTCCAGGTACAGGGCTCCCCACACCCTCTTCCCCCTGCAGTGGGTGCCCCTGGTGTTCTCAGTCTACAGCCTTGGGAGCCTTCTCCCTGCAGATTAAGACTTTAGGGGAGCTGGAGAGCTGCAGCTGGGTGGAACTCCCTTCCCAGCACCCTCAGACCCTTCCACCGGCAGAGTAAGCCTCCTGTTCCTTAAGCGAGAAGGGTCTGACTGGACTTCTCAGTGGCTCCTGAGCTAGTACCCCCAGCCCAGGCAGTGAGTTTTTTCCAGGTTTCCCCCAGTGTTCCCTGTGAGAGGCAGGTGGGGCTCCTGGAAGAAAAGCTTGCAAGGGGGAGGGAACCCCTCTTACCCACCTGCTGCCCCCAGGAGCTTCACACTCCCAGCCAGCCCACACTTAGCCTCCAGCAATTTGTCTAATTTTTGGTTGATCTTTCCACCTACTTTCACAGCATCGCCAGGTAGCTTCTGCGTCTGGTAAGCAAATGCTCAGTCTTGTGTCTCCAAAAGTACCTCTCTCTCCATTTCCCGACTCTGAAATGGTTGTTTGCCCTGCAAACTCAGTTCTCTGTAATTTCTAGTCTGTCCAGATTTTTTCTTCTAAGTGAGGGGGCATGTCTCGGCAGCTCTCTACATCTCTGAGCTGAAACTGGAAGTCTGTTTACTGATTTTTAAAGAATCAGAAGTATGACAAAATGGTAACATTTGATGAAACTACTTGATGAGTAGGTAGATGTTGTTCATATTCTCCTGCTTTTCTATATTTTAACAGTTCAGTAACATTTCAAAATATAAAATCAAGGTGTGGGTGGCCATGGTGGAAACAGTACTATGATATAAATAGACTAAGATATGTATACAGCATTTGGTTCTTGTTCAATAGTTTAAGAGATCACCTGAATTTTAAAAAACAACCAGCGTTTCTGGCAACACTTCAGAAACTGCTCTGAAAAAATACAAATCATCCCAATACCATTAAATTTCAGTGTCAAAGAGATGAAAGAAGAAACTAGAATAGAAAAATAGATGTCCTAAAAGGGAACAATTTATTTGTGCATGCTTACAAATCAAAGTGTATGACAATATTATGTGTTGTTTCACTATCCTTTAAACTGATATCCAACCATTATTATTAATATTCATGAAAAGCTGAAGTTACTAATGCATGTGCCAGGGGCCCACAGGTCCCTCAGCAAGTGTTGGGTCCCAGGCTACAATGTATCATGTTGCCTAGTAGTAACCTGGCATCTCATACCTTCCGATGGCCACTCTTCCTCTCACCTGCCTTCCTAATTTAATCTGTAGTCATATAATAAACAGAAGCAGCAACAGCTTGGTAAGATCCACCTCATGGAAAGAACTGCCCCTTTTGCTTAAATAAGTCACTCTCTTAGATAATAGCAAACAAATTATATGCTATGAAAAATATGAACCATTAATGACTCCAAAACTTCAGATTAATCTTAAGGATTGTATATTAAATTCAATTAAACTAGATGAATATTTAACACGTACCTTCTCTGTACTTAAGACCGTACCAGCCACTCTGGGCAAAAAATGAACAGACATGAATAATCTACTGATCTCTGCCATCACGACAGACACAGTGAGGAGTTTCAGGGCTGAGAGGAGACTGAGTGACCAGAGTCTGGAGATGGCAAATGCACATCACAGGCCAAGAAAGGCCCTACAGTAAGTTTCATTAGCAAAGAGAGTGACTTTTAACAATTTTTATGCTTTAATATTCACTTGCACATTCCAACTAAAAACAGAAAAAAGGATATAGTTTTTCATCAAGTGGTTGGATCTTTGTTTGGCTTTCATTATAATAGATGAAGACAGGCCTAAGTTTGTCTGTAATGAGACTAAAATGAGATGACTCCATCCAGCGATGCATCTGTAGCTTTAATTACCGTGTGTGGATCTGTGAGATGTACCCCAGGTAGAACTGCAATCAGGGTGACCAGTTAGACAGCTAAATAACACCCCTGCCCCTACCTGAGAACTATAGCTGGTCAACTGTGCTGCACTGTTACAAGGGTTGTTTACAAATCAGCTACATCCCGGCATTGCAACAGGTCTGAAATTAGATTTCATATCCAGCTCAAGGTCTGGGACTGTGTTCAGCTTAAAGTTGGCAGCACCCTAGACTTGATTGTCATCTTAAAATATCTGTTACTGGAAACCATTCAAATTCAAGTTTGAAAATAAAAGGATGAGTTAAATTGAATAAAAATATCAGAGGCTAAAGAAGTGTATGGATTTTTAACTGACAGGAGCAGCTCACACTATAATTGCATGGATTATACGGACCAAAGAGATTGTCTGTCATGTGATTATTTTGAACCAAATAACAGAGGGTCCCTGGACAAATATCAGCAAGCCCAAAGAAATCATTTCTCATCATCTGAAACCACACGAACCTGACATGCTCGTGATTCAAATGGATATCAAAGTTCAGATATTAGGTGCCATCAGCCTAATGTCATAATCATTCTTTTAACACAGAAGAGCTGAAACTACTTTCATATGGCAGATGTATATGTTTTAACAGGTTGGCAATTATTCTAGTCTCAAGATCTGGAGAGAAAAAAGTTGTGCACACACTCATGATTTTGCAGCTGAGAGACACAATTTAAGATTGACTAGTGAATATACGCCAAGCTGTTCAACAGCAGTTACACAATGACAGCAATAAACCTGACTCCTTTTCTGTTTGTGCCCATGAAGGCCCCAATACGACAGGGTGACTACAGACTTAGCAGGTATAACTTGGTGATACTTATGATTCTAAACAGTTGTAATGTATCTTTTGCCCACAATCTGTCAACCTATTGATCTGGAGGTCATTTCTTTACTACGAATCTTGTGTAGTCAGGAAGCAAACCCCATGTGACTGAAGACTTCAGCAGCTGGCATCCCACTGCGGACAAGATACTGTCTAAACATGCTCCGCCTATCTAAGTAATTTAACCCTTAAATCCATGCTAATTATAATTTATTATAATCATGGCTAAAATGCACAACTACAGTAAGTATCTGAAATACAGTTTTCTTTTTTTCTTCCATGATGTGTGAAAACAGCCCCTTTTTGGTTTTAACCTGGCCCCCCTTGTACTGATACTATCACAGGTTTTGACAATGGCCTCATTTTACAGTCAGGAAAATTACATCCTGAGAGCTTCAGCACGGCTGCCAATGAGTTGTGCTGCTTCCTGAGAAGCAAAAGGTTCAGTGTAAGAGCAGACAGCAGCCAGGGCATTCCCGCATGGCCAGGAACCCAGCAGGCAGCGGGCCCTCAGCAGGGCTGCCCAGGCCTGTCAGGAGAGGCTGCTTCACGCGGCTCCTTGCTCTGGACCTCCACCTGGGACCACCTGCCTCAAGAAACCTGGGGCAGGATGTGGTTTGTCTCGGACACCCTCTCAGCTTAGAGACGCAGGCAAGCTTGCTTTGTTTTTCACCCAGACTCCCAGACACAAGGTATCATCTCATTGTGCATGTTCTTCAGAAAAACCTGCTGGTCCCAGAGGAAGTACGACAACGAATGAAACACTCTTTCCTTCATGAAAAGCAAAACAGGCATCAAAGAGCTAAAATGGGCTGACTTCACACACCTCATTCCACAAAGAGCTAAATATATGCATGAGTGTGGCTTCTGTGCTCATGCATGTTGTGGCCACACATTAAAGAGACATCCACATTTCCACCCCCATGCTCCCTGAATTCCCCTCAAGAGTCTCTTGTCTAACCTTCCTCAGTGGCAGAAAGATGATGAACTTTACCTAAGCCTGGTGTGGACCACGGTGGGGGCATATGTCATTTCAAGTCCCCTTGTAAGTGAAGGAACTAAAGTGAAACAAAATGTCTTCTACGCAGTCCTGGAGGTGTGCTGTGCATGTGTCCCCGCAGGACAGAACCTGTACCTTCAGTGTGTCTCAGCTTGCTTCCTAGCCCAGGTTACCTCCTGCGGGCAGCCGCTGCCCTGGGGGCGGAGGGCCGGGTGCCTGCGCGGGGCTGCCCCTCCTGTGGGGCAGTCTTTGCTCAGAAGCTCCCTGTAAGGTTGGCTGGGACAGAAGGCATCACAACCTGAAGCTCTCCCTGCCCCACTCCCCACCCCGTCATCTTCCACGGGTGTCATGTACGTCCCCCTCTGCAAACAAACTTCTTACCCGTATCACAGCACCCAACTGACAAACACCACCTCCCGATTTTTCTATTCTGTCAGAGCGACTTAATGCTCATATTAATAGCTAATATTTGTTGACTGATTAATACATATCAAACACTACTCTGAGTTGCCTACACATGTGATCTCATGCATCCCTCCAAGCAAAGAGGTACAGTATTGTTGCTATTCCCATTTTTCACAGGAGGAAATAAATGTATACCCAGAGGAATTAAGTAACTTCCCCAAGGTCTCAGCACTAATAAACCTGGATCACTGGGCTTCTAGGATCACTGGGTCCTATGCTCCCAGTTGCAGCCCGACTCCAGAAGGCAGGGCCTTGGTCTACAGCCGCCACCCTGCACTGTAGGAGCTGAGGCCAGCGCCAGTAAAGACGTGTTGAATGCAACTGACAAGACCCGGTTCACAAGTCACAGCATAAAAGTTGAAAGTACTTGGTAGAAAGACAAGGACACAACAGGTTTTCTTCCAGCACACAGTGTGTGTTTTGCAGGGAAGGAGGAAGATCAGCTTCTCCGTATCATACATGCTATGGATGTTTGTGCACATATTTCTCTACTTTCACCCCTGAAAAAGAAATCTAATGGTACCTTAAATGAAAATATTATTCTTAAAAGGTCATCCATCAAGTAAAAGTTGAATGGATGGGTCGACAATCTAAAAAGTCAAAGTTTAGCTGTTGTGCAGCTTGTTTACATATGAAAACTTTTATCCCAAAAAGGACCCTTTTTATTTCAAAATACCACCATTTATCCCATTTCATATTTTTCAATAAACTTAGGAAGATGGCATACATTCCTTAAGACTTCCTTGAATAAACATTTTGTGCAATACATCGAATTTACTCTGTGCCATAAACTTAGAATGTTCTGCTTCCTGTTTTGGGATATGTCAACTTCTTTCTTCATGTCAACATTTATCAGCCTGAAGAATGTATACTTTTGGCGGGTATGTGAACCTCATTTTTTCAATTCTAATTCTTACAACCTGGTTTAAGAGCACCAATAATACTGATCAAATAAAGAAAAGCTTAGAGATATTCTGTACTTAAATGCATGAACATAATAGAACAGTGTTGTATTTTTTGGCTAAGAATAGTAACCATTCTCATTTACATGCCCATGCCTGTGGAATAATTCTGGAAAGGGAAAAAAAGCCCCTACTGTGAGCTCCCCTTATACCAGGTGCTTATCATTATTCATCATAATATGAATAATGTGTAGCTGGACTCCAATACATTATTATTTATTGATCCTTGTGTTCCCAGAGCTTCCTAACACTGGGCCGGTGATAGAACTCTAGCTCTTACCAGAACTCTCCAGGGTGTTAGTGCTGGCCTCTTCTCACAGATGAAGAGCCACTTCAGAGATGGGAGGAAACTTCCCAGGCTGTATAACTGCTTGCCAGGGGGAGGGCCTTGTCTGCAGTGACCCTCCCCATCTTAAAGTACTTTCTCACCCTGCCTTCCAGAACATTCACTTCTGGCCATTCCCTGTCAATTGCAACACTGGGGTGCCCGGGGCTCCTGCCTCCTCTGGCCTCCTCTGGGCCTTGAAGGACTCCCAGATTCCTGTCCTTAGGCCCCTGAACTCCAGACCGGCTTGCCACATCCTTAACAAGCTTCCCAGTGCTCAGTAGAAAAACCTTAAGGTCATCCCTCCCTCCTCTTGCTCCCACCACACATCTAGTCTGATCAGCAAATACAGTGAGTTACCATCAGAAATATCCAGAATCTGACTGCTTCTCCCCACTCCCACTGCACTAGCCTCCGAACTGCTCTTCTGCTCCCCCCCCACCCCACCCCTTGCACCTGGAGGTCTGTTCCCACCACGCAGCCAGAAGGAACCAGTTAGAGCACCCCTGGTCACACCACTCCACTGCACCCCGGTTACTTTCCATCTCACTCAGGCCCAAGCCTTACGGTGATCTGGGGCCTGGTGACCTCTAAGCCCATCCCCTGCTGCTCTCACCTGGCTGTCCCCCTTCCAGCACACTGGTCTCTTGTTCCTCCACCACACCAGGGACATTCGCTCTTCAGGGCCTTTGCACATGTTGTTGCCTCTGCCTGGAAGCTCTTTCCCCCAGTTCCCCATGGGGATCCATTCGCCACTTCCTTTCCTAAGTTTTGATTTAAAGATCTCCTTTGCAGGTAAGGTCTTTGCTGGTCTCCCTACCATAAATTGCAATCCCACCCCTGAAATTCATACACCCCTCCACTCCCATTTTTTACTCCCTCCAACAAACTATGTAACTTATTTACTATGTTATTGGCTTACTGTCCATCCAACCCACTAAGATGTTAAGTCCCACAAAAGCAGGAATTTTTGTCTAACTTATCACTCATGTATTCCTTAGTGCCTAGGACACAGTAACCATTCAATAAGCACTTGATGAATGAATGAATGAAACTCAGAGAGCTTAATTAATGTTCCCAAAGTTGCAGAGCTCAGCTCTGACTCCAAAACCAGTGCTCTGAGTCACCAGTTTATGAAAAAGTGAAGATGCTTTATCACTGCACAATCAGGTATCTACAAATCTGAAAAATTCCAACCAAATTCTAAAGCAAGAATTCCGCAAGCTCACCTGGTACTTTCATTAACCTCATATTCACTTGGAGGACAAGAGGATCTAAAAAACAACTTGGAGGAGGTAACGTACACCTGGGAGCTGCTTCAACCACAAGAGGCTGGAGGATGAGTGTACTCCTGAGGTAAACAAATCAAAAAAAACTTTCAATTTTAAGTAAACTTTCAAAAATCTTAGAAATAATCAAAAACCCCACCATTAACAGTTTAGCATTTTTTCCCTATATGTAAGTTTTGTTAGTGTAGAGCATGTTGCATATACAATTAAGCAGTCTGCTCCTTTCTCCCATAGCATATGTATTTGCTGTATTACTGTATACATCATTATAGCCCCACATTTTAAGGCTGTGTAGTATCTTGTCAGCAGGCAATGAAGTCTAGGCTGCTAAAAAGAAAAAGGATACGAACATCAACTAAACGGGGAAGCCAGCAACCACTGTTCAGCATGCCACCTGCAAATCAATGGCTAGCGCCCCACTGAACCTGGCCCAGGCTCATTTCCTAGGAGCCAGGAGAACTGGTTCCTCTGGAAATCCTCAGGCCATACTGCTTCTGGAAGTCAGAACCTAAGCCCATGAGCTATTTAGGTGGCCACTGCCACCACTGTCCAGAGTAAGGGCTAAGTTTTCAATGGTGTCAATAACCGCAAGTGTAGAGAAACAAGCAACAAAGATAGTCACTTATTCAACAAATCCGGGTAAACACTGCTGTGCGCCAGGCACCGAGGACACAATGCTACACAGAGGCCATGGAACCTCACTCCACCAGGGAAGAGAGACATTCAGCAAATAAAGCCACAAAAATAGATTTAAAATCCCAAGAGTGCCAAGTGCTACTGAGGAAAGAAATATGGCACTACAAAGGCTTGTAGAAAATGGGGATTTGTAACAGTCAGGAGGTCGAGAGAGGGTTCCTGGGAGCGCATGAGCTGCTCTCTGAAGCTGAGAAGGCACTTAGGGGGCACAGGGGTATGAGGCTGGAAAGAAAGGTGGGGGTTGAGGCACACAGGACCGCCCAGGCTGATCACATTCAAGAGTTTAATCTCTATTCTAAAAACAAAGGAAGACCACAGAAGGATTTTAAGAGCATATGGGGTGCATGGGGAAGGGGGTATGGTCATATTTGTATTTCAAGACCATCAGTCTGGCCTCAGTGTGAGGCAAAAGCAGAAGGGGCATCAGGGCAGACCTGGGAGGAGTTTGCCCAGGAGAGCAGATCCAGGGCAGGGACCTACATCCAGGCCCTTCCATCACCACTGTCTCGGAGGCCTGCCACCCTTCTCACCTGCCTCCACTTCGCCTCTCCTCCCGTCCTATTCTGTCACTGGCTCCGCCAATCTCCAGACCAACCACAGACAGGCCAAATGGTGACACCTCCTTGGACCTGCACAGGACTGGGGCTTCCCAAAATCCCAGGTGACCATCCCTAGAGATGACTGCAACACCCCGGACGGGCTGCAGAACTGGAGTGGGTGGAAAAGGGGATGGGAAAGTGGTTTTCTTTTTTTAATTTAATAGAAAACAAGAACAAGAGTTAGGAATTCTAAAAACATGCCACTGCTGAGACTCACAACAAGAGATACAGATGGGTCTGGGGCACAGCCTGGACATCAAGATTTCTTTAAAGTTCCTGCAGTGATACTCATGTGCAAGCAAGAACCCAATGTCATTCTTTTTTTTTTTAACTTTTAATTCTGAAATAATTACATATTCACAGGAACTTACAAATATAGTGCATAGAGTCCCATGAACCCTTCTCTCAGCTTCCTCCAGCTATGACATCTTATATGACTACAGTACAACAGCAAAGCAAGGAAACTGACATTGCTGCAGTAATGCCAACTACACTCCAGATCTTATTCAGTTCTTATCAGTTTTTCCACGCACTGATGTATACATGTGTGTAACTCTGCAATTTAATCCAAAGTATAGATTTGCGTAACCACCATCACAATCAAGATGGAACTATTCCATCCCCACAAAAGAACTCCCTCATGCTACCCTTTTATAGCCCCACCAGTCCTCCCCCCACACTGTCACTGTCCTTTGGCAACCAGCAATCTGTTCTCCAACTCTGTAGTTTTGTTACTTTGAGAAGGTAATATAAGTAGAACCATATAATACGGAACATTTACTCACAAAGCACAATGTCCTTGGGATCTGTCCAAGTGGTTGCCTGTATTCATACCTTTGTATTGCAGGGTAGTAGTCCATTGTATGGATGGACCAGTGTGTTTAAACATTTACCCAATGAAAGACATTCAGATTGTTTCCAATTTGGGGCTAATTAAAGCTGCCAAGAACATTCCTGTACAGGTTTCTGTGTACACATAAATTTTTACTCCTCTGGGATGAATGACCAAGAGTTCAGTTGCTGGGTCACATGGCAAGTGCATTGATGGTTGTTTATTTTGGTATCATTAATATACAATCACATAAGCAACACTGTGATTACTAGATTCCCCCATCATCAAGTCCCCACCACATACTCCATTACAGTCACTGTCCACCAGCGTAGTAAGATGCTATAGAGTCACTACTTGTCTTCTCTGTGCTATACTGCCTTCCCCGTTCTCCCCATTACGTTATGTGTGCTAATCGTAATGCCCCTTTTTCCCCCTTGTCCCTCCCTTCCCACCCATCCTCCCCAGTCCCTTTCCCTTTGGTAACTGTTAGTCCATTCTTGGGTTCTGTGAGTCAGCTGCTGTTTTGTTCCTTCAGTTTTTGCTTTGTTCTTATACTCCACAGATGAGTGAAATTATTTGGTACTTGTCTTTCTCCACCTGGCTTATTTCACTGAGCATAATACCCTCTAGCTCCATCCATGTTGTTGCAAATGGTAGGATTTGTTTTCTTCTTATGGCTGAATAATATTCCATTGTGTATATGTACCACCTCTTCTTTATCCATTCATCTACTGATGGACACTTAGGTTGCTTCCATTTCTTGGCTATTGTAAATAGTGCTGCGATAAACATAGGGGTGCATCTGTCTTTTTCAAACTGGGCTGCTGCATTATTAGGGTAAATTCCTAGCAGTGGGATTCCTGGGTCAAATGGTATTTCTATTTTGAGTTTTTTGAGGAACCTCCATACTGCTTTCCACAATGGTTGAACTAGTTTACATTCCCACCAGCAGTGTAGGAGGGGTCCCCTTTCTCCACATCCTCGCCAACATTTGTTGTTGCTTGTCTTTTGTATAGTGGCCATCCTAACCAGTGTGAAGTGATATCTCATTGTGGTTTTAATTTGCATTTCTCTGATGATTAGTGACATGGAGCATCTTTTCATGTGCCTGTTGGCCATCTGAATTTCTTCTTTGGAGAAGTGTCCGTTCAGATCCTCCACCCATTTTTTGCTTTTTGTTTGTTGAGGCATGTGAGCTCTTTATATATTTTGGATGTCAACCCCTTATTGCATATTCATTTATGAATATATTCTCCCATACTGTAGGATGCCTTTTTGTTCTACTGATGGTGTCCTTTGCTGTACAGAAGCCTTTTAGTTTGATATAGTCCCACTTGTTTAATTTTATTTTTGTTTCCCTTGCCCCAGGAGATATGTTCATCAAAAAGTTGCTCATGTTTATATTCAAGAGATTTTTGCCTATGTTTTCTTCTAACAGTTTTATGGTTTCATGACTTACATTCAGGTCTTTGATCCATTTCAAGTTTACTTTTGTGTATGGAGTTAGACAGTAATCCAGTTTCATTCTCTTACATGTAGCTGTCCAGTTTTGCCAATACCAGCTGTTGAAGAGGCTGTCATTTCCCCATTGTATGTCCATGGCTCCTTTATTGTATATTTATTGACCATATATGTTTGGGTTAATATCTGGACTCTCTATTCTGTTCCACTGGTCTATGGGTCTGTTCTTGTGCCAGTACCAAATTGTCTTGATTACTGTGGCTTTCTAGTAGGGCTTGAAGTTGGGAAGCGAGATCCCCCCTGCTTTATTCTTCCTTCTCAGGATTGCTTTGGCTATTTGGGGTCTTCTGTGGTTCCATATGAATTTTAGAACTATTTGTTCCAGTTCGTTGATGAATACTGTTGGTATTTTGTTAGAGATTGCACTGAATCTGTAGATTGCTTTAGGCAGGATGGCCATTTTGACAATATTAATTCTTCCTACCCAAGAGCATGGGATGAATTTCCCTTTGTTAGTGTCCTCTTTAATTTCTCTTAAGAGTGTCTTGTAGTTTTCAGGGTATAGGTCTTTCACTTCCTTCGTTAGGTTTATTCCTAGGTATTTTATTCTTTCTTGATGCAATTGTGAATGGAATTGTTTTCCTGATTTCTCTTTCTGCTAGTTCATCATTAGTGTATAGGAATGCAACAGGTTTCTGTGTATTAATTTTGTATCCTGCAACTTTGCTGAATTCAGATATTAGTTCTAGTAGTTTTGGAGGGGAGTCTTTAGGGTTTTTTATGTACAATATCATATCATCTGCAAATAGTGACAGTTTGACTTCTTCCTTACCTGCACTGATGTTTTTATGAGAAACTGCCAAACTATTTTCCAGAGTGGAGGATCCATTTTACAGTCCCATCAACAGTGCATGAGAGAGCCCATTTCTGTATATTCTCACCAGCGTTTGGTGTTATCACTGTTTTTTATTTTAGGAATTCTAAAGCCCATTCTAATAGATTAACAGTACTATCTCATTGTGGTTTTAATTTGCATTTCTCTAATGGATAATAATGTTGAACATTTTTTAGGTGCTTATTTTCCATCTGTATAATCTCTATGGTGATATGTCTGTTCATATCTTTTGCCTATTTTTAATGGGATTTTTTGAAGTCTTACAATTGCATTTTGAGAGCTCTTTATGCATTCTAAATACAAGTCCTTTGCTAGAAATGTGGTTCACAAATATTTTCTCCCATTCTGTAACCTGTGTTTTCATCCTTTTCACAGTTTTTCACAAAGCAGAAGTTTTTAATTCTGAAGACATCTAATCAATTTTTTCTTGAATATTCTTTTCATGTGATGTTTAACTCTTTACCTAGGCCTAGGTCCTAAAGATTTTCTCCTGTTTAATTCTAAAACTTTTATAGTGTTATGTTTTACATTCAAATCCATGATCCATTTTAAGATAATTTTCTAATAAGGTATATAAGGTTTAGGGTGAAGTTCATTGTCTTGCCTCTGGATGATCAATTGCTCCAGTACCGTTTGTTGAAAAGGCTATAATTTCCACTGAATTGCTTGTACCCTTTTGTCAAAAATCAGTTGAGTACGGTTGTGTGAGTCTATTTCTGGGTTCTCTATTCTGTTTCACTGACCTGTGTGTCTATCCTTTCACCAGAACCACATTGTCTTGATTACTACAGCTATTAAAATAAGTCATGAAATAGGGGAATTCCTTTTACTTTGATCTTTTTTCAAAATTATTTTAATGATTCTAGTTCCTTTGATTTTTCTATATAAATTAAAATAAAATCTACAAAAAAACTTTACTGGGACTTTGATAGGAATTACATTAAACCTATAGAATAATTTCAAGAGAACATCTTTATCTTGTTGACTCTTCCAATTCACAAACACGGTATGCCTCTCCATTTATTTAGATCTTTGAATACTTTCACCAATATTTTGTAGTTTCAGCATACACATTCTGCACATATTTTGTTAGATTTTTACCTAAGTATTTCAATTTTTTAGGGGTTATTATAAATGGCATTGTGTTTTTAATTTGGGTTTCCATATGTTCATTGTTATAATATAGAAATATTAACTTTTGTGCATTGATCTTATATCCTGTGACCTTACTGAATTCACTTATTAGTTCCAGGAGTTACTTTGTAGATTCTTGAGATGTTCTACATAGAGAATCATGTCATATACAAATAGGTGGTTTTATTCTTCCCTTCCAATTTGTATGCCTTTTATTTCTTTTCTTAACATTACACTGGCTAGGACTTCCAGTACTATGTTGAATAAAACTGGTGAGAGCAGACATCCTTGCCTTGTTCTCGTTCTCAGTCTTTCATCATTTAGTATGACATTCACTGTAGGTTTATTGTAGATGCTTTTTATCAAACTAGGAAAATTCCCCTCTATTCTTACTTTGCTGAGAATTTTTATCATGAGTGGGTGTTGAATTTTGTCAAATGTTTTTTCTGCATCAACTGATAAGATCATGTGATTATTTTTTTCCCCAACAGCCTGTTGATATGGTGGATTCCATTAGTTGATTTTCATATACTGAAGCAGGCTTCCATACCTAGGATGAACTGCACTTGGTCATGATATGTAATTCTTTTTATATGTTGCTGGATTTGTTCTGCTAATACTTTGTCAAGGATTTTTGTGTCTGTGCTCTTGAAGGATATTGGTCTACAGTTTTTTTGTCCTGATTGTCTGGTTTTGGTATTAAGGTAATACTGGCCTCATAAAATGAATTAGGAGGCATTCCCTCCTCTTCTATTTCTGGAAGAGATTATGTAGAATTGGTGCTAATTCTTTAAATGTCTGGTGGAAACCTCCAGTGGCACCCTCTTCCAGTTAGAGGTTTCTTTTTTGGAAGCTTTTAATTGTAAATTCAATTTTTTAAATACTTATAGGACTATTGAGATTATCTCTTTTATCTTGGGTGAGTTTTGGTAGCTTGTGGTTTTCAAGGAATTGGTCCATTTCATCTAAACTGTCAAATGCATGTGTGTAGAACTGTATGTAGTATTCCCTTATTCTTTTAATAGCTGAAGGATCTGTAGTGATAGCCTGTTTTACTGTTAACATTGCAATTTGTGTCATTTTTATCTTTGCCAATCGTCTTTAAGACTTAAGACGTTTAAGACAATCCATTTTATTGATCTTTTTAAAGAACCAGCCTTTTCATTGATTTTCTCTGTCGTTGCATTTTCATTTTCATTCAGTTTGACGTATTTTTTAAATTTCCTTTGAGACCTTTCTAAGCCTCCTTCTGTTACCATTTCCTTTTTTGTTTAGAGAAATTTCTTTAGTCATTATTTAAAGGTGGGTCTGCTATTGAGAAATTCCCCTTGTCTTCCTTCATGTGAGAATGTTTTTATTTTCTCTTCATCCCGGAAGGGTATTTTCACCAGATGTAGAATTCAGAGTTGATCGTTCTTTTCTTTCAGCACTTGAACATGCTGTGTACTTCCTTCTTGACTCTGGTTTTGTATGAGAAACCCACTATCATTCAAACCATTCTTCCCCTACAGGTAATGTGTGGTTTCTCTCAGTTGTTTGTTTTTTTTTGTTTTTGTCTTTAGTTTTAAATGGAAGTGTGCTTATGATGGGTCTTGGCTTATCCTCTTTGGTTTTGCTCAGCTTCTTGGGTCTAAAGGTTTATTCTTGTTGCCCAGTTTGGGGAGTTTTGGCCATTATTTCTTTAAATACCTTCTATTTCCATACTCTTCTCCTTCTGCGACTCCAATAACACAAATGTTAGACCTTATGTTATTGTACCATAGTTCTCTGAGGCTCTGTTCAGTTTTTTTCCAGATTATTTTCTATCTGTTGTTCAGATTGGTTAATTTTTGTTGATCTGTCTTCAACCTCCCAAATTCTTTCCTCTGCCATCTCTAATCTATTATTAAGCTCATCCAATGAACTTTTTAATATGGAGGTTTCATTTTTCAGTTCCATAATTTCCATTTTTAAATATCTTCTATTTATTTGCTGAGATTTTCTAATTTTCATTTCTTTCAAGAGTGTTTATATTTGCTCATTAAAGGCTTTTCATGATGGGTGTTTTAAAATCTTGGTCAGATAATTCTAACATCTGAAACTTTCTAGTGTTGGTATCTGTTGATTGTTTTTTCATTTAAGTTGCGATTTTCCTGGTTCTTGGTATGAAAAGTGATTTTTTTTATTGTATTCTGGGCATTTGAGCTGTTAGAAAACTCTGGATCCTATTTAAATTTTAGCTAGCAGTCACCCTATTGAGATTAAACTTACAAATCCCGGGCTACTTTTGTGAGCTGTGATTCCAGTGACAGTTTAGTTTCCAGAACCCTTCCATTGCTATTCTGGTCTTCTTCATTTGTGTTATTACCTAGAGGTCACTCTGACAACCTGGATGGTATTCCCCACTGCAGTTTCTATTCTCAAGCTTTTTAGCATGTTACTTCTAGTCAGATTCATGTATGGGTCAGTTGGGAGTTTGTCCAAGACTTCCTATACAGATTGAATGAATCCCTTTCTCCAGTTCCCTCTTCTCCAAGATCTTCACCACTTTCTCTTAGGGAGGATGAGAGAGGCCACTTAGTACTGCTGAGCCAGGGGCAGGAGGGTGAAGTCCAGACTCTCCACTGGTCTCCACTGACAATATGCCAGCGGATGAGGGGAGAGCTGCCATGAGTCACCTGGTACAATTAAGTAGGGTACATAATTCCATATTCCCCACTCAGTCTCCACTGACAGCCTGCTAATAAGAAAGGAGAGCACTGCCCCCAGGCCATTGCTATCTATATTTTAAGCCACATACATCTCATTTATTATCTCACAGTTCTATAGGTCAGAAGTCTGGGTAGGCTCAACTGGTTTCTCTGCTCAGGGTCTCACAAAGCTGAAATCAGGGCATCAACGAGGCTGGACTCTTATCTAGAGGCTTGGGAGAATAATCCACTTCCAGGCTCATGCAGGTTGTTGGCAGAATCCATTTCCCTGCAGCAGCAGGTCTGAGGTCTCCATTTCCTTGCTGGTTGCCAGTCAAGGTCTGTTCTCTGTTCCAATAACGTTAAGCATATTTATTCTCACATGACCCCTCCATCTTCAAAGCAGCAGGTCCTCTTCAAGCTTTAAATCTGACTTCCTCTTCTGCCACTAAGCAGAGAAAGTTCTCTGCTTTTAAGGGCTCATGTGATAAGATTAGGCCCACCTGGATACCTCCTTTTTAAAAATCAACTGTCATATATCATAACACAATTACTGGAATAAGAGGTCATCACATTCATAGGTTCTGGGGATTTGGGAATGGAATCTTAGGAACCATTCCTAGAAATTCTGCCCACCTCATTACCACTGGTTAGAGGGCAGAATGGAGTTCATTATTCTGAAATTATAATGTATTAGTTCTAATGGACTTGAACATTATTTACATATTGCTATGTTGTGTATTTGTAATAAACATTTTTAAAATAATTTCCAGCATGAGTATGTTTCCTTCTATGTTAATTTATACATACATATATATGCACATGTATATATTCATAAAGCTACTTCAGAAATAACATTATAATATTTTCAAATGTAAAACTATAGGTCAGAGGCTAATCCATGTGCTTAAGAAGAGATACCAGATTACAAAGGAACATGCTGCCTGTCAGGACCACTGTACAAAGGAGTGTCCAAGCTTTATCAAGCAGAGAATCACCTGAACTTCTAAAAATATTCTCAGGCCCCCTATCTCAACCCCTGTTCCACTCCCAAATTGTGACGATGCAATGCACCTGGAGCAGGACCAGGCTGGAGACACACTGGCATGGAATTCCCAGTGGGACCCCCATATTTCACAGTTAAATATCCAGCGATGGTGACAGCAACATCCTAGATGATTTATATTTTGATCTACCAGAAGCTGGGGTTGAAACACATGATTTCAAAGTCCTTTTATAAGCTCAGATAATCCTGAGTTGGGAGTTTGTCCAAAACTTCCTATACAGATTGAATAAAGCAGAGAAACCAGTTGAGCCTACCCAGACTTCTGATCCATAGAACTGTGAGATAATAAATGAGCCGTTGTTTTAAGCCGTTAAGTGTGTGGCTTCAAGTTTAGATAGCAATGGCCTGGGGGCAGTGCTGTCCTTCCTTATTGGCAGGTTGTCAGTGGAGACTGAGTGGGAAATCTGGAATTTTGTACCCTACTTGGTTGTACCAGATTATTCGATAATCCTGTTATTAAGAAAATAGGACTCCATTATGCATAATCACCCAGATCAACTCGGTCAGGGCACTGCTCTCCCCAGGTCACAAGACAGCCCCACACACGTGCACACACTTCCTGCACTGCAGCAGTGACAGAGCATAAGGCATCTGCCAAATGGTGTGGGCTCTCACTGGTCACACACTTGTCCTTAATTACTCCAGACCCTTCTTGGAGTAACACTTCTCACAACAGCATCTAGCAAAAAAAAAAAAAAAAAAAAAAACTAAACTAAAACTTTCAGGTGTTTTAGGATTTTGTTTTCTAAAAGAAAACTATGTTTAAAGTTTAAAGAACGATTTGAACTAGAAATCAGTTACTGTTATCTGAGAGCAATGCAAATATGGAAATTACTGATTGGATACTCAGGGAAGGCATAATGCAGCAGGCAGTAATAGTGAGGGGCTTCATCTCAACAGGACGATTGGACATCCAGACAATGCTGCTTGCTTGAGTGCAAGCTCTAGAGCCAGTCTGCCTGGCTCCCAATGCTCTCTCTGCCCCTCACCAGCTTGTGTGACCACGGGTAAGTCTTCTAACCTTAGATGCCTTGCTTCTACAGTTACTTCTTCTGAAAAGTGAACATGTTAAAAAAAAGAACAGTACCTATGCTACTGAGTGGTATGAGGATTTAATGAGATAAAGCATGTGAATAGGGTTAGTCTACTTCCTGCCTGACATACAGTAAGTGCTCAACAAATTTTAGTCATTGTACACAGACAGCCTCAGGCAGATTATATACACCATGCCAGGCAGCCCGTAAGCCTGGAATAGAATGTAACCATTATTATTCCATAAAGTAATACAGAAATCAGGGCCAAATGATAACCACAGGTTCATTTAGCATGTTCTAACAGAGCTGCCTGATGAATCCCACTGAAACCTTTGCAAGTGGCATTTTAATCAGGAGCATCTTTGCAGAACAATGTCTAACACATGCTCTCCAGAGTACAGAGTGAACAAAGGCCAAGTCACAGGAGCTAAAACTCTCCTGCCATGGAAGAAGTTACATTCGTGACAACCCAATATTCCATTTAATGTGTCTCATTTGTGCTTATAGCCTCTGGTTCCAGCGCACAGCAGACACCCAGCAAATGCTCCCTCCATGAGCAGGGCTGACTGTCCCACACCCACACACATCATGACTAGTTGTTGTGAGCAAGACCATTATAAAACACATAAAACACACCTGGAAAAATTCCTGCTACCTTTCCAAGAGAGACAAGTATCTTGAAAACAATATTCTATACAATTCACAAATTTAATGGCCCTTGGGTTGAAAGTTAAAAAGAAAGTTGATAAAAGAGATCTACTTCAGGGTCTCTGAATATAGAACAGCAACTTGGAAATCTCTACATTATGCCACTGTTGATGTCATTTGTGAATCCTCCTTAAACCAAGGACAGCAGGTCCTGCTAAGGGGTACTCCCCTGCAGCGTCCCACTGAGGTGGCAAGAGCCACGGCCCAGGTAGTGGCAGGGTGGCCCCTGAGCACAACACCCTCTGTCCCCGCTTCTCGAGGCCAGCAGCGTCACTCTCCACCACCAGCCACCATGAATGGGCACCTCGGCCCCGGCATGGCTGTGGGCACCAAGGACGGCCTCGACATGATGTACTGGCAGCTTCTTGCCTTCTGTGAAGGGACAGTGCTGTGCAGATTTGATATTTCAACTTACAGTGCTTTAAGAAACTGCACCAAACGAGGCCTCTTGGCTTTTGAGTCTGTATGTGAAATCAAAGGTTAACAGGCAGTTATTTACTTGGGGTGTTGTGGCACTACTGCAGTTTCAAAGGGGCTTTGAAGAAGTTTTTATAGGAATCTTTTGAGGGTGGGTATCAAATCCATGTTGACATACTGATATGAGGAAATTGCATTTGCGTGTTGAATCCATAGTTTGTCCAATTCAGAATGATTTCTGAATCTGTCCATTAGAAATTCTACTGTTTGTCAAAAGGCCTTTTAAAAATGTGGGATGTTCAGTTGTTTATATTCAATAAACTAGTAAAGAGAATCTAGTTTCCATGAAAAAGCTTACGTCTTTTTCCAAAGTATAGAAAGCTTCATTGAGTCTGACACAGAAATTCATCACCACACTACCTGTCAGTACACGTCCGGTTGAAAGTCCTCTCTCCTTTGCAACAGAACAGTCAGAGGCAAGTTAGACTGGGTAAGTGAAGCAGCCACCCTCATGAGTGTCTTCACTTTATTATATATTTGTATTTCCAGAGGGAAGGTCTTTCAGACTCTTGTATACCCCCACAAAACTTCTCTGACCATTATTCCTCCAGAGCCTATGTCTCAGACTTAGTAGAAAACACTGTACAGTTCTAACAATCAAGAAGTACCTAATACCTTTTTGTCTTACAAACTTGTTATGTCAGCAGTTTATGGGATCTCACTGATAATTCCACCTCGTAGCATTGAGAATGCCGACCAAGTGTGAGCTCTCTAAACTGATGTTTGAAGTCACAAGTATCGTGAAACTGCTGGACAAGGATTCACTTTGTGTGTAAGGCAACCCCTGGCAGTACCTGGGGGCCACACTCCACCACTGAAAATGGGAAGACTGATGTGGCATAGAAACAAATGAGCAGAGACATCATTAGAAGAAACGAGGCAGTAGTATTTATTTAGAGAGAGATGTGGGCATGTTCCCGTGTTATTTAGTCATACTAGAGAGGCAACCAAGCCTGAACAACGAAGGCATAGAAGTGTCTTGTTCCTCACTGACACGCTGTCTGAACAAGGAGTCAGGATGCGTCAGGGCATCTGCTCAGGATAGGGCAGGGGGCAGCCTGCCACTGCACGCAGACACGGTGCCTTCGAGTCCACCCAAGTGCTCAGCCTCTCCCACCCTCCCTGTGCCTGCATTCCGAGCCCACACCGCAGGCACAGGCAGATCTGAGAAGCACGGAGAGCTCTCGTAAGAGGACTTTACTCTCTGTCAAGATCTGAAAAGCACACAGGGGAAAGAATGATGTTTTATTATGCGGCAGAATGAAAACCTGAAGATGAGGACTCTCATAGGAAAAGGGTAAACACATGTACTTCCTTTCCCCTGCTTGCTCCTCTGATGCGGAGAGAACTTAAAGGTCAGTTCCTGGGAGGAGAAATTGAGAGTTATGGGGAAGTTACAGAGCACAGGCCCATGCTTGTGGAGTAGACAGTTTGTACAAGAACTTTTTTTTTTCCCTACCATCTCCCAAGTTTTAAAACCAGGTGTTTGACAAGGATTTTGGCTCTGAATGGGTTTGACGGCAATGTGTATGGAAAGGATACACTGCTAATATTTTGTCTAACAGTAACACAACCAGCCAGTAAGTGCAGTAAGGAGTCAAGCTATCTGAGCTCTCCCGCACACATGCACACAACACAATTCGGAAAAACCCAGAAGGCCTTTCTGCAGGCTTAACAGATGGCAGTCTACTGAAACAAAAGGGGTATTAACAAGAAAATGTAAAACTTGAGAAAGCAAACGTCCTTCTATTTCCCACTCAACTACAAGAAGTACAAGATGAAACCACCACAAAAACAAAACAAAATTTTTTCCAAGTAAGTACAGTCACAGTGCTGGGTTAGCAGTTAACTCTTCCACCCTATTAAAACCAAGGAATAGTCTCCATCCTGTCCTGCATATTTTCTACAGCTCTGGCAGCCTAAGACACATTTCTATTATGAGGTCACTTGATGGCATAAAAGGGCATCTTTTAAAACTTCTATTAGCCCAAGCTAGTAAAACCTTGTACTTCTATATCACACTGCTTTGTTCAAAGCAGTATCAGTGCAAAAACAACAATGAGAAAGCACAGCAAAGTAACTGTGAGCTTTACCTCAAAGGGCTGCAAATATGCAAAATCCTGACTTTTTACCTCCTTGATTAAAAAATAACCATATTCACCAACCTTTTCACACAAATACCAAAAAAGACTCTGGATATGCCAAAGAGAGATCTAAAACCTAAGATCTGGACCTGCAAACAAAAGCTAAGGCAACGGGAAACCAAGCTGAAAGTAGTTACACTCAGTATAAGCCACGCAAGCTACAAGCAAACACACCTCACCTCCCCCGAGGGGGCCGGCAGCACGTACAACGTGCTTGTACCTAACACAGACACAAATGGGCAGAGACCAGCTCACTTCCTCACAGTGTCAGATCGATTTAAAAATCAGCGAGCATATTCTTTTAACCCCCACTGCAGCTTCCTGCTTTCTACACATCTATTTGTGAGCAACAAAATGTGGAAGGCCTGGGCCCCACTGCACTTCACCAAAGGTGCCCTCCCAAAGCAGGTATGCATGTCTGCCCAAGGATGGTTTCAAGGCTTTTGCTTTTTTAAATCCCTTTGGCTGGCCATTACAAAATACGTATCTGTGGATACATGTCAGGAGAATCCAGAAAAAGGCTGCTTATAAAGCCTTTGCTGGCCAAAAGTACACTGTTGTCTGGATCTGAGGGTAAGGTTCTGAAAGGAAGATACTCATAATTAAATCCAACATGGGGAAAATGAACCCCTATGAAAGAGCCTACATCTGCCTTTAAGAGGTGGCTGCCTTTCTGTTTTGCACAGCGGTTTCAGGTCCCAGGAGGGCAGCCATGTTTTGTTTTGTTTTGTTTTGTTTAAGTAAATGACTGAGGACTTCATGTTAGTACTGCTTATTCTTGTACCCCATATTATGGTCTATTGTGGTCTGCTAAGAAAAAAATCCAAATCTTGTAAATTCGGCAAAAAATGATGATCATATGACTTTTTAATGTCATGCTGATGCATTTTCCTAATAAGCTCTCCCTCCCTTGACAGGAGGGTCATTAGTTTCTCTCTGGAAATGTAAATTGAGTAACACTTTATTAGGACATTTTACAACCCAAAGTCAGAGATAACATATAGAAAGATGATAAAGTATACCACTTTCTTTTTTTCTTTTCTGGTAGAGATGATAACCCCAGGGGTTAAGATTTTATTGTCCCCTAAGAAATGAACCTATTTTGAATGTACCTTAGCAATTTTATTTGACACTCCTTTTCCTACTGTTTCTCATATCCTCACTGAATCAGTTCTGTTATTCTGCTAGTTCCCTCATTAAATGAGTTCAATAACACTCTGACACATGTTCCTCTTTATACGTTTATAACAATGAAAGAATTGCTCTTTGATAGCTTATGGGCCCCACAATCAAATGGTCCCTGGGAGATTAAGCTCTGTGCTTCAGGACTCCTCAGCTGTCATACTCAGAGGGCATCTACACAAAGACAGCCACAGTCAAGCTGATCAGCTCAGTTGGTTAGTGTGGCACAAATGTGGCCCCAGCACAGGTATGATACCTCCCCCGACCCACAGAGGCCACAGAAAAACATACACATTAAAAAGTGAGTGAGAGCAGCAATTCCACTCCTCTGGGTATATACACAAGAGAAATGGGTACCTATGTCCATAAAAAGACTTAAACAAGAATGTTCAGAGCCTTTATTCAAAAAAACACCAACTAGAAACAATCCAAATGTCTACCAACAAGAGAACTGAAAGCCAGATTATGGCATATTCATAAAATGGTATGCTATACAAGATCAAAGTACTGAGATATGCAACATTTTGTACAAAAGAAGCCATCTATAAAAGAGCACATATTTTATTATTCCATTTACATGAAATTCAAGCATGGGCAAAACTAATCTATGATGACAGATTACCCATGCACAGGAGAATGACTGGGGAAAGGCATGATGGAACTTTTCAGGGGATAGAAATAGGATTGATCTGGATGACGGTTACAGAGGTGACACTTATGTAAAAAAAAAATCAGCAAGCCATACAATTATGACTTAAACATTTTACTCTATGTAAATTTCATTTGAAAAATGAATAATTTCTTTTAAAAGAGGAAAGAAAAATGCATTCTAAAAGAAGTGGGTGGAGCCGTGTTATTTACAATAGCTAAGATATGGAAGCAACCAAAGTGTCCATCAGTAGATGAATGGATAAAGAAGATGTGGTACATATACACAATGGAATAACATAATAATGTTAAAAATCCTGCCATTTGTAACAACATGGATGGACCTAGAGGGTATTATGCTAAGTGAAATAAGCCAGGAGGAGAAAGACAAATACCAGATGATTTCACTTATTTGTGGAGTACAAAAACAAAACAAAACAAAACAACATGAACAAAATAGACACTGAGAAGTGATTGGTGGTTACCACTGGGGAGGGGTTGGGTGGGTCAGTGGGGAGGGTGAGGGGGCTAAAAGGGCACAAAAATTCTCAATCACAATATAAGTTGGTCACAGGGATGGTAGTACAGCATGGAGAACGTAGTCAATGATTCTGTACCATCTTTCTATGTTGACAGATAGTAACTGCACTAGTGGGGTGAGGATTTAATAATATGTGTAACTGTTAAACCAGTGTGTTATATATTTGAGACCAATACAAGACTGTATATCAATGATACTTCAAGAAAAAAAAGAAAAAACAAAGAGAGAACATAGGAAGTTTATGGGAAAAATAAGAAGTGGGTGGGGAAAGAGGAAGGGAGAAGGGAAGGGGAATTTAAAAAGATTCTTCTTCCAAATGTACAGTAAGAACTAAATAAAAGAAAAAGAGGGACAAACCCAAAAGGCCATGAGCCTAGATGGGTATACTGACATGCACCAACAAATCTCAGCCCAAGAGCTGGTGAAGTCCAGGCAGTTTTTTAATAGCGGGTGGCCAGAATGGCAGGTATTTTTCTTTTGAGAAATTGAGATAATACAGAGTTGAGGGTGGATATTGAATCCCAACACTTCAGGGGACCATGCTCAATTGGAGCACTGATTAAGGATCTGATAAATAAATAAAGAAAACGCTTAAGGTAAGCTCTGTGACAGTGGTAATATTGACATAGAAGCAAACAAATAAACAATAGCGTTCCAGGAGATTATCCAATTCAATCTGGGGACAAATTATTTCTTAAGCTAAATAAGGCAAATGTAAACCCACCTGCAAAACTATTAACTTATGCCAATATGATTATTACTTAAAAAATGTATTTTTCAGCTTGTAGAACTCTCTACAGCAGTTTTGGTTATTGTTAAACTGCATCCACCTACTGGATAATAGTGAGGTAGAGCAGGGACATGGGACAAGTATCATGATTAATTTTTCCTGTCTATCATGAAAAATGCCAAGATATAAATAGTATAGTAAGAACAGGAGGGACTCCATCTTAAGGCTAAGATTCCATTTTTAAAACCAGGAAATTAGGAGGTAAAAATTGTAACATAGTCTATGGCAATTAGCCAACAACTGACCCTATCTTAAGGCAGGGCAAGTAGTCCTAACTGGTATGTTTCCACCGCTCCGGGTAACCATTATTTGGAGAAAAGAAGACCAATAAATTCCTCATGTTAAGTTTATCTTACAGAATATCCAGAGGACTGACTGTGGATGGTGACATAATGTCTCTCACTAGAGAGAGACATCACAAGACCACACATCGGCCTACGCTCCCCTGGCCCTTTACCCCATTCTTGAAATCCTTAAGAACCCAAATCCTAAACCTTTTTATGTGCCTCCTCTCTGAGGTCACCCGCACTCCCGCCTGAGTATGTACTGTTTCATCAAATCAATTTCCTTGTTGCATGAGCCTACTGTACTTTGTCTCTAAACTCTTTTTCATGATAAAGACAAGCACTTGCTAACCTTCACCTCCAGTGGTAAATGTCTTTGACACTTTGCTGTTTCATTCAATTTTCTCATCTTAAGCATAAGTCTTCTCTCGCTGTGTTCTACTTCAGGCAAGTAGGAAAGGGCTACTGGGACCTCTGATTTGGGCTTGCAAGTTCCCATCGCCTGGGTGACCCAGACAGGAGTGCGGCTGAATAATCATGCTCTTCAGCAGCCTGTCTGAAAAATCTCCTTTCTTTGCTTTGGGAAGCTCTCAGAAAATAATCTCACTCCATCCGTGGCTCCTTCAAATCCTGGGGTGGTAGAGGCTTAGTTCTCACCCTGTGCAGATTCAAGTGGACACTGGATGCTGGGAGACCCTGGCTTGAGGAGCTGGCAAGGAATTTGCCCAATGCCTAGCAGGAGCTGGATGAATTTCCCTTCTCCTCTGTTTTCTCTTGCTCCTTACTGACTACATGGCTGCATAAATAAAGGAGCCACTTCTCCTAGCACTGTCCAACTCTGACATTCACTACTACTCTTGTTTTCATGAATTCCTTCCTTACCTAAGCTGGTCTGACCTGTTCGAGAATTCTTTCCCGAACAGAGTCAAGAGCCCTCCCCTGTCCAGGTTGAGGTTTCTCCTAGTATTCAGGGAGACCCCCCCCAGATGCAGCCACCCAGCAACAATAGGCCTAAAACATTCCCAGTGGGTGAAGACTTGAAAACACGCTCAGCCATCTGAAAGAACAGTTTCTTTTTCTGCCAAATGTGACAGCCACGAGGGGCGCAGCCCGAGCCGTTCCTGCCACATCCTTCCTGGCCTGGGCAGAACAAGCGCCTCCCCAGATCATGACTTCCCCTCCCTGGAAGGGCTCCGAGTGAGACGAGAGTGATCAGGCAAGAGCAGGGGCACTGGGTCCAGGGAGACTGCCCACGTGCTAAGTGATTTCCATCACTGTCCCCTTTAATCCTTAGACCGGCCCGTGAGGTAGTCGAGCCGGAAGAAGGAAACAGATGGGCACACTTGGATCAGGTAATCTGAGGCAGGCTTAATCAACAGGCTCTTACAATGGGCGTGAGGCACAGAGGGACTCCACGACTGGGGTCTGGGGCCAGAACCAGTGGAGTGCCGGGCCTGCAGGGATGAGGGGAACAGAGTACGGAGCAAGGGGGCTTGATGAAAGCAGTGTCCAAGGGATGCTGCAAGCCTGAGGCAACAGCCGCCAGGATAACCCCTGACCTGGCTGGCCTCCCTGCTCCCCGCCGTCTCCCACCAGTGGTCCCTTTGGGCCGGAGCCCATGGAAGCTACAGGGTGGGAGGCCCCTGCGGTGGCCCACACCAGCCCAGCCCAAGGCCCAGCCGATGGAGAAGGGTGCCCAGAAGCCCCGGACGCAGGGACCGCATCAGCCCGCTTCACAGAGAGGAGCCCTTCTGTTCCCCAGCGCTCCTGAGCAAGGGGGTGGGCCTGCACCCACCAGGGCTCCTCCTGCCCTGGCGCCCACCGCCCTCCACAAACTCTTCTAGTGGGCGCACCAGCCTTGAGCTCTGAACAAAGTCCAAGTCAGGAGTTCTCGGAGTCTGTGGCTTTGTGGTTTGGAACGAGGGGACACTAGACCAGTAGGACACAGCAAAGCCTTCCACAACAAGGCCTACCCTCCAAACTGGAGCCCACACTGGAGCCCCTCTCCTTCCCAGGGTTGGCCTTTCTCCTTCCCAGGGTCTTCCCCTTCTTCACGGAGTCATTGTCTCTTTCCCAGATCCTCCTTTTTCTCTCCCACAGTCCTCCCTCCTCTCTCCTGCCTTCCTCCTCCAACTTCACTCCAAGTTTTGCCTCTTTTATCTGGAAAATACGTCCTTCCACACCAGAATTTGGCTCAACTTCAAGGATGGTCCTTGTCCCAAAACTGTGGCTTTTGTTTAGAAAGGCAAAGAAGCTCACCCGCGTTCACACATCAAGAGGCAATCTGTGGCAGCCCAGATGTAATGCTTCCCTACTCTTAAAATGGGAGACGGCTGCTAGGTTCAACTGTCATCCAAGAAAACATGTCTATATGCCCACAACTATTCCCAGAAAGCAAGGTCTACCGGCACAGTACGAACAAAACTCTCCCCAGCCTTCTGCACACCAAAAGGAAAAAAGCAAAAGAAGTGTCAGCAGGATGCTCCAAGGCAAGATCCTAAAGAAAGATTAAATTGGGTTCCAACTGTTCTAGGCTGGAAGGCAGAGTGCAGGTAGAGGGCCTGGAGCACATCACTGCTTTTCATCAACAACCCCTTTCAGATAACCTCCCATGTAGCCCTCAAGGCTCTGTCAGGGGGGTACCTACTTCTTTGGGCCAAGTGTTTCCCCAGGGACTTTGGGGGTGCCTGCAGGCAGCCTGGCCCACTGAGAACAAGCCGGCCTTCTCCGAGTTTCATACGAAGATTATGGTACATGTTTACTTGCTTTGATGGTTTCAAAGAGTTCTCCTTTTCCATTCCAATCAAAACGGGGGGAGACCAGTTTTTTTTTTAGACCGTCTTGGTATTTCCCCCAGGGAACAAGCCTCCATGTGCTTCCACTTTTTACCCAGTTCCAGCTATTATTCACAACCGTGTGATATGTAATTTGTTAACATGAGTGAGCGACATTTTTGTAATTAACCCCCAGCTGACTCCTGCAAAGGGCATAATTTTCAAAACCTTACTGAAAAGATATATTTTGTTCAATGCTTCATGGTCACAGAGGGGAAAAGAAAAATAATATTGCTCCTATCTAAAAAACAATATGAACACAAAGGTGGAAAACAGCATAATTGGAATTCTGCATTTAGTTTGATTGCTTCTTGACTTAAGTGGTCAAAACTGGTCTCTCCCCATTTTGATTGGAATGGGAAAGGAGAACTCTTTGAAATCATCAAAGCAAGTAAACATGTACAAACTGAAACAATTTAACAAGGTTTCTATTTTTCCAGCATTTTCTAAGCGACCCACAGAAAGAGAACATTCTGGGGCTTAAGAAAGTATTTCAAAACAGGAGCCGTAGGCATGTAGGGCAAAGCTATACATGTCTTTATATGTATAAAGACAACTCATCCCCTAAGACACCCCATGATATTCCCCCTCAAGTGCCCCCACAGCTTTGGTCAGTAGAACCCACACAGGAGACAGGAAAAGGGTTTCGCTTTGTACTCACTCTTACAAAGTTGTCAGGGAACAAACCTCTCCTGCCGTTGATCTGTCCCTCCCACCAGCCTCCATCCTCCTTCCTGATGTTGGTGACGATCTCACCCACGCTGATGGTCAACTCATCATCGTGCTGGGCCTGGTAGTCAAACTCCACTATGGCCTCCACTGGAAGGAACAGAGACAAAAGAAGAGCAGCTTAGATTACGTGGTGAAGTCTGCAGCTCAGGCAGCCCTGGAAGGTCAGTAAAGTCATATTAAAGGGACTTCCCCTCAAACAATGTTTAAAATAACAGGGCCACACACAGCAACCTGATTTTGGTTAACCTGAGGCCTGTAACACAGAAACCACAAAGTGCTGGTCCACCCGTGGTCAGACACAGGCAGAGTAGTGTGCAGGTCTCAGGACCAGCAGGGGCTTCAGAGGGGAAACCGCACAACGACAGAAAGCCACCAACATTGGCTCCCCCTAGAGGAAGGCCGGCAGCAGCTCTGCAAGCGTGGAGGTGGCAGGTAACAGACACAGGTTCGCCTCTTGGGTGTATGCCCTCCCTTGCTAAGACTAACTGCGTGATGCTAACCTTTCTGGGCCCCCATTGCACAAAATGTGTGCAATAACAGTTCGCACCCTATGGAGATAATGCCCATCTCTCAGTGACAACACATGTAAAGACAGCTGATAGAGAGGACCCCACTGGTCAAGCCATCTCAGACTGCTTATGTCTGCAGGCACAACTGCCCTCTAAACAGATGGCTTCCTAGCCAGCAATATCATTTTGAATTGTTCTCCAATCTAGATGATTTTTTATATTTGGTAATAGGTGGAGGCAACAAATAATGCAGATGGATCTTCTTGTTGACAAAGTGACAAAGATGCAAATTGGCAGAGTTGACCAATCCAGAGACTGCTTAACTTATCTATAGATGGATTATGCCATCAGGCCTTACCTCACACCCACCTCAATCAACCAATCTCCTGACATTTTCCTTTATTTGCAGCTCAATATGAATGAATGAATGGCTAATGAACAGCTATAAGGGTAAGTGAAAATTAGGGGAAACCCCAAGTGGTGAATTGGCAGCTCAGAAGTTACAGCAAAATACTGGAAGAGGAAAAATCAAATGAGCTCTCTAAAGAGCACATATACAAAAATGAACTCAAAATGGATCACAGACCTAAAGGTAAAAGCTGAAACTATAAAACTTTTATAAGATACCATAGAGGAAAATCTTGGTGATCTTGAGCTTGGCAAAGATTTCTTTAACAGGAGACATAAAAAGCCCAACTTTAAAAAAATTTCAATAATTGAGGTAGATTTTCCAGGAAAAAGGCTCCCTGTCAAATGGGCTTTGCTTATTCATCAGGGATAAATTCCCACAGCACTGCCATCCCATCCACTCAAGTCAGCTAACACAGGCAGTTCATAATCGACTCAAAGTGGAATTTCCTTTCCTGGCTCATTTTTTTCATTCCAAAATCAGTTGGCTAGCTGTGCTGTCACAACTCAGCCCAGGATGAAGTTAAGTTGTAAACCATTCTCATCACTTATTAACAAAAAGGAGGAGCGTAAGAGCATAAACAAGGCAACCTTTGCAGATTTCTCCTGGTTCCTGACAAGTACAAAGGCAGAAGCACTCCAGTTTTCTTGTATCATGCCCTGCTTCCCAGCAGTTAAAACAAGCCATCATAACAATCAGAACCAGGTTGATTAAAAGCCAGCTTTCTTCCAATTACCTAGACATGGATCTACTGAGACTTTGCTATCAGAACTGAGATTACAGCAACCCCTGTTTATGTGCCAGACATTTTTCTTGCATTACCTCATTTTATCCTCACAATATTATGATGCCCATCTTCCCAACTAACAAACCTGAAGTTCAGCAAAGCAGTTAAGTGTATTTTCTGAGCCAGCGCTCTCCAAAGCAGGATGCACACACTTGAGGGATTAGCTGACATGACAGGAAAAAAAATCAGAACATCTAGTCATTTTATTTTAATTTTTAAAAGAAAATTCAACTTGTCCAATGTTCCATTTGCAGAATGACACTGATTCCTTCTTCTGGCCTCTAGGTCAGGCAGTCAGCAGGGCTGCAAGGGCAGGAAGCAGCCTGAGGGACAGCAGACAAGGGTGGCTGCCCAAGCTGGTGGCAGCTTTCAGTGCCTCGGGGCGCCCTGCAGTTCTGGGAAGCCTCCTGATGCAGCCTATGTATGGTTCTTACCTCTCACTAAATGGGCGAGAGGCTTGAAAAGATGTGTGTAAAGAAAGCAGGGGTCATAGACAATGCTCAACATGCGACCAAGTAAACAAGAAAACAGCAAAGCCACCACTCCATTTCCTGATGGGAGCTCCTGGCCAGCCACATTGGGAGGGAAACACAGCGACCAGCCAGCTGATCTCACAGGGAGATGAACAGAAAACTAAGATATCACCACAATTTATTAGACAGTTTTCTCCCACCCTTGATATGGGTACAAAGTACCTAACTATACTTTGGAACTACTGGGATTAGCAAGGCATTTAAGTCTGTACCTGAACCATGAAGACAAACACCTTTTCCCACCAATGTCTAAAATCATACAATACTCAATCTTATGTTTTCCAAAAGTTCACTGAACTTAGAAGCTTCTTTTGGGTTTTCTGGATCAACAAGTACAGTGATATATGCACATAATCTATAGATATTCAATTTTTAAATATAATACGTACTTTTTAAATAAGAAAAGGCTTGGAACACTGACCTAGAACCCCCAAGGCTTATCCCATTAGTGCTTGAATATGGAAGCTCACAGTTTGTGTAATGGGAACAGGCAACTACATGTGGTAAGTGGAGTGGGGGTGGGAAGAGAAGCAGCCCATGGGGCCTGCCTTGCGGGGGAAGAAGGGAGGACAGGCAGGCTGCTAAGGAGGAATCTGGCCAAGGGGCCAGCTGAACATTAAACTTACATCCTGAGTACTTTGGGGGACTCAGAACCCCATCAACTTCTGAAACACAACACAACGTCCTAACCAGTAAGCCTCGTTTTCTCGGTTCTGTATGTGGGCTTTGCCAGGGTGAGGCTGGGAGAGGACAAAGGAATCTGCTTCAACAAGGTGGTTACGAAGAAGTAAACAGCTGCCACCTGTTGTCACAAACTGGAAAGAAGCATGCCCTGGCTTTGCTTCAGTCTGTCTTTCCACGAGCCTAAAGACACACTTGATGCCTGCTACAAGTAAGGCTGGGTCTCCAGGACTGGGGACTCAGGAATAAATAAAGCATAAGTGCATAGTGTTCAAGTCCTTCCAACATCCTATGAGCCAGTCTTTCCTGATTGACCCTTTCTTTAAACACGCAGACAGTGAAGCCACCGCATGCACCTGCCTGCCTTCTGGGACCTGACTGCCTGTCTCAGCTTCCTGGTGTCCTCCGGCCCTCCTGGCCACTGGCACTGAGGCAATTCCATGCTGTGGTGGCTGCAGTGGTGCCTCGCCCTCCCAGTGAGCCTCCAAATGCCTTCTGGGTACAGACCATCCTTAGCTCTGTTGAGGCCCCCAGGAGTGTCCAAGACATGTAATAAGTGCGCGATGAAGCCCTGATAAACTGACTGCTCAGCCCACATTTTATAATGGCAGATAGTTCTCTGCCCAACAGAGATGTTACTGAAATGCCAAGTGTCGATCACATTTCTGCAAACTGAGTCAGATTCTTCAGTGCACTAAGGGCACTTGCTATTTAAAGAGCCCTGTGGTTAATTCTTTTGTAACAAGAATAATCACTTCCTGCTTTACCTTTCCTGTCAAGATGAATTTGTACATACCAGGTTTCTCTAAGAGGAGGAAACCTATGTATGGCTTTGTTAAGAGCTCATAAATCATGAGACTATGTCTCTCCTACCCCCTCTAAGGGCTCTTTCCTGTGTCCCCGGTAAGCCTTTGAAAGATCCTGGACTTGGCTGTCCGTTGTCACTTGCTACACGCGGCTATTGAGTACTTGAAGTGCAGCGAGCCTGAATTACGATACGCTATAAAATACATGGCAAGTTTAGGGGAAAAAAAGAATGTAGAATATTTAATTGATTTTTATATTGACTGCATGTTGAAAGGATACTATGTTAAATATCCTAGGCTAAATAAATACAGTATTCAAATAAATTCCTTTTTTTTTTACTTTATGAATATGGTTCCTAGAACACTTAAAATTACCTTTGCAGCTTATATTTCTACTAGACAAGAGATGGTTTAGGAAAATATTTGGCAGACAGGAAATCAAACCTCCCATAGCACAAACACAGCCAAAATAGTCGCAAGAGCTCATGAGAGTCTGTGCCCCCAAAACCCATTCCTTGCCTTCAGGAAGTTTTAGGTAGCTCGGCAAGGATAAAACATTACCTAAGATTTTTTTTTTAATGGTACCCTTTGGGAAACTACCTCTGGGCATGAGCACAAAATCAAAACATTAAGCTAAATAAAATATATCAGAGGTGTCATCAGGGCAACAGTAAACAAAATCGCATATTTTAAGACACCATAAATTACAAAACATAAGAACATCTCCCTGTCAGAAAAATACCACCCTCCAGCTGCCTGGCGTGCCGAAAGCCAGCCTCCACAAGCTTGCTACATCTGCTGTCACTGCAGAAGCCAAAGCTTCAGTTAACCCGTGTGTATGAAAAGACAGAGCCAGAGGAGATAAGAGATCGGCTTCAAAACCCAAACGCTTTAACCTTCCCATCTCTGCCTTCAAACTTGCTGGAACGTCTCCTCCCCCAAAAGATGAAATGGGTGGTTTTTAACTGTCGGTTGGCTGAGCCAGCTGCCAAGCAACTTCTCAAGACAAACTTCCCACGACGCGTTTCCGAGGCCCCTGGCTGTGACCCAGCCCCTCCCCACCTCAGTGCACCGAGCTTCCTCTCCCCAGCGCTCACTCAGCTGTGAGCCCGTGGTGGCTCACCCCACTCACACCTCGCGCTCCACCGGGGAAAAGCCTTTGTCTGTTTCAGGAGTCTACCTCCCTTGCCTAGCATCACATTCGGTTTGATAAATATTTGAATAAACCAGAAACCACAAAGGAGAATGAAAGTCTCCAACTAATTTCCTTTGTCTACATACACATATAGATGGTGTCTCAAACTGCTCAGTACAGTTTTAAGGTTTAAGAATTTCAGAAGTACGCACAGCAAAGGAAGCCACCAACAAAATGAAAAGGCAACTGACTGAATGGGAGAAAATATTTGCAAATCATGTATCTGATAAGGGACTAACATCAAAATCTATAAAGAACTCATACAGCTCAGTAGCAAAAAAAACAGTATGATTTTTAAAATGGGCAGAGGGTCTGAATAGACATTTTTCCAAAGAGGACAAAGAGATGGCCAACAGACACATGAAGAGATGTGCAATACCATAATCACCAAGGAAACGCAGACCAGGACCACAACGAGATACCACCTCACACCTGTCAGAATGGCTATTATCAAAAAGACGAGAAATAACAAGTGTTGGTGAGGATGTGGGAACCCTCCTACACTGTTGGTGGGAATGTAAATTAGTGCAGCCACTATGGAAAACTGTAGAGGTTCCTCAAAAAATTAAAAATAGAACTAACATATGATCCAGCAATTCCACTTCTGGGTATTTATCTGAAGAAAATGGAAACACTAATATGAAAAGATATGTGCACCCCCATGTTCACTGCAGCACTATTCACAATAACCAAGACATGGAAGAAACCTAAGTGTCCATCAGTGGGTGAATGAATAAAGACGTGGTACATATATATGATGGAATGTCATTCAGCCATAAAAGAGAATGACCTCTGGGCTTTTCCAACATGGATGGACCTTCAGGGCATTATGTTAAATAAGTCAGATGAGGAAAGACAAATACTACATGATCTCAGTTATATGTGGAATCTAAAAAAAGAAAACAAAGTCATAGATACAGAAAACTGAGGTTGCCAGAGATGAGGGGAATGGGTGAAATGGGTGAAGGGAGTCAAAAGGTACAAAGTTCAGTTGCAAAGTCCTGGGATGTAATGTACAGCACGGCAACTACAGTTAATAATACTGGATTGCATATTTGAAAGTTGCTAAAAGAGTAGATCTTAAAAGTTCTCATCACAGGAAAAAAATTCTGTAACTATGTGTGGTGACAGATGCTCACTAGACTTACTGTGGTGATCATTTTGTAATATACACAAATGTCAAATCATTATGCTGTGCACCTGGAATTAATATAATGTATAAATGTCAATTATATATCAATTAAAAATTAATTAAGAAAAAGAATTCCAGAAGTAGAAATATCACAAACTTAAATTTCTTTTATGGTTATTTCATTTTGTGAGTTTTAAAGAATAATCTTTTAATGTTAATGCTTGGTTCTAGTCCCCTGATTGAAGAGAGCATATCAAATCAAGCAGTAATTTTTTGCCAAAAACAATTTCACCAAAAAAGATCACAATTGCCGATCATGAGAGATAGAAAGAACATTAGTTTATATCTCGTCAAATCCTTTTCTTAATTTTACAGATGAGGAACTCCGCGCTCTGGAAGGTTCCATGACTGAGGCTTAGAGAGAGTAAGAGCTAAATAACGGCAGTGTGAAGAGTAGGACGAAGCTCTCACGAATTACAGTCCCGGAAGAGAAGAGAAGATCTCAAGTGAAAAGGAGGGAAAAGTGAGACCAGCGATACACACTTCCACGCCACTGGGTTGTTTTTTTTTTCTATCACATATAGTACAGTTCCCAGAATACCCAGAAAAAAATTACACTAGTCAGGAACGTGTAAAAACCTATGTTCAACTGTCAAGAGACAGAAAACAATTCAGAGGTTGCCTAGGGCAGGGGCTGGGAATGGGGACTGACTGCAAATTCATAGGACAGGTCTTATTGGGATGATGAGAATGTTCTACATTAAACTGTGGTGAGGGTTTCACAATGTTATAAACTTACTAGAATCATTTAATTTTACACTTACATGGATAGATTGCATATCTCAATACAGCTTTTAAAAATAAAAGTCTGTGTGATGTGTATTTTGCAATTTATGATCATAGATATTCACTTGCCAAGGTGGTTGACTGTATTTGTATTCCAGGGAGAGAGAGTCCCCATTTGGGGAGGAAAAACCCTTTGGGGGAATTTATCCTCTTTCATGAGATAAAGCCTGATTGGACGGTCCATCGACATGGCCTGCCCTCTGCCACAGGACTCAACTATGTCTCACAGCAGCGGAACTAACGAAGACTGGAGCTGGCTGGCATGGATCCCCCAGCGGGGCTCCCAGAAGAGGTGGGGATCCCTGGGGCTGCCTGGTTGCCCTGTTTCCCCAACCTGATCCTCCAGCTTTTCCTTCTGTGCTATAAACCAGCCCACAGCCTTCCAATAAATCTCCTCCCCTACTTTAGTTGAGGAAGAGTTGGTTTCTGTTGCTCACAACCAGATAACCCTAAGAGATACACTCATGCATCCACTTTTTAAAAAACATCTTTTCCCTACACAAGTCTGCACGAGGTCCAGTTCTCACCATCCCGTGCCTTCTTGGTAGCATCAGGGCTGAGGGTTGGGGGCCTTAGCCTCCCAGGCCAGGACCCTAAGCACTGCGGGGACACCCAAGGCCGACAAAGCTGACCTGCACCCCAGCCGCGTCTGCCCTTGATGTCTTCGCAGACACACCACTCAGGGGCATCAGGACGACAAGGGGGTCATTCCTGAGGCCTGAAGCTGCTAGAAAATGAACCTCGGCTTCCCCAGTGAAGACAGGGTCAGAACACAGAGCCACTGGCCCTGAGCTCTCTGCTTCGGCAGGATGCAGCAGACCATAGATAGGGACGGTCTCCTGTGGGGTTAAAGGATGTCTGTAGCAGGCCTAGCAGCAGCTCCCAGAACTGGGCACCCGCACAGAAAGGGAAAAGAGAGAAACCAAGACAGGAGAAAGCCAGCTCTGACAGAGGAAAGAAGACCCATCCCTGGCTGCCTCAGATGGCACCAAGGACGCTCCTGTCACACTACTTTCTGTGGCACCCCAAGGAACCTGGACCTCTCAGCCCATGTCCCCGTTACTCTCACTTCTATCTAAGCATCTTTACAGAGGACATGAGGTGTAGGAGAAAGAACACAGGCTTTTAAGCGTAGTAGGCGTGGGAGTGAATTCCACCTTAGACATTTACTAGCTGTGTGGCCTGGGGCCAGATACCTCACTTGACTTCATTTTCTTTGTGCTTAAAATTGGGAGATGATACACCCAGTGGGCTGTTGCAAGGATGAGGGACAATGCCTATCAACTCCTGTCCACAGAAACTGCTCCAAAACTGTAAGCCACTAGTCCTACAGGCCTTCGTCATGCTGTGCTACTAGGGGTTCCCCACGCAGGGCCTCCCTGCCTGCCTCTACACAAGGAGCCCTTACAGGCATAGCTGAGCATCCCCTCCCACTTGCCTGGTGTCTGGCACATAGTAAGTGCTTAATAAATGTTGGTGACGAGGTGTCCTGAGAAAGCATTACCCCCAAATCACAGGTGATCTTCAGCACAATGAAATGCAGCTACAGATGTGAGCCTGGCTGTTTGACTAGAAGACTAGAGAAAGTCTAAAATCGACCTGACCAGTTAGTGCCAAAACAAGTATAGCCCACTGGTCCAGGCCTCTAAGCGCTACTCTGATCAGCCTCGACTCCATTCCCACCTCTGCTAAGACCACTGCCCCCAACAGCAGAGGGGCCCTCGATCAAAGATGAAAATGTGACACAGGGCCATGGCTGGGTTTCCCTGCTCCTTCAACAGAGCCTAGTGGCTCGGTCCCTCACAGCCTGCATTTGGAAGACTTTGCCTCACCACAGAGCCAGGAACAATGAGTTATTAGAAACTTCCTGATTGAAATTAACCCTTTTGCAAACCTAATGCATAGGTCTTTTAAGAACACACATTAGATAGACTGGATAAGAATAACTTGGCCAGAAAAAAACCTTAAATGAAAAAGAAAGCACAGAGAAAGTGTGCAAATGATTTTGTAGGTAAAAAAAAAAAAAAAAAAAAAACCTAGCAAAGAATAAAGAAAATTGATTATAGTTGGATAAGCGTGTACAAAGAATGGTTGTATACAGCAGTCATGGAGGGGGAAAGCACTGCACCTCAGAAAACCAATTTAATAAAAAATCAGTTAAGTCAAAATAGTTTAGCCACTTGCAGAAAACATAACCTTTTTTCAAGTAAAAGAGAGAAAGCACATGTATGCTACTTTACATAAATATTTGAGTTTTAAGTAATAAAATGGCTTGAGGAAAAGTAGATAGGGTTTTTCTTTTCCTGATTTTATAATGAAAGCCTGGTTCTCAGACTCAAAGGAGACCCATAGATAGGTACCTGATTATAAGGTGACCCCCTATTTTTCTCAGTGAGAAGATCCAAAAGGTTTGGAGCCACTAAACTTTAAAAGGGAAGAAGAAACAGTCAAATGCTTGCTTATCCCATAAATTAGTTTAATTAGAGATTATATAAAATGAAACAATTAGAAAACATTGCTTTTCCCCCCACACCCAGTCATTTCATGAACCAATTTTATTTGACAGGCACTGTAGGGATGGTTGAAACCCATTTGATTATGGATAATGTATCTAAGAGGTTTGCTTGAACTTCCTTATTAAAAATTAATTCAGAGAGCCCTATAGTACAAGACACTTTGGAAGGACTTTAATGAATACAGTTCTGCCTTTACTCAAGGATAGTTTGGACGCAGATGGGGAACTGGCTTTAGAGGCAGGCATTGTTGCATGGGAGAAGAAAGGCCAAAGCCGTTCTGTTGACTGTGGTGTAGCTAAGCTGAATCAGCTGCTAAGATGCAAGAATATTCAGAAGAGTGGGGAACCAGGCCAGAAGGAGGGAAGTGAAGGACGATTCCATAGAAATCATGGTCAGTCTGCCCAGTGGGGGTTGGGGGTTGGGCGGTGAGGGCTGAGTCACTACGGTACATTCTGTTAAGAAGAAATACACTGTCTGGTAAGGGAGAAAGTAGAGAACTTACAGGAAACCACAGAACCCAGCAGATTTGGTGTCCCCCTTCCTGCTTCACTTACACCCCCAGGTATTATAATCCTGCTGAAGCTGGACTCCTTGGAAGGCATAAGGGAAGTGTAAAACCGAAGCCCATGGCCTCCTAAAAGAAAAGTCACATTGCCAGTGCATCTTCCTCCCTCAAGTGCTGAGCTGACTGCTTAGCCCCATCAGGCCATCAAGAAATGCTTGACCTTGACTGGGGAAAAACTTGCAAGGATGATTTTGCCCAGACATCGAGAATCCAAGGAGGCAGCATCTGAGACAAATGCACAAGGCTGAAAAAGCAGAAGATAGCAGCAAAACAACAAGACTTCAAAACAGTCGAGTCTCAAACTGCCGTAGACATAACTACTTTGAGCTCTCTGATGCCCAGTCTGCAGATAAAACATAGAACGCTGGCAATGCCATCATGTGCAGGTTATCAGGGATGGTGCATCTGATGGCTTCATCGCAAGTTTCACGGGTGATGTTGCATGGCATTGTGAGTCTATCAGCATTATAACTGCCAATGTCTGCATATCTTTTTGGTTTCTCATTTTCAATAGTTGACCAGCAATTTGAACTAGAAGTTGCTATCAAGTATCTACTTCAAGAACATTTTCTTAATCAACCACCTGGTAAATACTTCGCCACAGGATTAGAAAACCACTTGGCTGATTCAAGATGGCAGCATGAGAGGTGACATGGAGAACTCCTCCCAAAACCACAAATAGTACAAAAATATAGTTAATTAATACAACTAACCCTAAAACAGCAAGAAGAAAGAAGGCTGAACCAGGCTGCATACAGACCTCATGAACAGAGCAGACCTCATGAAACAGGATAACATACCGGAGCCTTAATCTGGCAGGACCCAGGCCCTTCCCCCACCCCAGCTCACCAGCAGGAGGAAGAGAAACGGAGCAGGGAAGGGGGTGGAAGCTTGGGGCTGCTGAGCACCTAGCCCTGTAGGTCTGCTTTGCAAGGAGAAACCTACTCTGTGTGGGACTCTAGAGGTTGGGGAGTTGGGACAGGAGTCGTGCCCGAGAGACTGCCATTCTGGCCGTTTGTGGAGAAGGGGATCCACACCTGTCTGCTCTGTCTCAGAGGAAGGGTGGGCGGTCTGAGAGGTTTCCTAGCAGCAAGAGGGCTGCTGAAGGGGCGGGGTTTACACGGAGCTTGCTGCTCAGGAGAAGGGAGAGCTGGACAAGGTTGTCTGGGTGCGCTCTGCCTAGCTGGTTGGGAACATTGGGGAGCTTCAGGTGCTCCATCCCCCTGGCTGGCTACTCAGCTCTGCAGCCCCCCACTGTGACACACAGCCTGCAGAGCCTTCCTACTGGCCTGCAGGCACCTGCTCACAAACCGGCAGTCACTGCGCTAGCGTCAGGCCAGCCAGAGGGAGGTCCCACCTACAACAGCTAGAGACGCCAAGCACAGAGGCTTACACCTGTGTGCTTGGCCCACTGGCTCTGACACTGGAGACAGGCACCGCAGATGGGAATCAGGAAACAGATCTTTCCTCCACCCAGGCACCAGCTCCACTCCCCTATGACCCCCAACCTCACTCTAGGGGCTGAGCAGCTCCAAAGACTGGAGTTTCTGTGCACTAGTGGGCACCACACAGATACATGAAATGTCAAAAGAACACGGTTCAGACCAAAATCTCACAAACTCCAGAAAAAGGGCCAAATGAAACTGAATTCACCAATCTACCTGTAAGAGAGTTCAAAATAAAAATTATAAACATGCTTCTGGAGGTACAGAAAAATATTCAAGAACTCAGGAACAAATTTAAGATGGAGATTCAATCATTAAGAAATTCCATATCTGAAATGAAACATACACTGGAGGGATTTAAAAGCAGATTAGGTGTAGTAGAAGAGACAGTAAATGGAATAGAAATCAGAGAAGAGGAATACAAAGAAGCTGAGGCACACAGAGAAAAAAGAATCTCTAAGAATGAAAGAATATTGAGAGAACTGTGTGACCAATCCAAACAGAACAATATTCGCATTATAGGGGTACCAGAAGAAGAGAGAGAAAAAGGGATAGAAAGTGTTATTGAGGAGGTAACTGCTGAAAACTTCCCAAATCTGGGGAAGGATATAGTTTCTCACCCCATGGAGGTGCACAGATCTCCCAACACAAGGGACCCAAGGAAGACAACATCAAGACATATAATAATTAAAATGGCAAAGATCAAGGATAAAGACAGACTTTTAAAAGCAGCTAGACAGAGAAAAATGATCACATATAAAGGAAAACCCATCAGGCTATCATCAGACTTCTCAACTGAAACCTTACAGGCCAGAATGGAGTGGCATGATATATTTAATGCAATGAAGCAGAAGGGCCTTGAACCAAGAATACTCTACCTGGCAAGTTAATTATTTAAATTTGAAGGAAGGATTAAACAATTTTCAGATAAGCAAAAGCTGAGAGAATTTACCTGCCACAAACCACCTCTACAGTGCATTTTGGAGCAACTCCTGTAGATGGAAGTATTCCCACGGCTAAATAGATGTTACCCAAGGGATAGACAAAGAGTACAGAATATGATTCATAACACAAAGAATGGAGGAGGAAGAAAAAGTAGGAAAATAAAAAGAGGCTTTAGGTTGTATCTATAATAGCATATGAAGTGAGTTAAATTAGACTGTTAGATAGTAAGGGAATTACCCTTGAACCTTTGGTAACCACAAATCTAAAGCCTGAAATGGCAATAAGTACATACCTATTGATAATCACCCTAAATGTAAATGGTCTGAATGCACCAATCAAAAGACATAGAGTTACTGAATGGATAAAAAAACAAGACCCATCTATATGCTGCCTACAAGAGACTCACTTCAAACCCAAAGACATACACAGACTGAAAGTAAAGGGATGGAAAAAGATATTTCATGCAACTAATAGGGAGAAAAAAGCAGGAGTTGCAGTACTTGTATCAGACAAAATAAACTTCAAAACAAAGAAAGTCACAAGAGACAAAGAAGGATATTACATATTGATAAAAGGGTCAGTCCAACACGAGGATATAACTATTATAAACATCTATGCACCCAACACAGGATCACCTACATATGTGAAACAAATACTAACAGAATTAAACGGGCAAATAGAATGCAACGCATTAACTTTCAGGAGACTTCAACACACCACTCACTCCAAGGGACAGATCAACTAGACAGAAAATAAATAAAGAGACAGAGGCAATAAACAACATATTGGAACAGATGGACCTAACAGACATCTACAGAACACTCCATCCAAAAGCAACAGGATACACATTCTTCTCAAGTGCACATGGAACATTTTCAAGAATAGATCGTATACTAGGCCACAAAAAGAGCCTCAGTAAATTCAAAAAGATTGAAATTGTACCAACCAGCTTCTCAGATCAAAAAGGCATGAAACTAGAAATAAATTACACAAAGAAAATGAAAAAGCCCACAAACACATGGAGGCTAAATAACATCCTCCAAAATAATCAATGGATCAATGACCAAATAAAAACAGAGATCAAGCAATATATGGAGACAAATGACAGCAATAATTCCACACTGCAAAATCTGTGGGACGCAGTGAAGGCCGTGCTAAGAGGGAAATATACTGCAATACAGGCCTACCTCAGGGAAGAAGAACACTCCCAAATGAACAGTCTAAACTCACAATTAATGAAACTAGAAAAGGAAGAACAAATGAGGCCCAAAGTCAGTAGAAAGAGGGACATAATAAAGATTAGAGCAGAAATAAATAAAATTGAGAAGAATAAAACAATAGAAAGAATCAATGAAAGCAGAGCTGGTTCTTCAAGAAAATAAACAAAATAGATAAACCCTTAGCCAGACTTATCAAGAAAAAAAAGTCTACACACATAAACAGAATCAGAAACGAGAACAGAAAAATCACTACAGACACAACAGAAATACAAAGAATTATGAGAGAATACTATGAAAAATTATATGCTAACAAACTGGATAACCTACAAGAAATGGACAACTTTCTAGAAAAATACAACCTTCCAAGGCTGACCCAGGAAGAAACAGAAAATCTGAATAAACCAGCAAAGAAATTGAATTGGTAATCAAAAACTACCTAAGAACAAAACGCATGGACCAGATGGTTTCACTGCTGAATTTTATCAAACATTTAGTGAAGGCCTAATACCCATCCTCCTTAAAGTTTTCCAAAAAGTAGAAGGGGAAGGAATACTACCAAACTCATTCTAAGAGACAAACATCACTCTAATACCAAAACCAGGCAAAGACCTCACCAAAAAAGAAAATTACAGACCAATATCCCTGATGAACACAGATGCAAAAATACTCAACAAAATATTAGCAAACCAAATTCAAAAATACATCAAAAAGATCATCCATCATGATCAAGTGGGATTCATCCCAGGGATGCAAGGATGGTACAACATTTGAAAATCCATCAACATCATCCAGTACATAAACAAAAAGACCACATGATCATCTCCATAGATGTTGAAAAAGCATTCAACAAAATTCAATATCCATTCATGATAAAAACTCTCAACAAAATGGGTATAGAGGGCAAGTACCTCAACATAATAAAAGCCATATATGACAAACCCACAGCCAACATTATACTTAACAGAGAGAAGCTGAAAGCTTTTCCTTTAAGATTGGGAGCAAGACAAGGATGCCCACTCTCTCCACTTTTATTCAACATAGTTCTGGAGGTCCTACCTACGGCAATCACACAACACAAAGAAATAAAAGGCATCCAGATTGGTAAAGAAGAAGTTAAACTGTCCCTGTTTGCAGATGACACGATAGTGTACATAAAAAACCCTAAAGACTCCACTCCAAAACTACTAGATCTAATATCTGAATTCAGCAAAGTTGCAGGATACAAAATTAACACACAGAAATCTGTTGCATTCCTATACACTAACGGTGAACTAGCAGAAAGAGAAATCAGGAAAACAATTCCATTCACAATTGCATCAAAAAGAATAAAATACCTAGGAATAAACCTAACCAAGGTAGTGAAAGACCTATATCCTGAAAACTACAAGACACTCTTAAGAGAAATTAAAGAGGACACTAATAAATGGAAATTCATCCCATGCTCTTGGCTAGGAAGAATTAATATTGTCAAAATGGCCATCCTGCCTAAAGCAATCTACAGATTCAATCCAATCTCTATCAAAATACCTACAGCATTCTTCAAGGAACTAGAGCAAATAGTTCTAAAATTCATATGGAACCACCAAAGACCCCGAATATCCAAAGCAATCCTGAGAAGGAACAACAAAGCAGACGGAATTACGCTCCCTGACTTCAAGCTCTACTACAAAGCCACAGTAATCAAGACAATTTGGTACGGACACAAAAACAGACCCATAGACCAATGGAACAGACTAGAAAGCCCAGATATAAACCCAAGTATATATGGTCAATTAATATATGATAAAGGAGCCTTGGATATACAATGGGGAAATGACAGCCTCTTCAACAGCTGGTGTTGGCAAAACTGGACAGCTATATGTAAGAGAATGAAACTGGACTACTGTATAACCCCATACACAAAAGTAAACTCAAAATGGATCAAAGACCTGAATGTAAGTCGTGAAACCATAAAACTCTTAGAAAAAAACATAGGCAAAAATCTCTTAGACATAAACATGAGCGACTTCTTCATGAACATATCTCCCAGGCAAGGGAAACAAAAGCAAAAATGAACAAGTGGGACTATATCAAGCTGAAAAGCTTCTGTACAGCAAAGGACACCATCAGTAGAACAAAAAGACATCCTACAGTATGGGAAAATATATTCATAAATGACATATCCGATAAGGGGTTGACATCCAAAATATATAAAGAACTCACACATCTCAACAAACATAAAGTAAATAATCCAATTAAGAAAAGGGCAAAGGACATGAATAGACACTTCTCCAAAGAAGAAACTCAGATGGCCAACAGGCACATGAAAAGATGCTCCACATCACTAATCATCAGAGAAATGCAGATTAAAACCACAATGAGATATCACCTCACACCAGTGAGGATGGCCAACATCCAAAACACAAACAACAAATGTTGGCGAGGATGTGGAGAAAAGGGAACCCTCCTACACTGCTGGTGGGAATGCAAATTAGTTCAACCATTGTGGAAAGCAGTATGGAGGTTCCTCAAAAAACTCAAAATAGAAATACCATTTGACCCAGGAATCCCACTGCTAGGAATTTACCCTAAGAATGCAGGAGCCCAGTTTCAAAAAGACAGATGCACTCCCATGTTTATTGCAGCACTATTTACAATAGCTAAGAAATGGAAGAACCTAAGTGTCCATCAGTAGATGAATGGATTAAGAAGAGGTGGTACATATACACAATGGAATATTATTCAGCCATAAGAAGAAAACAAATCCTACCATTTGCAACAACATGGATGGAGCTAGAGGGTATTATGCTCAGTGAAATAAGCCAGGCGGAGAAAGACAAGTATCAAATGATTTCACTCATATGTGGAGTATAAGAACAAAGGAAAAACTGAAGGAACAAAACAGCAGCAGACTCACAGAACCCAAGAATGGACTAACAGTTACCAAAGGGAAAGGGACTGGGGAGGGTGGGTGGGAAGGGAGGGATAAGGGGGAAAGGGGGGCATTACGTTAGCACACATAATGCAGTGGCAGGGGACACTGGAAAGGCAGTATTTATAGAGAAGAGAAGTAGTGATTCTATACCATCTTACTACACTGATGGACAGTGACTGTAGTGGGGTATGTGGGGGGGACTTGTTAATAGGGGGTCTAGTAACCATAATGTTGTTCAAGTGAGTGTACATTAATGATACCAAAATTAAAAAATTAAAAAAAAGAAGAAAACCACTTAATAACGCAGAAGTGAAGTTAAAACCCAACATTACTCTTACCTTTGAAGGTTACAGTTTAAAGTTGGACCAACAGAATAATACCTAAATGAACTGAATGGAAGTTTAAAAATTTGAAGCCTTGTCCAAAACTGAAAGATGAGGTTAATAAAAAAAAATAAAACTAAAAGGAACAGCATCCCCACATCAAAAGACTTCTAGAAGGATGACCCAAGAAGAGCTACATGTAGTATTTTTTTTTCAGAAATTAATTACATTGAGTATCTAAATACTATTTTTCACTAAAAAAAAAAAAGAAGCCAGGTAGCCTTGGAGAAATGGCTGATTCCAGGGTCCAAGCCTGAAACATTGTCATACCGGAAACAGGAAACATCTTGTCAAAGCAAGCAAGCCATCAAAGACTAGCAGTCAGGGCAAAAGAATTCAGAAGTGAATAAGAAAAGGCTCCCGGGGGCCCCAGGTGGGACATGGGAGTATCAGTAAGATAACTGCCACGGACTGAAGCACATCAAATACGTTTGATGTCTCAAATCAGTATTTGTTCCATAATGTTTCACAGTGTTTTTCTTGATGGTCACCTTTGGAGGATGGCAGGGAACCAACTCACTGTTCTGTAAATGGGTAAATTAAGGGAAAGAGTCAAATTATTTCTCCTGCCTTTGCCATATGAATTCAGCATAACCACATAGTTGACGAGGAGAAATGCCTCTTTAGGGGTATTCTGCAACATTTTGCAACCTCTAATGTAATCAAGGGCCTGGGCAATGCTCACTAACGGCTGCTAACATTACAAAAAGAGAGACAAGCAGCTTCGGGAGCCTTATGACACGACGTGCCACCTCCGCCCGGCATGCTTGAGCTTGAGGTGGATGAAGCCTCTGGATTTACTACCAGTCTACAGGAAGCACAGGGGGTCCAGGACACATTAAGTGGCACACTAAGATGCACTCAACAAAATGAAAACTGTAAGAAACTCTACAAGCATATCACCTAGTTTCCTCAACCAAAAAAAGACATTCTTAAAGGAAAGAGAAAAGAGATGGGGAACGTAGATTAAAAGAGACTCAGAGACAAGCAACCAATCACAAATCCTCCCAAATCGAGATTCGAGCAGATGCCTTTTAAAATATTTTAACTATGTCTAATGATTGGATATTTGAACTGGATATCTGATAAGGAAACATCGTTAGCTGTCGTAGGTGTAAGAAAATGATATCGTGACTATGGTTTTGTAAAAGAGTCCTTATCTTTAAGAAATACATGCTGAAACACTTCCGGACTGTTAAAGTGCTCTAAATGTGCAAGTAGGAGAATAATGTTCTACACTGAACCTAAAAGATGAAGAGAAAATCTTAATGCTGGCGTAACTTGAACTGGTGAAATAGGTAGTTTCACAAGTGATTCAGCCAAGCATGTAAAGGACATCAGTGATCCTGAAAAGGAAGATGGGGTTTTTAAAGCCAATGAGTGTGTGTATTAAAAGTGTGTGTGTACACACATGTGTGCACATGTGTGCATGTTTCAATACCTGAATTTGTTATTAAGAGCACTAGTGATCTACAGATATTTTTAAATGAAGAATTGATCCAAAAGTATTTTTCCTTCTTAGTGCTACAGGTTATTCTCTGCAAATAATTAGAAAACATACCTAAGTAACTAAAATTATGATTATCTCTCCGAAAGACATGCATTATAAAAGAAATCCTGAGACAACTGGGACTTAAACTGTTTACTTTGGAGGTTGTACAATGTTTAATACTAATTCTCTTGTTAAAATATACTTTTAGCTACTTAAAAAATATAATAAGCAACAAGCACAATCAAAAGCCTACAACCATGGACCTTGGAACAAAGCTGTAAGGCCACCTCCAAGAACATGCTAAATTCTGATGTTTTATTTGTTGATGGCGTGTGTGTGTGTGTGTGTGTGTAGTGAGGATATAACTTTATTCTTATCTGTCTGTCTTTATTTTTTAGCTTTAGTGAAATACAATTGACACATAACCCTGCGTAAGTTTAAGGTGTACCATGTAATGACTTGATACACTTATATACCGCAATGATCGCCACAACAAGGTTGGCTAACTCGTCCTTCCCCTCACATAATTACCATTTACCATTCTGTGGTGGTGGCAGTGGTGAGAACATTTCACATCTCCTCTCTTGGCAACTTTCAAGTATACACTAGAGTTTGGTTAGCTATAGTCACCCCAGTCCCCCAGAACGTATTCATCTTCTTACTGGAAATGTGTACTCTTTGACCAGCATGTCCCCGTTTCCCCCACCCCACCTTAAGCTCCTGTTTCTATGAATTCGGCTTTTCTGGAATCTATAAAGTGAAATCATACAGTATTTGTCTTTCTCCATCTGACTGATTTCACTGAGCATATGCCCTCAAGGTCCATCCATGTTGTCGCAAATGGCAGGATTGCCTTCTTTTTTACGGTTCAGCAATATTCCATTGCACATACAGACCACATCTTCTTTAGCCATTCATCTGCCAATGGACACTTAGGTTGCTTCCATGTCTTGGCTATTGTGAATAATGCTGCAGTGAACATGGGGTGCAGACAGCTCTTTCAGAAGGTGTTTTCCTTTCCTTCAGTTATATCTCCACAAGTGGAATTGTTGGATCATATGATAATTCTTTTTTAATTTTTTGAGGAACCTCATGTTTTCCATAGTGGTTATGCCAATTTACATTCTGATTTTGGGTTTCTTGAGATGTGTTTTATATAAGGCAGGCTGAGGTTTTGCTTGTTTAGGTGTGATACCATGATTATAGTTTTTAACAAGAGTCCCCATCTGTAAGACATGTGTGCTTGAAACATGGCAGAAATGTGGTAGATCCCTGCCTCGCCCTTGGCACCCCACTGAGAGCGAACTCTGTCTGTACCCCACCAGTACTCCCTACCCCCTCACTGCTCAGCAGCAGGCTCTGGCCTCACCCAGACCTAGTCAATCAGAAGCTGCAGTGTAGCAAGCTCCCCGGGGAACTGAAACACACAGTGTCACTGGAGAAGTGTTCGGCTACACTACATCGGCTCCTCACCCAGGTGTCAGAATCACCTGTGCACCCTCCTCCTGCCTCTCTGCCCCAAGCCGGCTTCACATCAGAGTAGGGGAATCATGTCTAGGTTGAATATGGTTCCCCAGCCAACTCTCTACTTCTCCACCACTCTCCTAAACCCCCTTTAAGGAAGGAGGAACATAAGTCTGCATCGAACAGCAGGGTCAGGCAGTGCTTGCAGCCCCTGGGCCTAATGATTTCTGAGGCACCTTAGGGCTACAAGCCTATAGTTCTGCAGAAATAGCACTAAAAAGGCAGCAGTGAGCAGGTCCACATTAACCCTGGGCAAATTGCTCTTCGTCTTCATTCATGGAGGGGGGGCAATTCCGCTTCATTCCCAGTTGGGATGAAATCAACAAATCCAGATGCTCAAGCAGTCCCTCTCCATGAAAGGAGATGGACTTCCAAGTCCTCATCACAGATCCAATCACACTGACTGCCGTCTGTGTCCACCACTAGAGTGAAAGCTACAGCGGAGCAGAGGCCACTTCTGCTGTGTTTGCCCCTGCAGACCCAACGCTGGCCTCAAGTCTGGCATATACTAGGAATGTAATAAATCTTTGCCGAATGAAAATACACTCATTCTTCATCTGTAGGTGCCAGGTGCCTTTATTTTCATCATGTCACTTAATTGTAACTACTCTGTGGCAGGTATTTTCCAAGGTGGCTGCAGCAACCTCTCCCATCCCTTGTGCTCTTCCAGAAGGTGAGCACAGCCATCCATAGGGGAAATCTTATATCCTCCCTGGGCCTTTGCATTTGGGCAGGATGGTGAACGCACTGGCCAGGAGCGTGCAGGCACATGATACTGTGGGACTCCTGAGGCTGGCTGACAAAAGGCTAATATGCAGTTTCCAACCCACTTACTGGAATATCCCTGGAGACCGCCATGCTGTGAGGAAGCCAGGTCATACCAAGGGCTGATGTATGTGTCAGAGCCTTCACATGATTCCAGCTTCCCTGCTGCCCAGTCACCTCTAGCCTTCAAGTCTTCCCAGCTGAGGCCCCAGGCATTGTGGAGCTGAGACAAGCCAGCCCACAATGCCCTGCCAAATTGCTTGACCCACAAAGTCTGTGAGCGTAAGAAAATGGCTGTTTGAAGGTGTTAAGTGTAGAGTCATTTGTCGCACAGCAGTAGTAGCTGGCACACACTCTATGAGGTGCCTACCTATTGCTTTTCCCAATTTATGGAGAATCTGGCTCCCAGAGGGATCAGGTAACTTGCCCAAGGGAGGGGAGCTGACATCCCAGCCACCAGCCAGTCTGGATTTAAAGTCTGTCTTCTTACACCTGTTTCTGCTGATATTTTTTTAATCAATGGAGATTTTGTGAGCCATAAGCTCCAGATTCTATGGCTGCTCAGATAAAAATGTGATGATACCAAAGTGCACACATGAATATAAGTAGTATGCTCAAATATGAAAGCAGGCCCAACTGGGCCTGCCCAGCCTTATAAATTCTTAGCTAACATTTTCTCACCCAGAATGGCTCTTTGATCCAATATGTATTTATTGAGAGTCTGAGGGGACGGGGCACCAGGCAGGACAACAGCATTACACACCAGGGGGCCATCATAGGTGAGAAGTCAGGAAAGGATGCAAAGAGAAGAAAGGATATTCCTTTCTCTGACATTAGATAAAAAGAGGACAAAAAGGTGTGAGTGTTCCAATAGCAATATAAAGACTAAAGATGGGGGTGCACATGGGAATTGACGTCTTTTCTTACATAGGAAGTAGGGTCATCTGTTGGTGAGAGTCAGCTGTGGGAAGAGAATCTGAGGTGCTTCACAAAGCAGTCTAGAGCAAGCTTAGTGCAAAATGCACTATGGAATTCTCTTTTGCGTATTATCTGTGCGTGTGTGTGCGTGTGTGTGTGTTAATGTACAAAAGAAAACAAAGGAGTGTGAGGGTAAATAGAAGCACTGATGGGTGGCTGTGAGGACCCAGCAGAATGGACCACGGCTCCTTGCCCCATCCTCCCCATCCCTTGAAAGCCCACAGGCAGGGTCAAGGAGAAGCAGCGCATGGGTGCCCTGGGGCTGTGCCCAGGCAGGAGAGAAGACTCAAAGCTGAGTTCAGCGGCTGCTAGTAACTCATCTAGAGAGCATGTGGGAGCTCAGTGACTGCCAGGTGCCGAGACAGCAGGACACAGGCTGGGAGGGGCAAGTCCCGGTGTGGGGGAGATGGAGGCAGGCGGCAAGGTTATGATGACTGACCAGCTGCACGGGGCTGGGTCCCAGAGGGTGGAAGTACACGCCACAAGGACGTGCACAGAGCTTTGCAGACCCAGACAAAATGGTGACAGTACAGAGCTCTAAAGAAAAGAAAGAGACAAAGGAGTGGCAAAGGATGGGTAGGGGGCATCTCTTCCTTCCTTCTGCTTCCCAACATCTCTCATCTACACAACATTCTTTTCCAGAATTCCCTTCTCAAAAGACTCTGCAGACCACTCTCACCATGGAATGGGAGACTGCCTATCCACACAAGTCTTCTGGCATTAGTGGCCTTCAGGGTCACAAGGTTAAACCTCTCTTGGAAATGACTGCTATTTCTTGTTCTCTTGTTCTGTTCATATTTTCATCCATGAAGTCCAGATCCTTATACCTAACATACAAAATGCCCTTCACTTTCATGGCTTAAGGTCCACTCCAAACCCTGTCTCAGGCCACCCACCACTACATTCTCAGACTTACTAGCTACAGCGGTAATTGTTACTTCTAATTATCATACACTGCCTTGCAACATCTTCTGAATTATTGTCTTAGACCAGGAGTTGGTAAACTTCTTCTTAAAGGGCCAGACAGTAAATCTGTTAGGCTTGGTGGGCCGTATGTTGTGTTGCAACTACTGAACCCTGCCATCATAGCAAGAAGGCAACCATGGAGAACAGGAAAACAAATGAGCAGGCTGTGCTCCAGTAAAACTTTATTTACAAAAATAAGCAGTAAGCCACATGTGGCCTGTAGGCCATAGTTTGCCTAGTTCTACCTTAGACTGTTATTTTAACTCTTCTCATCTCTTAAATTATATGTCCTGTCACTCTAAAACAGACAGAACTTCCTTAGAAGAAGGGACCTGGTACGCATTTCATTTACTGTTACTCCCTACCTGGCAGAGTGCTACACCTCCAAGGAATATATAAATGTTTTGAATAAGCATTTGAGTATATATTGAATGATGGGCCTTATACTGCAATTGCCTCCTTTTTTCTCTTTTAAGTGTGAGCAGTAATAGTGTAAACATTAATTTCTAACTAGTTAGTACTAACTTAATTGAACTGTGTGCCATAAAATACTTTTTTAAACTTGCCTGGTCTGCTCTTTTGCCAGGTTTTTTTCTTCTAACCATTTCCACAGATGGTCTAATACAGTCATCCTGCCAGCTACCTAACAGACAAGCACATTCCCCAAGCCGTGTGCCTTCAGCAGAGGGACTGGCCCTCTGCAGACAGAGGTGCCCGCTTCAGCATTCCGCTCCCCATCACGTCACGGGGGCCTGCACAGAGAGATGTCTGCACAGCTAAAGGGGAAGCTTTCAGAAAAGAGGAGAGGAAATCTCTTGCCGCTGCTCCCCTCAGAACCAAACAAGGAACAATCACCCATAACCAAAATAAAATTAACTGCACAGTGGCTTAGTGACAGTTCCTGTCAGACACTTCCAGCTCACTTCTAAATCAATAACTGCAACAGAGAGAAAGGTAGACATCTTCTGAAGAATTTCAAATATGCAGTAAACTACACTGCCCCCCAAAACCCTGCTTTTGAATATATTAAAGTAGATCCCATATAAGGAGCTAAAAAGTAACTATTACGTTCTTTCCAAATGAAACAATAAATAGGTCCCAGAAAGCCCAACACTTCACTTCTTGGCTGTGGTGGCCTTAATGCCAATACAGTCTCCACTTCCTTTTCTCACCTCGAATGAAGGCAAGGGCAGCTCAGGGTAGGCAGCACAGGCGACACAGGTCCTTGTCCCCAAGGCAGCCCACACATAGCGACTCAAACAGCTGCAAAGGGCCGTCAGGCAGCAGAGCACCCTCCCGCCCTCCCCCAGGCTGCCCTCCCCAGAGGCAACTACGCTTACCTCTTCTACTTGGTCCTGTGGCATTTGCTTCCAGGTCTCTAAACAAAATGCCTGCATAGCTCTCCCTCAATGCTATCACTCTCGGACACCATGTGCCGCCATCCCAGCACAGAAACTGAGATCTGCTCTCCTTGTTCGCCCCTCCACACACCTCCCACCCTCCTGCGCCCTCATCAGTTTGGTTGGATTGGTGCTCCATGTCTTCAAGGATTGAACTGTGTCCCCCAAAATTCAGATGTCTTAACCCCCAGGACCTCAGAATGTGAGCTTATTTGGAAATAGAGTCACTGCTGATGTAATTCATTAAGATGACATTTTTAGGGTGGCCGTAATCCAGCATGGCTAGTGTGCTTATAGAAAGGAGACATTTGGACACAGAGACACATCGAGGGAAGTAGATGTGAAGAGACACAGGAAAGATGGCCACGTACATGACAAGGAGGGAGGCCTGGCCAGACCCTTCCCTCACAGCCCTCAGGAGGAAGCGCTCCAGCCACCACTGGCTGTGGCCTTCTAGCCTGTGCGGCTGTGAGACAACCCATGTCTGTTGGGTAAGCCCCCCACGCTGTGGTGCTGTGTTCTGGCTGCCCTTGCGGACTGATACCAATGGCTCCCTCATAATGAGGATGACATAAGTATTACTGAAAGCCTAGCCACATGGTACGCTAAGATTATGTTTCTTTTCTATAGCCACATTTTGTCCCTGGAGCTAATACTAGTCTTGTTTGTTCCTTTGCTTAGTTTTCCTTCGCATACTGAAAACTTCACCGAAAAACGGATTCAATTCCAAACTCTTCCTCTCTTGTCTGCATCACCTCTTGAGAGGTCCAGGTGCATCAGACGATGTGTTCATTTCCTCCTGCCTCAAATCCTTCTGACCTAGGGGCTGAAAGGCAGGGTGCACTAAGCACGTGCCAGGGCCAGTCTCACCTTGCTACAAGCTCAAGCGACTGCACATTGCCAGGACTCACTGGCAGTGTGGGAGCAGAGGGGAAAGGCAGCCGCGAATGTGGGGCCTCCGGACACACCTGCCGCAGAAGGTGGACTTGGGGGCAGAGGCTGCAGGCGGCAGAGAAACCAGTTAGGTGGCAAGGCAAGGAGGAGGACGAGAACCAGCGCTGAGGCACGGACTCTAGAGGCAGGCTGCTTGGCTAAGAGGCATTCCTGGGACTTAAAAAAAAAAAGTCTGCATAAACAAATGGCATTCTAGGAAATGTGAGTGCAAGTTAAAATGCCCCTTTTTAAAGATAAAATGACACCTTTCCTCCACACCAATACCAAACTTCCCTGAATTCTACCTTTGCAGCTGTGGTAAATTTCTTAAAAAAAAAGGAGTGGAGGTGTTTTCTAGATAATCTGAAACAAAGGCCAAAAAAAATAAATCAGAGACTCACAGAGCTAAAAGAAAATTATAAGGTCAAGATCTATAGCTTCAACAATGAATCTCCAAGGATACGGACCTTACTCTATAGCTTTTCTCAGCGGAAATCAAAAGTTCTCAATGATTTCTTATGTATGCTATCATCACATTCCATCATATTTCACACAGATTGTGGCAGCTCCCAAGAATTAACTCAGTAAAACAAAAATACATGAATAAGTAGGACCAGGAAAAGTACAGTTAAAAGGTCAAGAGCCCGGGAACAGTAAGGTACCAGTGTGTACAGTACCTGCCGCATTCAGAGACCTATGGCTTGGTCGAGCCAATTTGGCTTTGAGTTTCCTGACAGCCCAACCAAAGAGGGAAACATGATCAGTCACATGGTTTACATTGTTCTTGGGGGTCGGGGGAGGAGGATGTCCACAGGAAAAGAAAAACTAAGTGGCAGAAACAATTTTGCACATGGGACTTCAGGGAGCACTGTGCTTTCAGCCCAGAGCAAACCAAGTCACAATAAGCTCTAAAAAAACAATGGCACAGAAATAAATGAAAGATGTCAGAGTATAACTCTTATAGTAAAGGTAAATGTTTTCTGTGCAATGAGCATTTCAATTATAACTAAAGACGGGCATGTGCACCACATTGCAATATAAAATATATTTCTCACGGGGAGATATGGTCACAAAATTTTGAAAAAGAGCAGCAGGAGATAGTAAGGAGATTTAATTTCCCACCAGCCTGTACCCCTCCCCTCTTGCCTGGCTCTGGGGCTGAGGAATGAAGTACCCTTGCTGCACCAGATCACAGGCCTGACCTATCGTCTGTCAGTTCTTCCCCTCGGCCTTTGACTCTGTGCATTCAAAGGTCCTGCTTTGCACTTTCTAGGTCTTTCCCCAGAGGCAGTGCCTTTGGGCAAGGACGACAGCTTGGGCTACCTCTCTCCTCCTGGCCCCTCAACCTTCTGGCACCCAGCTCCCTAACCCCCTGTCATCCCCCTGCCCTGCCCCACCCCAGTCTCCCTCTCTTCTGCGGAAGCCTTAGTCAGGGATGCGAGACACAGAATAGTACCTTTTCCTGCTAGCTTCAGACTGTATCTTCTCCAGGGCCTCCACATTCCTTTTGAAAATGTGATCCAATTACTTATATACCTATGCTCACAGCAGCATTGTTCACAGTAGCCAAAAGGCAGAAGCAACCCAAGTGTCCATCAACTGATGAGCAGATAAGCAAAATGTGGTCCATCCATATATGGAATATTATTTAGCCTTAAAAAGAATGAAGTTCTGATACATGTCACACCAGGGATGAATCATGAGGATATTATGTTAAGTGAAAAATGCTGGACACAAAAAGACAAACATTACATGATTCCACTTACATCAAGTACATAAAATAGGCAAAATCACAGAGACAGAAAGCAAAACAGATGTTAACCAGGAGCTGGGGGAGAGAGCAGGATGGAGAGTAACTGCTTAACGGTGACAGAGTTGCTGTCTGGGATGATGAAAAAGTTCTGCAAATAGTGGCGATGGCTGCACAACATCATAAATGTACTTGACGCCACTGAACTACACACTTAAAATGGTAAATTTTATGTTATGTATACTTTACCACCATAAAAAAATGCATAACCTCAGTCCAATCAGGGGAAAACCCCATCCGAGGGACACTCAACAAAATACTGATCAATACTCTTCAAAAGTGCCAAGGTCATGAAAGACAAGGAAAGATCAAGTCACAGACTGCAGCAGAGTAAGGAAATGTAAAAACTAAATGTAATGTGGGATCCTGGATAGTGTCCTAGAACAAAAAAAAGGCATTAGGGAAAAAACTGAGGAAATTAACTAAGATCTTTAGTAAAGAGATTACACCAATGCTGATTCCCAGGTTCTGATAACAGACTACCCTTATGAGGGATGTGTGAACATTAGGGTAAGGAATATATGGCAACTCTCTGTACAATTTTTGCATCTTTGCCTTAAGTCTAAAGGAAAAATGAAGTTAAAAATTTTTTGAAAATCAACATATTCTTAAAAAAATAGGTGGTGACCTAAAGGCGGTCAGTTCCCATTTGAAGTACCCAAATCAGAAAAGAACACTCAGAGATGGCGGGTCAGCTTTTGAAAGCCTAATCAGAGTTCATCTGCTCCAGAGGAGGTCAGCTGCATAATGGCAACGAGCAATGGCTCCCTGCCCTCTGGACTGGGTGAAAACCCTAGCAAGAACTACGGAGAAGATCTAGGAGGACCAGCAGTCCATCCCCTTCAGAGAGGGGACCCCGGACCCTGTCAGGGCCCGTGATCGGCCATTAAAGGACGGCTCTGACCCCTCCCTGGAGGGTAGCTGAATCCTGCTGCTGAAACATCATCACATCTGCCTTGAATGTCTCTTGCGTCAGCAGAAAGCTTGAGCTTTGCCAAGCTTAAAGAAGAGACTGAGGGCTCTGTCCGTGCCGGCTCGGTAAGCAGTGTCTGAATGAGTGGTCAAACTTGCCTTCCCTGTAACACACCTCCTGGTCATGGGACTGTAGGAAAAATGCACAAGCCTCCCATCAACTGTTTCCCGAAAGAATCTGACAATTCTTTGGAGGCCAAACCTGTTCAGGTCAGTTCACAACAGATTATTTCTTAGCATTCCTGAGAATACAGTTACAGCTCTGTGAGCGGGAGCCAGACCAGGCCTACCCTCCCCAGAGTGGAGCCCTCCTGCGACGAGGTCTCGAGCTGGGCTGCTGCCCTCTCCAGAGAGAGCACTTCAGGCAGTGACAAGCCTCCCCTGGGACACTGAGGTTCCACACTGGACCCTGGGGCTTGTAGGGCCTGGAGTATACTGGATATCCAAAATGTGACCAAACACATTTATTTAGAGTCTGCAAAGTGACTCAATAGTGGAATCAATCAGACAGCACACAACAAAAAAGCCCATGCTTTAATTTTCTTTGAGCCAGATGTAATCAACCCTATCTTCTATTTTCTCCCTCCCAAGGGGCAGACTCATCTGTCATTTCCTGTCCTCGTCCCCCTGCTTCCTCATTCCCCTCTTGCTGGTCAGTCCAGCTGTTACCAGCCATCCTGACTCCCCGCTCCCCTTCAATGCCACGCCCAGGCCCCCGAGGCCCAGAGACAGTAGCCCTCGGTGAGAGTCCCAGCCAGGATCATCACAACTCCAGGAAAGTCCGACAGAGAAACAAGGTGTCTGACAAAGTTCACAGCCCGCTGGGCTAAGAGAAACTTCCTTCTCAACTTCCTCAAACTCTGCCAAGATAGAAGCTGCCACACAGGCTGCCACCAAAGCCACTGCCCCTGTGGCCCTGCTGATGTGAAGATTAAGAAAAACAATGTCGCTGGTGTGGTAGGCAGAACAGCCCCCCACCCCCCATGCCCACATCCTGAGCCTGAAACCTGTGAATACCTGGCGAAGGGACCCTGTAGTCACAGATGGAATTAAGGCTGCTAATCAGTTGACCTTAAAATAGGGAGATTGGCTGAATTATCCAGGTAGAGCTAACGTAACCCTAAGGATACTTTAAAGTCTAAGTTGGGGGCAGAGCAAAGGGAAGAGAGATGGGATGTGAGGGCAGGGCCCGCTGGGGCAGGCTTCGAAGATGGAGGAAGGGGCCACGGGCTGAGGAGTGCCGTCCGTCTCTAGGTGCCAGAAAAGGCAAGGGAACGGAATTGGCCCTTGAGTCTCCAGAAAGGAATGCAGCCCTCTCCGACACAGTAGAGCCCAGTGCGACCTGCATCAGCCTTCTGACCTACAGAAGAATAAGACAGTAAGGCAGTGTTGTTTTAAGACACTAATTTTGTGGTAATTTGTTATGGCAGCAATAGGAAATGAATACACCTAGTTATCAAATGCCATAGTAGCTTGTTTCAGGCCCAGTAAGTGATTCTTTCTTAAGTAAAACTATCTGGGCAAAGTCCACAGCACTTTCAAGCTGCCTCCCAGGAAGGCCTGGCTCTATGCCATTGGCTGCCACCGGCCTCCACTCCCTCGGGCCATACTGCCAATGAAACCAGTGGCGGGGACAGAAAACACACGTGGTTTTTGTGTCACAGGGCAATTCTAAATAGAACATTTCGCCTGTGCCTTTTTTATGAGGTATCTGCTTGACACAGATCTTAAAAAAGAAAACCCACTCAGAGTTATTTCTGTAACCAAAGGTGGGCAAGAATGGGGATAGTAAAATGAGATTCCTTATGAGATGAGCGATGCAAGTTAAGCCTATTCTTACCTCATGTAATCACTTAATGCATCAACTTGCAACTAAGTATGACAATTTCCATTTCAGACCATCCCAAACCCCCAGTGTGTGGGTCCGAGTCTCAGTTCTGTTCTTCAATGGCCTCAAAGCCAGTACATGCCCATCTGTTCTGGTGATTTGTTTGACTAGGGCCATAAACTCCAGAGACCCAGAATTCACTCCTTTGGACATGTGTGTTTTTTGTGGCAAGCAACTGAAATGCATAGCGAAACAGAATCCACCTGAAGAGAGGATGGGGACGGAGACGAGCAGCCGCACAGAGGTCAGCCCTCTATAGTTCAACAGATTCGGACTCTCTTCCCAACTAGCTGGGAAGGAGGGCTGCAACCCTAACAGCGTCCCACTGACATAGGTCTTGCTCAGTGATCCCAAGTACCCAGGTTTGAAACTGGTTAGGGCTAACAAAGGCTGGCTTAAATGGAAAAAGCTACAATTTCCAATGCCAGAACAGTGGGCCACTGAAGCTCTATTTTTAGCAAGTCTTCCTTACCTACGAAGCAGCATATGGTTCCTACAATTCTCCAAATATGAAAGCATTAAAAGACTGGAGTGGCTGTGATAAGTGGGCTGGTCCCCAAATGAGTATTCACATTCTGGCAAAAGCAGACAGCTGACAGCCTGGGCGGCCCCAACTGGCTTCCAAAGGGACCCGCCATGGTCCTGCAATTTCTTAACCATTAGCAATGGTTAAAATATTAAGCCAAATGACAGAGGCTTTTCTGCTACCAGTTTATGATACTGGAGACTTTATGTTTCTGACTAGAGAGAATTTTCTAAGCAATTGCTCCCTGGGGAGGAAGAAAAAAATCCTGAAGCAAAAACACCAGGGACCAGTACAGCCAGAGGAAAAGAAGAAAACATCGCAGCCGCCATTGCAGGGTACACAGGGGGTCAGCAGCACTTCCCTAAAATGCTGGATGAAACCCTGCGGAAATGAGCACACTGGCTCCCTTATCTCAGATCTACTGTGCACAACCCAGGGTACACACATGTGCTTCCTTACGTACCCAGGAGGAAGTATGTGGCAAGGCTGAGCATGGACCACAACTAAGGAAGACAAAGTAGAAGGTTTCTTCTGTGGTGGACCCGTCCGTGGCAAGGAGACTTTGGGAAAGACGGGAAAATAAGCCAGACTGCCAGCTGTCCTAATGACAGAATGCACCCTGTACATGGAGCCAATCATTGGTCTTGACAAGTTCAATGCAAAAGAAATGTCTGTTCATGGCTAATCGAGGGCCATGGGAAGCTTCTTGTATGCACAATAGAAATGTCTGGGCACAAATGCTATAGTGTGACCAAAATTCTCCTACAAACCAGGTCATGGACAATTTTTACCTATTTCTTTAGGTCTTTCAAAAGAGAAATACTTCCAAATGCGTAAATATGCCTCATGAAATGGCAGAGCCCCCAGCAAGGAAGGCTTTGAGGGGCATTAACTTTTCCAGTTGCTCCTGAGCACAGGCAAGGTGTGCAGATGTGAGTAAGTGACACCATTAAATACTGATTTCCAGTATTGGTTTGAGGAAACAAGACTCTGGCTTAGAGTCAGACTCCAGGCGTTGTCTTCACTCATTCAGTAAATACTTTTCTTTTGTTGCCCATTCTGGCTGAGACACTGTGCCAAATGCATGATTTGTGGGGTCCATGCAGTCCCCAGTGGGGCTTCCTGAGCCAGCCCATGCCCTGTGCCCTCTCCTCAAGCAGTGGCCCTTGTCCTGGGCAGCTGGACACATCGGCACCCAAGTTAGAGGGGGGAAGGTAGGGAGAAAAGGGAGAAGGCAATGATATCTACCTACAACAAATCGGATTTCCTTGCATTTTCCAGCAGTCCAAGCAAAGCAAAGATAAATGAGACATCTCGTGATGGCCCTTCAAAAAGAAATAACTCATTACCACTTGGTGGTTTCTTATAAACCCAAGAAAGTGAAATTACGACTGTAGCATACATGACCTATTTTAGTCAAGCATGCTATTCTCTTCCACCTAAGCAACGGCTCGTCAGCTCCAGGCTGAAGTCAGCATTTCCCAGGACAGGGCCTAGGACAACATGGAAGGAGGAGATCAGGCAAAGACTCGGCAGAGTTCAGGGTGAGCAGGGAGGTGAGGCGAAGGCACCCAGGATGGCGCCACTGGAGCAAGGGAAGGACTCGTGACTCTTGGAGACTCCTGTCATCACCACAGCATGGTGTATATCCAAACTTTGGTGCACACAAATTTGACAAATTACTGACTTAGCCCCCCAAAAGGAAGCAATCAATGGCAGAAGGAAAACAAAATATTCCTAAGACAAGCTGCCAGCTGTGGGGGTGGGGAGGACGAGGACCAGCGTCAGCACAGAAATCCATGGGGCCCTGTTCCTCCTCCCGCTCCTCCTTGCACCCCCGCCCTCCTCCTCCTGCCCCACTCTTCCCCTGTCCCTCCCTCTCCTCCTGCTCCTCCCCCTCCTTCTGCTCCTGTCCCCCGCCTCCTGGAGGAGTGTGCAAACTTGCTTTCCCATAGCATTCCCTAAACTGACTCTGCTTTTCCTTATCTATATCTTACCCCTAAAAGACATCCCTAATGGGGTTGATTCAGAACTCTCCAGCCACACTGTGCCTTTAGGTACCTTTTCCTACCACTGAAGGACCACAACCTGGGTGCTCTTAACAGGACAATCTATTTTAAAATGGCAGCTCCCAAGGCACATCTAGCGTAGAGCCAACAGACACGGGTCATTGGCCAGTGTTAATGATGACACCTGCCTAAGGAAAGTACAGCAGACACTGGTGGTGCTTTGGTGCTCAAATTAAGGCTCAGATGAGTGGGAAGAGCCTGGGAGATTGGGAACTATTGGTATTTCTCACTCATGGGCCCGACATACACATATACATGGCAGGACGAAGATATCAGATGCAAAACAACATACCAGCCCTGCTGGGTGTGACTGGAACATTCACAGGAGAGTGACCTGGTGTCAGTCACTAAACAGCAGTTCCACCTAGAGGTTCACATAGTCCTTGTGACCTGCAGATTTTTAGCAACTCTCTGAAATAATTATTCAGCCTCACCAAGGAAAGCACAATCTGGTTGTAATTTCAGGAGAGAATTCAAAGTCTTGAGGTTGTGCATATTTGAAAGGCAACTCATGGCCTACTGGGTAGCCAGGGCACCCAAGAGGGTAAGGAGATCCGGGGACATCATGAGCCTGATTATCTCTACTAAGTGACTGTCAATCACAGCTCATGTCTGGGAGGCAATAGGGAGTGGTGGTAAACTAAAGCCACACGCTCACCCACCTCAACAGAGCTGCCATGACTGCAGCCAGGCAGGAATGCCAGCCCACGGTTACCAGAAGACCTGGTGTTTAAGAGCAACCAGGGGTCAAAAATGTTATGTGAAATCTCAATCTGATTCTCAAACATCGGCTATCCCATATTTGTAACACAGCATGGGCCACTCTGAGACAGGTGGTGTGGCTCTTACGGCTCCTAACAATCCTAAGGTTATTTGTACACTGAACTTCCAGGACATCCCCCACAGCAGACCCTTCCCACAGCCTTGCTGCTCATAAGCCCAGCGTTGTCAGCACCCACTCTCAGGCCACACAACTGAGCCCAGCACTCCGTTTGAAGATACTCTGAATTTGTTCAAGAGAGAAGTACTGTTTTGTTTTTGCTGTTTATACACTCTGACAGAAGAAAAACTCTATAATTTCAGATGATTGGTCATTTTCCAAACTCTGTGTATCTATCAACAGTGATATAAACATTTGCAGTCTTTTGCCAAAGAGATGAACTCAAGGACTGACAAACAGATGCCACCATAGTTCTCACGTTTGCCCCTCCTCGCCCAGGCTTGGGGTGGGTGCTCTGACCCAGACACCACACACTGGGTGACTTCAACAACAAACATTTAGTCCTTACAGTTCTGGTGACTGGAAGTCCAAGATCAGGGCACCGGCACGGTCAGGTCCTGGTGAGAGCCCTCTTCCCGGTTTCCTCACATGGGGAAAACAAGCTCTTTCCTGTCTCTTCCTATAAAGGCACCAACCCCACCATGAGGGCTCCACCCTCATGACAGACTTACCTCCCCAAAGCCCCACCTCCAAATACCATCACATTGGGGAGCAGGGGTGCTGGTGTGGCCTTATTTTGTTGCTTATTCATAACTCGTTTGAGCCCCTACTATGTGCCAGGTTCTTAATCATCTACAGCATATATTTAAAGCTAGTGACACCAGCTTCTCTATTAGCTCCCGGGGGGAAACTCCAAGAAGAGCGGCTGCAAACAGCCTTCACGAAGGGCATGCGGCACACAGACGACTGACGGAGGACACTGCCACTGGTGAGAAAGGGTGCAGACCTCAAAAATACGGTTTGCTTTTGGGATTATTTAGACGTGTGAACCCCAGGAATCACAAAGTATGAGAAACAAAGTCCACTCTTCGGCGAGCTGGCCAGCTCTGAGAATTTAATACTTTCGAAATATACCCACAGCTGTGAGATTGGCAAAGATGCAATGGCATGGCACAGCAGAGACGGACAATTATCTCCATGTATCCTCTTCCTCCCTCTGGAAACAGAACACTTCCCTCCCAGAATAATGTAGACAGAATAATGGCCCCACATATGACTATGTGCTAATTCCTGGACCTGTGAGCGTGTCACCTAGCCTGGGAAAAGGGACTTGGCAGCTGTGATTAAGCCGAGGATCCCGAGCAGACCCTGCATTACCTGGGCGGGCCTACTGTCATCACAAGGGTCTTTAACAGATGGAACAGGGAAGCAGAAGAGCCAGAGAAGGCGATGTGATGACAGAGGCAGAGGCTGGAGCGATGCAAGGAAGGAACCATGAGCCAAGCCATGCAGGCAGCCTCCTGAAGCCACAAAAGGCGAGGAAACCAATTCTCCTGTAGCGCCTCCAGAAGGAACACAGAGCAGCCGACCTGTTCTGGACCTCTCATCTCCTGAACTGGACAATAACTCCGTGTTGTTTGAAGCCACTATGTTTGTGGCAATTTGTGAGAGCAGCAAGAGGAAACGGCCACCCCCGCGCGGGCTCATGTCAGGCACGTGGCTGCCCAGCTGGAGCTCACTGTCCCCAGACTCACCCACGGCTGGCGCCGCCGAGCCTGCAACCAAGTTCCTGCCAATGGGGGTGGGTGGGAGTGAGGTGAGCAGTTTCCAGGTCACAGCCTTCGATGGGGGGAGCTGCTCACCCTCCACTTCTCTCTGCCCAGGGGCTGGAAGGTGGTCTGCGCACTGGCAAGCCAGCTCCCCCCAGTCCGACAGAGGCAACACCCTAAAAATGGTGGAGAAGCAACAAGAGAGAAGGAACCTGGCCCCAGTGACCTTGCAGAGCAAAGGCATTCACCCTCCCTGAACAGCCCAGTGGTCAGCAGGTGGCGACCCGAGAGGGAAAGAGACAGCTGTGCTATCCTGAGGTCTCTGTGACAGCAATTCAGCCTGTGCCCCAACGCATCTGGGACACCTGATGGCGGCGGGAATGGGAGCAGCAGAAACGTTTGCACTCTGGGAGCACACACTTTGAAAACCAAGCAGGCAGTCTCTTCTAAAGCCACACGCTCTCTCCTTCAGTGAACATGTGCTCTTGTTCATCCATTAGTTCGTTCATTTATCCATCTATTGGGAATATGTGCTGGTACAACTACTTGGGAAGGTCAGCAACCTGCAACCCTGCCGTATACCTTTAAGAACACCTTGGACACATGCACCCAGAGACATTTATTAGAACATGACAGAAAGTCCATTCACAGTAGCAAAAAACTGGAAGCAACGCAAAAGCCCATCTCCACAAGAAAGGATAAAAACACAACGGCACATTCAAACATTGGAATACCAGACAGGGAAGATTAATGGACTATGAAATCAGAGGCAACAAGCCGTCCCAAGTCTCTGCAGTCGAGATGCCTGTTTTGTAAAACTATAAAACCAAGCAAAACCAGACAATATGCTTTTAGGAGATACATGTGGAAATGATAAAACTATTTCTCAAAGAAGAAGGGAAGGCTGATTTTTAAAGACTCATGGTGGTTGGCTTCCGCAGAGGGGATGGAGCTACCCACACACATCAGGGCACGGGGTCACGAGTATGTTATTTTATGATGACGCTTGACGCCATGCAAATGACACACAGTCTGGGTGTATGAAATACCATCTCTGTTTTCACAATAGTTTTTAAGGCACAACCTCAAGTGAAAAGGCCTCAGACAGCTCAGTATGAAGGCAGGTTCTCATGGTGGTTTGAAGAGAAAAGAGATATGGGGCCACGTCAAGCAGCGTGTGCCCTGTCATATCACCAGCAACCACTCCACTTCTGAAACACATCATCCTGTCTCCTATTAGTGTCGATCTGAGCTTTTCTGGGTTAGTTTATACTTAATCTGTGACTGTTTCAGGTTGATACCCACAAAGGAGCTCATACGTAGTTTAGTGTCTGTATTTTCGAGTAGCACTATTGTGAACAAGTTTAGGGCACTTAAACAGGAATGTAGTTCTGACACCTGCTGCAACATGAATGAAACTTGAAGACATTATGCAAAGTGAACTCAGCTCGTCAAAAAAGGACAAATGCTGTATGATTCCACTTACATGAGGGACCTGAAACAGCAAACTCATGGAGACAAGAGCAGAACGGTGGTTGGCAGGGCTGAGGGTGGGGGCCGGCGGGGAGTTAGTGTTTAATGGGGACAGAGTTTCAAGTGAGGAAGATGAGAAAGTTCTGGAGATGGACAGTAAGATGATCGTACAACAATGTGAGTGTACTTAATACCACTGAACCGTACACTTAAAAATGGCTAAAGTGGTCAATTTTATGTATATCTGGCTGCAATAAAAAATAAGTAAATAAAAGCTAATAAACATTTTTAAAGGTTAAGACAAAATATGGATTCTTGGAAAATATTTTCCTTGTGAAGGGAACTTCCACATTACTCATTTGAGAAACCCTATTCTGGTTTCTCTCTAGACCTCTCAACAAGGAGGGAGATTCAGAGACTGACTAAACATTGGTGTAAAAAAAGTTGTCTTCTGACTTGCTTTGTCTTCTTCAAATTGACACCTTTCCTTCTTTCTGGATAAACAGGACTTGTTCAAACACCCCTCTGGTTTAACTGCTAGTTTCACTGTGTGGTTCATGAGTGTTCACATCACCATCTCCCCCCAGTTTGGGAAATTAAAGTTAACTCCAATGTGTCACTGAGTGGAACTTTAGGTATCTCTGAGTTCCTCTGGTTATCAGATCTTATACTTTACAGGCACTCAATAAACACTTGTAGAATTTAATTGAATTCCAATATATGGCAGTACTGAGTCACCTGTCATTTGTCCTACCAGTGCAGGCCAGTCACGTTGAGAATTTGAAAAGTAACAAAAGGAGGAAGTATATGCTCCATGTTAGGTGCCAATGCTTTCTAACATGCATCACCATGAGGTTTAAAACTTCCACAGAAAGTTGCCCTGAAAGGGCATCATAAATATTCAACCAATTTTTTGCCAGATACATGAGCTGATAACTTGGCAGGCTCGTGGTGGCTGAGGAATGAGTCCTTTATACAATGCTGTCCATCAACTAAACCGATGCATCACGAAGGCAGGACTTTGAAATGGTTCTTCCCACCTGGATCCTGGGGTTCTAGCCACCCTAACCAAGTACCCTTGAAAGCTAAAAGCACAATGTTTTGAGGGGAGTATATGACAGTGACAGAAAGCTAAGCTAGGAAACCACAGGAAGTTATTACCATGACCTCTCCCTCCTCAGAACAGGACTTGGACCCATATCCCAGCCAAATGCGAAGCCACATTGAGGATCCAGGGCCTTCAGAACACAGTTTTCCCTGTGGTTCCTGGAAACAACTTTCCTTTAAATGCCAGTCAGGTGTGAAGTGAAAAGAGGGAGGGAAAAAAGGGAAGGGAGAAGAAAGGGAAAAAGAACCAAACCACAAGGGTTTCACCTCTTACTGTGTGTCCCCTAATGTCACACCTGACACTACACCAGGAGTAAGCATCTCGGCACTGTGGGGTGTGAAGGCCCCACCAGCAGTCTCCTTCAGAGATGTCTCTGTCTCTCTCTCCCGACCTCTCTCTCCCACGCACGCATGCACGCACACACACGCACAAAGCATACATAGCACAGAAGGGATGATAAGCCATATGAGCACACAGTTTCTAGAACTAAGACTGAAAGCAAACACAGGGATGGCAAGTGCCCGCCAATCCACATACTACAATCCCGAGGGACTGACTGTGTGTTATCATCATCACGGGTCATTCTAGCAATTTGGAAGGCTACAGAAACGAAAGAATGTATATAAAATGTCAGCCTGCCTATAACCCGATTTCCTAAAAGGAAAATTATGTCCATCACATCCCTACTTATAACATCAAGATTATGGAAGCAACCTAAATGCTCAAATGATAGGAAAATGGTTCCATAAATTAAGATTCGTTAACTTAAACATTTAGCTACTAAACACAATGGCTTTGAAAATGATTACAAGGCTCAGTGAAAAACACCCAGGACATTCAACTATACGAACTTCAGTGCGTGCACACAGAAGCGCAAGTACGTAGTAAACATACACTAAAACAACATAGCAGTGCTGCGCAGGGGTGTCGGATGGGTGGTCAATTGAAATTCCCTGCTTGTATTTGTCAACCCCACAATAAGAATCACTGCATATTTATAACAAACACTCCTACCGCTAGAGAATACTGGAGCAGGAGGTGTGCCCCGTCCCCCGTCCGTCCCCGGAGCCCTATACGCGCTCCTCCCGCCTCGGGGGTGAGCACAGCACCCTGGCTGGGAGCTGCCCTGGGAGCCCTGGGAAGGCCCCCGGCGCTCTCCCTGCCTGGGCCAGCAGGAGCCTTGCCCACAGGCCTCTTCCCGGGGGCCACCCGGACCTCAGACCACTCAGAATAAAGGATAGTTCCACCTCCGTTCAGCAGCTGCAGTACTTTTCACTGAGCAAAAGAGGCGGTGCTCAGAGTTGAAAATCCTGAGGCAGGGGGCAATACTGCTTGGGAGCAGGCCCACTGGAAGCGGGCTTTCAGGACAGAAGAGGGGTTCCCAGGGTGTTGGCTGAGACGGAGAGGAAGGGAGGAAGAGAGAGGCTTAGGAAGGGGGGGTAAGGAAAAGGTACAGGTGGGAGGGGATGCACCGCGGACTAGGAGGCGGTGCCCAGACCTCGGGGCAGAGCCCAAGGGGAGAGCGCAGGGGCACCGGGGGCAAGGAGGGAGGGGCTGAGGGAAAGGGGAAGAGAGAAGAGCAGGAGGGAGGTGGGGGGGAGAGAGAAGAGCAGGAGGGGGGGGGCAGACAGGAGGGAGCGAGGGTCGGAAGGAAAAGAAAGCTCGGGGTGAGAGAGTGGGGGTAAAGAGGGTATGGGGAAGGGGCAGAGAGGGTGAGGGGCCAGGAGAGGAGGGGGAGAGGGTACGAGCTGGGAGAGGCGGCCAGCCCTGCCCGCTGGCCTCAGTGCCAACTCGACAGGCAGGGGCTGTTTTTCACAATGTCATCTCTTCCTCCATTTATAAAACCACAGTTTCCCTATAAGCGCCAGACAATGTCACAACCGTACCCCACCCCCATGGCGTGCCACCACCAACCCATCCAAACGCCCCCAAGTCACCTTCACACTTTTTAAGTGCTGCCAGCTCAAAAGGAGAAACCGCGTTTGGTCACATGGCTGGGGAGCTCGAGGGTAAAACCCACCCATTCCCTCACTTGGAAGCACAGGTGGCCAGGAGCCCCAGGAGCCCTTCCCAGGGGAGCCTCGTGAAAGGGACTCCAAAGGTCGATGGAACATACTCGAAGGCTCTAGTACCACCTCACACCAACAGCCTCTTTGTCAAGAGAAAGCCGGGAGAAATAGGCACAGGGAACCTCCAGGCATCCTGGCTTGGGAGTTCAAGCATCCTCATTTATAGCGCCCCATAAGAGTGCCTCGCACCTGCACCCCCATCTCACTGGCTCTGCAACCCAGGGGCAGGGCTTCCTTGGGTTAACCGCTGTGGCCCAGCATTGAGCACACACCTGGCACCAAGGCCACCCTCCTGAAACACAGGGGACTGGAACTGGCTGCATCCCTCCCCTCAGGGAGGCAGGTGCTGAGCAGGCGACACCCACTCTAGCTGCTCAGAGTCCAGCTAACAGGAATTTAGAATGGGGCCGAATCAAGTCACTCTTAACAAGTGCTGCACTGTGGCGTGTGTCCCATGAATGAGCTGCACAGAAAGAAGAGATGGGGCGGGGCAGGGAGGAGACAGCCAGAGGGCACCGGCCCATCCTGGTCCTGGGCTTCGTGGGGCCCCTGGGTTGCACAAGAGGCCCTCATGGCCCTGTAATAACCTCCATTCTCAGGTTAGCAGGCTCTGCTTGGCTTCCTCACTTGAAGAAAGTCCTTACTACACACATGCAATATGAAAGTAGGAAAGTCCTAACTCAGCTGAGAAACAAGGTCTCAGCTGGTCAAGATCCAGGACGAAGTTTCTACCAGTTACGAACCCAGATCACATGAGCTCAGGAAAACCCGGTAGTCTCCTAAATAACTCTTCCACGGTGCACCTATCCTTCCCTCAAAACTGGATAAGGAGCATCCATCCAGGCTCAACAGTTCCTCCTAATGCACATCCCCAGGGAAAGAAAACCACCAGCTAGATAGAAGTTCTCTCCTCATCAATTAATAAGGATGTGAAAAGGGGGGGGGGGAATGACCGAAGTACCTATCTCCTGGTATATGCATGAAAGCTCCCTGGAAGCTTTCATGAGAAAGAAAATACAGCGTGCGGAAAGGGTCAGCTGGAGGACTGGGATGCAAAGGAATCTTTCCACCGGAAGCACCTTTCACCTTTTGAATTTTGGATCATGTGGATGTATAACCTATTCGAAACCCGAACTTTAAAAAACAACCTTAATGTTTCTCCAGCAAGCAGCTGTGGTCTGTATGCCCAACAAACAGATGAACAGTGTGAACTGCTTCCCCTTTCAAATTTTTTCCTCACTTGGTGACATCCCCCAGTCTCCCCCTCAACCGTCCCAAAGCTAATTACTTCCGTTTCATTTTTCTGACAAAGGTAGCAATGAAGCTAAAAAATCACCACCAATTCACAAATGCTGTGCCCAGCCTGCTTAGGTACCATGTGATGAGCTCATTGAAGACTGTATTTGGGTTGAGACCTCTGTTCTGCATCTAATATTCTATTGAGAACTAAGGAACAATGAGAAATCACTGGTCGAGTGGTGACAAACTGTCCCATTTTGTTTGTTTTGTTTTGGGTTTTTTTTATAATCAAAACAGGGGAAAGGCAAGCCCATTCGTGTGACGTGAATTTCATCCAGAAGCTGGCATGTACCAGGCGCAGGCAGAAAGCAGGGTCCACAAGAGTCTGGCTAAGGGGAGGGGAGAGACAAGCCAGGAAGGCCTTTTCCAGTTCTCATCTAGAACAAGATTTGAGCGCCTCCTTCGAGCGCTAGGCACAAAAATGAGAACTGGTTGGAATAATTAGGGAGGACACTAAGCTAATTAAAGACTTTTCACAAGGGGAGTGGGTGTGTGATGGATAAAACTGGTATAGTCCCAGAGGACCAGACCTAGAACAGGGCCCCAAGTCTTCCATGTCTAGAACAGTCCAGCAAAATCCAGCAAAATCACAAGGGCTGGTGTTTTTCTACTGAACTGGTAAGAAATTGAAGTTCAAGGAAACAGTGATGTAAACTCTATACATGCTGCATGTGAGTGTTTATGGACTTAAATTTCTTAGACAAAATGAGTCATTAATGAGCATTTCAATATTTATAGTATTTAATCCAAGATACTGAGGAAGAAACAGCAGTACGAAATGAGTAAGCACTTCATCCTGCCACTCTGCCCCCCACACCTGGGGACAGGCCACCTCCTGCCGTGGCCCCACCACTTCCCTGGCTACTGGGCGGAAATCAGCCAAGGCCTTTACTGGGCTTCGCTTGCCGGCTGGACACAGTTCAGTGAGGCCAAACATCACAGGATTTTTTGTTATTGGTGTTTTTTCTTCCTGAGGCTAAATATAAGCCATTTATCATGAAAATAAGTTCCACAGGCTACATTTTGCTTTAAGGGTCCCCTAATGAAAGCTACAGACGTGCTGAAGATATTTATCCATGAAAGAATGGTCAAGTTGAAAACCAACTGCTCACAGTCAGCCCGCGTACGTTTGCCAGCTGAAGGAATGTAGGTACAGAATCGTCTACCTCCATCAACCCACTATGTCTGAATTCAAGCCACCAGTTTGGCATTGCAATGCTTTCCCCAGTGATTGAAACATCCTTTATGAACCCCAGTACTTGCCAAGGAAGTTACCCAAGCAGCTACCTTACAAATTCTTCAGCATATAAAAGGAAATTCAGAATTCCCCCGCCGGATGAAAGGGACATCACCAGAGGACGGGGATGAAGGGAAAGAGCAAAAATGAAGTGCCTCCCAAAGGGAACATCCACCAGAAACATTTAAAAGCAAAACCACGTGCCTCTTCCTATCTTCCTATGGCATCTTAACTGGGATCCTCGGACTTCCATCACATGTTCCCCAAAACGGCTGGGCAGTCTGGGAGCCCCCAGCAGACATGGATTCTAATCTTCAAGGTAGGAACTTACCAGGGAGGGGTGACGAAAAAGTTTTCAAAAGAGGTAACAGCGCTGTTGCACAATACTGTGAATGTACTTAATGCCACTAAACTGTGCACTTAAAAATGGGTGAAAAGGCAGATTTGCTTAAATGTATTTTATACCATAATTTTAAACACAATGTAATATACTGAAAACCACTAAGTTGCACACCTTAGATGGGCGAGTTAGAAGATATGTGAATTCTACCTCAATAAAGCGGTTTCTTAAAAACTTGGCGGGGCAACAGCCTGTGGGAAGAGCCTCACTGGGAGAAGCAGGAGCCTGACCTTACTGCACCCAACGTGCTAGTTGCTTCATATTGAAAGGGAATTGGGTTCTGCAGCTAGGAGATGGTGTCACTTTGCCTCTCTGAGCCTGCATTTCATCACCTGATGGTGTGAGCCATGGCTGCCAAGGACCTTTCCGGCTCTTCAGTTCCAGGGACCGATGCATGAATGGCAGAAGGACCCATCCATCACCTGGCAGCTGGCATATAAGCACATCCCCCTAGGAAGGCAAAACATCAGGGGAGCCAAACACAGGAGAAAGAAGTTTAACAGCTTCACAACCTAGGTAGTGACAGAGGAGGGGCAAGAGCTGTGCTAAGATGCTTTCCACTCAAATAACAAAATGGTGAGAGTGTGCCGAAGGGAAGTGCTCTCCAGCAACTTCTGGGTTCATTCATAAAACAAAGGCTGTGGCTACAGAGAAAAACCTTGCGTTCCAGAGCAACTGATGGTGAAGGAAGGAAACGGTGCTCCAACCATCTATGTAACACTCAGAGCCTTTGGGGCCAGAGAACTGTAGAGGAGGCTGTCCTGGCACCGGACGATGCATAGCAGTGTCTCTGGCCTGTGCATCCCCGATGCCAGCAGACTGCCCCCCCCCACGCCCCATCAGCTGTGAGATCCGAGTGTCTCTAGACATTTCCTAATGTTCCCATGGGAGACATACCATGCCTGGCTGAGAACCACTGCCAGGGAGAATTTTCTCTCTTGAACTTGTAATTCTTTATTGAGGCCACGGGACACATGTGGCATTGCCTTTTGGATCCACTGCAGTACAGGCCATCATGAACTGTGAGCAAACAGACCTTGTCTGCCTGGGGAGTTTTACAGAATTGCACACACACTCCTGGCAGCCAGTAGCCTCAGAGAATTACAGCTAGTAATCGGCCTTGAGTGCAAGGGTTACTCATTCATTCTTTCAGTAACACATGGCACTTACTGTATGCCAGGCAATGAGCCAGGGCACTCTAGTTGGGACACCCAGTCAGAGATGAACTGACTTAACAGAAGATGAAGCGTACAGCCACCTCTGGAGCAGGCCTCCAAAAATGAATGAGGGGTGGGTTAGGCTGAACAACAGCCCCGGACAAGGCTGTCCCCACCACCTGTGAATATGTTACTTTGCATGACAAAAGGGACTTTGCAGATGTGACTGAGTTAAGGATCTTGAGATGGGGAGGGCATCCTGGATTATCCAAGTGGGTTCATATAACACAACAGTCCTTACAAAAGAAAGGCAGGAGGGTCAGAGTAAGAGAGAAGGAGATGTGAGGACAGAAGCACAGGTTACACTGGTGCGCCACAAGCCAAGGAATGTGGGCCACCTCTAAAAGCTGGGAAGGGTGAGGAATGGGTTCTCCCCCAGAGCCTCCGGAAGGGACGCAGCCCTGCTGACAACCTGCATCTCTGCCCAGAAAAACCCATTTTAGACCTCTGGCATCCAGAAGTGTAAGATCACAAATTTATGTTGTTTCAAGTAGTGAATTGTTAAAGCAGCAAGAGGAAACTCATACAGGAGACTAGAAGGCAGAGAAGAGCATGAAATCCGTTCCCATCAAGGGAACAATGTGGGAAAGGCTCAGACACCCGAACGAGCATGGAACTAGAAACGCGAGGGGTGGCTACTGAGCTGCACAAAGGCTCTGCTAGGTCATTCATTCCTGCTCAGGCGGATCTAAAGCATCTGTGGAAGGGTAGAGACATGAGGCTCATTGCAGAAACATTTCAGATTTGACAGTACATTGGAAGGGGCTGCAAGAGGGGAGAGGGGAAGGAAGACGAGGCAAGGCAAACAGTGGAACACCCCTGGAAGTGACAGGAAAGGGGGTAATTACCCTCGAGGAAGTGGGGAAGCAAAGAGCCAGGACAGGTATTATGGAGGAGAAATGCTGAGCTCAGCTTACAACGTGCTCTGTTTGAGTTATCTAAGACACCCTTGGGTGAAGTTAGCTAAAAGGTTAGGAATAATAATTAATTCAACCATACTAATTTTAGGCTTACCATGAGCTAGGCACAGGGACACAGTGACCAGACAGGTGCAGTTCTGGCCCTCCATAAATGTGGGAGAGGGAGGTAAGACAGCTAGTAGCAAAGTGCTATGATAAGAAAGACACTGGCCCAGCTATTACTGGATTGAAAGATGGAAGGGGCCACCAGCCAAGGAATGCAGAACTCGAGAGGCTGGAAAAGGCAGGGAAAGGGACTCTCCCCTACAACCTCCAGAAGGAGCCTAGCCCTGCTCACCTCTCGATCGCAGCCCAGTGAGACTGTGATGGGCTTCTGATGTCCAAAGCGTTAAAGATAATAAACATGTAGTGTTTTTAGGGCCCCAGAGTGTGGTAATTTGTTACAGCAGCAATCAGAACCTAATACAGGTCAATCATGAACAAATATCAAAAACCCCAATAATGTCAACAATGTTTTTTTAATGTCCCTTCTAACAAAGATGGAGGGAAAAGAAGGACTATGGGAAAGGCCTGTATAATACTCTGGTAAAAGACCAAGTGACTTGACACTGAGATGGGCCACGTGGTGTCACTAATGCCCAGGTCTTGGAGGTCATGGAAGAATCAGCACTGTACTGTTCTAGTAATTCCCTGAGAGCTTTGTTCTGAATCAGAAGCATATTTTTCTCCTTCTCCAAAGTCATGGGTCACCTATAACAGCATCCTATGTCATGGCCTGAGTGCCCATGCCCTCTTCAGTGGCCCATCCATCCTGGACCTCAGCTTCCTCACCGGCAAGGCAAAGAGGTTCTACGCTTAACCTTGACCATGCATCAGAACCCCCTGGAAGGCTCCTCCAAAGACAGATTGCTGGGCTCCACCCCCAGAGTTCCTGATTCAGTGGGTAGAATTGGGGACAGAGAATTTGTGTCCCTAACAGGACGCCAGGGAGGCCGATGCTGCCAGCGGGGGGACTACACTCTCAGAACCACTGTAGTAGAGAGTCTCCTCTCCCACTGAAAATATAGTATTTGCCTGCCCTGCATCTTTCCCATTAAAAGTCAGCAGCTTCTTGGTCCTCAGCAGCTTGCTCTGTGTTGCTCTGCGCCAACTCCCCTGGTACAGCATTTCAGTTGTCCATTCTGCCTAATACTGAACAGTCCCCAGACTAGAGCTGGCTGATATTAAGGAAGTAGCCACAGAATATACCTAGAAAGACATTCCCTCCTTACTCCCCCATTCCCGGGCCCCACTTACCACTTCGGTTAACTTGGAGACAGAGAAAAGCAGCCCCTGCCATCAGGAGCTGGCCAGACACTCTCCTGTTGAACATGAACAATCTCCCAGAACACCAGCACCAGACAAGGCCACCCTGTGAGTGGGATGGGACAGACCACTCCACAGTCACATCTGAACACCAAGAACAAGTGCACCTTGTCCAAACACCCCCTGTCCCGGCTCTTCGGAGGGATTGCTGCTTCTTCACCAGTCACGGCCTTTGTCTAGTCTTTCCGGCTTCTAGATAAGATTTATTCAGACACCCGATCGTGAAGTGACCCCTGCTTCCTGACAGCATCCAATCCAGGCAGCGCCTGGCTTCCAGCTTCCCAAAGCCCCTGACACAGGCCAATGGTACGTGTGCTCCCTAAGGGCCCCTCTCCGTGCTGCCCCGCGCGTCCTGTGGCCAGCATTGTCCCGCGCTGCAAGGAGAACAGGCTTGCTCCACTCGGGGTATGCTGGGCGGTGGGGGGGGGGGGGGGCTGCAGGGCAGTGATGACTCCTACTTATTCTCACTTTCTGCTCACAGTCTCCTCAAAGACACTGTCCTTACCCCTTGGCACCCTAAGTCAGATTCCCACTCTCATCTCCTGGGCCCTACCGTGGCTCATAATTACATGTTGGTAGGAGCACTGCATTCGGCCTGCCTCTTCCGCTAGAGTGAGAAGCCCAAGCCAGCAGGTGAGTGTGTGTTGTGCACTTGTTCAGAGCACAATGCCTGGCACAAAGTAGGTGTTCAATAAATATTGGATGGATAGATGGATGAATACTGACCACTGGATGCAACCTACTTTAAAGCAGTTACAAATACAAGAGTTGATGAGAATGTCAGTTATGCAAACATGGAATTGAAGTGGTCATAGAAGAAACAAAAATCTGTGCAACGAGGACTGTAGCCAGGCTTTGCTCATGCCACAATGGCTATATGGGAGGGGGTAAAGGTCACGAACAAAAAAGGTGGAGCTTTTCCTTCCATTTCTAACTCCAGACTGTTATTAGAGGCCAACTCGTTACATTCATTTTAGCTTTAGTTTAGCATAAACTAAGAACAGTCCAAACTTTGTTGTTACTCTGGAATTCTTTAAACGGAAATCATCTGCTGGGCTTGCAAATCTTTCACTATTCACAGATTCGGATCATAATAATATTTGTGAAATTGTAATTACAGGAGGCTTTCCCTGTATGTGGCACTGTAGGCATCTCCCTGCCAGCTCAGGGGGCCCATTCTGAGGGATCTTTTGTAAGAGGCCATTTCACAACTAACTGGGCTTCATTTCAGAGTTAGGGATTTGATGCTTCTCAGTTATTTTTCAGATCAAAGACTACCTCATTCAGTTTTATCATGTTAGCCATCAACAGAAAAAATCATTATCAGGCCAGGTAAGAATGCAAGTGTATCAAATCGATAAACTGGACAAACCTCCCTGAAAACCGAAGAGACTTGGGGGACTGGGGAGAAGGTGTGCCTGAGCACATACACCTGCTTCAGGAATGGCCCTGTCAAGTGGCTCCATGGGAAGACATACAGAATCAATTGTTCAACACCTGTACTTCATCACAAATATGCTGCTGAAGATGCTATAGAAAACAGCAGGTGATCTTTAGCCACAAACCAGTATAAGCACCTTAAATCCCACTGTAAACATTTTAATGAATTAAATGACAGCATTCATTTTAATCTTATCGCCTCTAAGTGTTAACACCTGACATAAATGAAACTCACTTTCTGCGCCCACACTCCCACCCCCACTCTTGTAACAGTTACAGTAAAAAAAAAAAAAAAAAAGACCAAACTTGAAAGGACTATAACCTGCAGAAGCACTCTCAGATTTTCCTAGGAGGTGCTGAATAATGGAAACAGTTCTGGCTTGAATGAAGAACAGGTCTGTTTGTCCTTAAATGAGACTTGGTCCTCTTCCCACTAAGATATAGAAAGCACAGTCCAGCCACCAGAGAAGACTTTTGGATCTAACTTCTTTTTTCGTGCAACCCTCTAGGTGACTCACCCAAAAAGAAAGATGATCATTTCGGGTTACCTCAGGAGAAAGCAATCTGTTACGAAAATGATTGGTGGTGTTTAAAGTACATACTTTTGTTAAATGAACTAAATCATCTTATTAGGTGCCACAGCAAAACAAGAGGGCTGAGCTAGGTGTTCTGTCTTCCACAGATAGGAGGGTTTCATACCCCCTCATTCATTCATTCACTCATTCATTCATCCAGTAAATATTTATTTGGGGCCTGCTGTGTGTCAAGCACCAAAGAAAACACTGCTGAGCAAAACGGGGCAACACAGCGCTGTCCCTATGGTTGTGGAGCTCACAGTAGGGGAGATAAATGTTAAACGCAAATGAATATGTAATGCTGCTATACAAAAAGAAAAGATGCTAAAGGAGAGAGGGTAGCAGAGAGGAACTAATTTAGACTGGGGGTGGCTGGGGGCTTAGAGAAGGGCACTCAGAAAAAAGTGACATTGAAGCTGAGAGACCATCATTTTACCACTTTAGGAAAGGAAAATCATTTTGGCAAATGACCACAAATGGGATTTTAACTTTGCCCGTCAACAGCTGAGGGAGTTAACCCTCCCCTTTCCCAGTGCACCGGTCTTCAGCAGCAGCAGCACTGTCTGGCCCACCTACCCAAATCGTATTACCTGAACACGGAAAGGTCTCACTTTATTAGGATTTATTATAATCTACAGCCTTCCTATGTCTGGCCTAGAAACACCCCAAAATAATCTGCCAGAGGCATGAAAACCAGAGACTGGCTGCCAGCAACAGTATCACCTGGGTGGGCCAAACGTTTAAAATTACACGCAAAGAGACGTCCTTGTCCCATTAAAATGACAGGTCCCCAGGGCAAGGTGGTTCTAATACTCGGGGGTCTATACCAGGTGAGACCCAGAGGGCCTAACGGTTATTTGTCTACTTGGACCTGGATCAGATAAATCAAGGACTGGATCACCTTCTCCAGTTCCTCAAGCCTGCAGACTTGAGATGTGCGAAGTGGCCTCTGAGCCTCACGGAGCAGAGGGCTCACCCGGCTGGGAGAAGGACCGCTGGCAGAGCAGATCAGGGCGGGCAGGAAGCGGGGCGCCTAGGAAGGCGCATCAGGCGCTCAGGACCCGAGAATGGCCCGCCAGGCCGGCTTCTGGGGCGTTTCCCACCCACTCCCCAACCACGTCGGTCCCCCAGCCAAGGCAACCCGGCCCCTCGGTCGCCCCGAGACCCGGAGATTTTGGCTTCCCCCACGCGGGAACAAGCGGGTACCGCGAGCCCCACGCAGGGCCGGAGCCCACCAGCAACCTTACCAGCGCTGAGAGCTCCCTGGGACCAGAAAATGGCCAAGACCAAACTCTCCCCGCCTACCCGAAGAACCAACCACACCCCCTGCGTCCCTCAGCCCAAGCCGCCCCGGGCTGGCCCCCGCGATCCTCCGTTCAGGCCCCCGCTGGGTTTCCATCGGCGCCGCGCGGGCTCGGCAGGGACACGGGCGCGAGTGGGAGTGAACGGGGACGCGCGAGGCAGGCAGGGTGCCTGCCGCGATGTCACCCGCAAGGACCTGCCCTCCGGGCGCCCTCCCAGCTCCGCGGTCCTGGGACAGGCAAGCCGCCCCCAGGGCGAGGTGGGCACCTGGGCGCCCGGGCGCGCGCGGTCCCCCACTCACCCATTGGCGTCGAGCCGGGCCGGGCCGGGCCGCCGAGGCAGCGTGAAAGTTGGCGGAGGCGGGCGCGGGGGCCGGGGCGCCGCGATCGCTGCGCGGGGCTCCGGGCGGGCGCGGGGATCAGGGCTCCGGGACCGGGGTTCGGGACGCTGCGGCAGCTGGGCCGGCTTCCTCCTCAGTAGCGGCGGCGGCCGCGGCTCAGCGCCGCCCGCTGCTGCCTCTGCTGCTGCTGCCGCTGCTGCCCCGGGGCGGCTCCTGCTGTTGCTGCTGCTGCTGCATCGCGGCCCGCTGCGCCCGGCTGCGCCGGGTTTCCTGCTCCCTGCTAGTGGAAATTGCGAAAAAAAAAAAAAAAAGCGCCGCCCAGCCCAGTGCCCAGCAGCCACGGCCGCGCCGCCCGCTCCGCCCCCCCACGCCCGCTCCACGCCGCCGCCGCGTTGCTCCTGCGGCTCCGCCTGCCGGGGACGCGCGGCTGCCGGGGCCGGGGCGGGGCCTCTCCGGGGCGGGGCTGGCGCCCGGGGCGTCCCTGCTGCTGCGGCCCTCGGGCGCTCCCCTCACCGCCCGCTGGGGAGGACCCACCTCCTCGAGGCCACCCTCAACCCAAGGCGACTCGGCTAACGCCCCGGGAAGTGCCGCGAGACTCCTCGAGACTGAAGGAGGGGGGCGACGTGGGAAAGGGGGCGTCCGAGTGGAGGGGCACGTGGGAAAGGAAGGGGAAGCCGCCCACCCCGAGGGTGCGACGACAGGAGGAGGACAAGCTAGGGGAGGGGCCGAACACCTGCTGAGGGTGAAGGCAGGCAACCCCAGGGGTCAGGGCAACCCAGAACAAGGCTTCACAGAGGGGGCTGTTGGAAGGAAGGAAAGGGGTCCCTATGGTGGGAGAGAAATGCTAAGTCCCTTAAGGGCAGTGTGGGAACCGCAGGGCCAGGTGAGAGTTTGGCAAGTAGGAGGTGGTGAAGGAGAAGCGGAAACACAGAGAAGAGCACAGCCGGGCTGACGGGGCACATCGCCATACACCCACCCTCGCAAGGACCCCCCAACTCCACACACCCCTGTCTGGCCTGGTTGGGGTTGGTTGCTCAGCCATGTTCCCAGGCTCTGATGTACCCAGGAATCCACCGAGGCACGTGCTGGCTCCCTCCCCAACAAGGCATCATTATGCTGGACTGAGCTCCAGACCTGGGCGGCCAACTCCTGAGTGGGCACTAAAATGAAAAGCAGGAAATTCATGGGAATTCATAGGTATCTCACAAGTTCCTTTTTGGGTCTATCCACCACCACACCTTTCACCACAGATACTCTGCTGGCCACCACATTCATTTACAGTCCCATTATTTCCTTTTCCCTTTCCACCATCTGGTGGTAGGAAGAGATAGTGAAATAGATGAGAGAATTTCAGGAAGAGTGAAAATAAGACAATAAATTAAATCATTGGCCCCTGAAAAATGGAGGAGGCTGGGGGTTAGTGGACCCATCGGTGACAAATAGAAGCTGACCCCCTACCCAATATAAGGCTGTCCTCGGACCTTACCTATGATGTTGGGACAACTCTTGTAAATTAGTTACATCCTGGGATTTCTGCTAAAAGATGTTCTTATAACAGTTTCACTACCTTTAAAAAAAAAGCCTCAGAGTCAGGGTCTTACCAACAAAAGATCGGTAACATCATCTTTCTAAATACTTATGGCATACGTCAGAGCAGTCTAAACAGAAGACCAATCAAGGGGCAGAAGACCCATCCACACAGCTGCTGAGGAGGCAGTAGTGACATCAGGGGCAGACTCCTAAGGGAAGTATTAAAGAACGTGGATTAAGACTCTCCAGTGTTGAAGGCACGGGTGAGTACTCAATTATCCCTGCTCCAGGCACCGTGCCATCTCACTCGTTACATGCCTGGGCACATCAGGGTGATGAGGCCTTGTGATACCACCTTTGAGTTGACCAACACTGAAAGTGTTGCTGGCTAAGGAGCCTGGCTAAGGCCAACTGTTACTGGGACTTTTTTTCTTGAACCCTCACCCAGAAAAACTGGTCTGGGTTCTGTCCAATTCCACAGGTGATTCTTTTTGCAGAGGCCAGGATCACTGGGCCACCTTCTCTCTCTCTTGAAGGGACTTAGATTCCTGAAAGTGACTGGGCCTGTTTCAGCATGGAAACAGCTGAGCTGGACTTGGGGGAGACTAGCATCTCAGTGCTGAAGATCCTTGGCTGGCTGCCCCAGGTATTCTCAGAGCAATGGGTCCTAAGTCCTTGAACACTGTTGAAGATTCCAGCCATGGTTGGAGTTACCTGCATGTTGCAGAGTCCAGAACATCTAAACTAGCAAACGGGTGGCTGAACCCTGCAGGGCTCAAAACAAAACAAAACAAACACATCAGAGTATAAAAACAAAGTAAAACAGAAGGAACAAAACAGCAGTAGACTCAAAGACACCAAGAACGGGCTAGTGGTTACCATGGGGAAGGGGTTGGGGAGTGAGGGGGAAGGGGATAAAGGGGCACAATAATTCACAATCACAATACAGGTTGGCCATGGGGACGGTACTACAGCACAGAATACAGGTAATGATTCTGTAACACTGTTTTGCTTACTATGTTGATGGACAGTGACCACACTGTGAGGGGTGAGATCTTGGTAATATGGGTGACTGTTGAACCACTGTGTTGTGTATTTGAAACCAACATAAGATTGTATATCAATGATACTTGAATTAAAAAAAAAACATCAGCAGCTTGTCTTATATCCTGCTTAATCTTATTCATCTCTCTGTCCTACATGGGGAAGACAGATGACCTGAACTTTTATGTCCTGTTTTGTCTCTGATCTATTTCAGGGCGTACCTTTTCCTTCTTGAATCAGAGCACTGTGTCCCTATGCCCTGATCTGGGTATGCTTCCTGCATGGAAATATCTGTCATTTTATCACAAAAGACTGAGGGCAAGGCAACATTTTTTTTTTAATTCCTGAGCTGTGCCCTAATCTTAATGCCTTAAGTACACTAAGTTGTGTCAATTCTATTCAAAACACTATAGATTTTTTCATTTTAAAAAAGTTCTGTAAATGCAAAAATAGACACCCCTCCCTACTTATTATTTGGTTCATTTTTCCTTCAAGAAAGTGTCACTGACCAGCACAAGGAAAGTTAATATCAAGATCCAAATCCAGCTGCTGACAAGAGTAGATGTGTCATTCCTCATCCTGCCTTCCTCTTACATCACTTTTTCACAGAATAGCCAGTGCAATATTTCAAATTATATGAAGTCATCTTGTGAATATTGCTAGAGAAATATAATTGTATTTAATACCACATCTTTGTCCCACTGAACTCCCATTTCTACCAGACCAAATGACGCCCTTCAGGAATAGAGTAGCTGAGCTGTCACACTTAAAATGGTATCACATGACTTAGAAGACCCCACTGTACTACTGGGTGGTGGTGACATTTTTGATAAAAATGGAAGGCAGCTGAGCCTCTGCCTGTGTAGCACTCACAGCCTGTCAGGCTCACACTCTGCAGACTTGGACTTGACATCTGTAATTTGCAAGTAAATGAATGATACTTTGCTTTGATAGCCTTTAATATCATCTTTACATTAATATAAATTACATGCGGAGCACTTTACAAAACACAGTCATCATGTGGTGCTTCCGAGGAGCTTTATGGAAAAATGTAAAAATCTCCTGGTGCCAGAAAGTATGGAAGTGCTCAATAAAAATGACAGGGCAAGTCAAAAGGGCACAGGAGGCAGCCTGAAAGAGCTCCCAGAGGCCAAAGCTGGGACCCTGCAAGCAGCGAAATAAATAATGATTTATTTAACCCTAAGTAAAAGCTCACATCTTTAAGTCCCTATGGATATAAATCAGTAACTGACTACGTAAGTAAATAAGTCAGGGAGAGGGGACAAGTCTTCCTTACAGAGGAATTCCAATTCATAAAATGTAGACAAAGTGAAAAAGAAAAATCACCATTGAACACCACAGTACTAATCCATACAGGCACAGTCCACCTCAGATTTTCAAATGAGCGGGTGCAAGAGTAAGGAGGAATCCTGGCGGACAGCACTTTACGCAAGTGGCCAAGGATCCACGCTGACAGTTCTGAGGCAGGCTTTTCCCTTCTTCCTTTGCATCACATACACTGGGTTAAAGGTAATGTGTCCAGATCAGATCAAAAGCCATAAAAATAACATTTTGCTCTCTTACACTTGACCCGGCTTGATAGCCACTCTTGGAATGAGTCACGCATTTCCCCCCTTATCTTTTTCAGTGAATCCTCTGTAACAATCCAAGAGAACTGGTTTTACCAGCTCTATGGACATGGAAACTAATCAAATCAGAGAAGCAGATCATTTATAAGGTAGCTACGCTATGATTATCTTTATAAGGTTTGTAGGAAAGGCTTGCATTGTAAAGGGCAACACAAAGGAAGTAACTAGAAGGTGCAAAGTGCTCTCCCACAAGGCTACAAAACTCAAATACAGTGTTCGTATTTAAAAGCCCAAAGAATGCCTGAGTAATTGACTTCGGAGTTGAGCATCTAAAACACACACAAAGAGCCCCAGTGAATAGACTGATTTGCCGAGAACATTTTTCCATCCTTTTTCACAGCATTGCTTTGTCTAAGAAAATAGTAAGTTTGGAGAACAGTTATAGGAGATAAACAAGAAATACGGTTTCTACTATTTTCTACCGGCTCTACCTGACTCCCAAACCCCACCCCCTAAATTACAAGGAGTCATGTGTGAGGAAGGGCATTTCCACAATTAAAAAGTGAATCCAATGATGTTCCAGAAAAGTTCCAAACACACTGGACATTAATTTAAGATCCTATGTGTGAAATATGCATTGTAATAAATATTAATAACTCTAAATGGAATAACTGCCATTTAATATAGGAATAAACCATTCTAATAAGCCAGTTTTTAAAAATGGGAGCTGATTAATGATAGGGGGTTTTTGATCTTATCAGTAACAAAGACTTACAAGTAAGAATCATCTTGCCAAACTGATTTTTCTCTTCCCCTGACCTTTCAGGAGAAGTTAAGCCCAGAGGCCCCATCACACACTGGGATTCCACTGGAGCTGTGTATCCAGGATGCACAGATGTCTGCCAGCATTCCAGACAGAGGGAAGGACAGGTCCAAATGCTCAGTCTGGGGAACCGATGATGTTGCAAGGGGGCCTGTGTGGAAGGGGTGGGAGCACAGCAAAACGTGCCAGGTAGAGTGGTGTTTTTGGCAGGCCCTGCAGGCAACGGGGTAGGAGCACAGGTTTCCAAGCAGACTGATTTGAGGACGGTAACTGGCCAGCCTGTGGAAGCGGGACCGGAGGAGGGCAGCTTGCAAGTGGGAGGCCATGGGCAGGCGGAGGTAGTGTGATGGCATTGACTCTGACGAAGAGGAAAGAGGTTGCACTCTAGAGTCACTTCGGGACTACTTTTGACGGATTTGGAGAGGCAGTGGATTTGGGGAGAGGGTAGGAAGCACAGATGGAGGATTTGAAAGACATATTTTGCTCGTTTGGAAGCTCAGTAGATAGAGCGATGAACCAAGTGGAGAAGCAAGCCATTGGAGGTGGGGAGAGGTGATGAGCTCACATTTTAATCTTACCAAGAGCGGATACAAAGGGAATGAAGTAGTGATCCATGCGACATGGTTGATCCTTGAAAACATGATGCTAAGTGAAAGAAGCAAGATATAAAAGGACATTAGCATATGATTCCATTTACATGGAATGTAAAGAACAGGCAATACAGAGACAGAAAGTAAGACTAGGGGCTGGCAGAAGAACTGGGGGAATTGGGAAGTGACTGCTAATGGGTACAGCGTTTCTTTTGGGGGTGACCAAAATGTCTTAAAATTGATTGTGGTGATAGTTGTACAACTCTATGAACACAGTAAAAAACCATTAGCTTATACACCTTAAAATGGGTGAATTGTATGGTATGCAAATTTTATCTTGACAAAGGCTGTTAATAAAAAAAGAATGATAATGGATACAGACTTTCAGTTTGGGAAGATTGGAAAAGTTCTGGAGATGGATGGAATGTGAATGTACCGAATGCCCCTGAACTGTACTATTAAAAATAGTTACAGTGATAAGTTTTATGATATGTATATTTTGCCACAGTAAAAAAAAAAGAGAAGGAACTACACTTGTGATTGGTGGATAACAATGGGGTCTGCTGGGCTGGTTTTCCCTGGGTTTTGCTTACTCCAGTACCAGCCACACACAGCTCCCCGAACAGGACACCTGTACTGCAATAACAGCTTTTCCATCACCCTCAATGTCACTTCCTCAGGGTTCAGAGAAACCAGGTCCAGTGGCCTGGGCTGAAGGTGATACGCCACAATCACCCCCAGCAGGTCGTGAAGTTCCCAGTACACACAGCCAACCGCAGGTGGGTCCTCGAGACCCAGAGGCCAAGGGACTTAATTGAAAAGTCTGTGGACCAGGTCCTCATTTAGTAAGATAGGGCACAACCCTTTTCCAGCACAGCTTCCTATTAGAGCCGGCCAAATCGTTCCTCTCCGCAAAAATAATTACAGGCCAACCAGAGGCAAACGTGGGAAGTAAGTGACGTTAATCTTTGTTTGGCTTTGATTCCCCTGTTAAAGTTTTTTTTGCCTGGACCACAGCGGTCCGTAAAATATGGTCCCCAGCCCAGAAGCAGCACGTGGGAACTTGTCAGCCCTGCATGTTGTGGACCCCACCCCAGACTTACTGAATCAGGACGTCCGGGGGCAGGGGCGGGGCCCTGGGTTTGAATCAGCGATCCTGGGAATTCTGATGCAGTTCAAGTGTGGGAGCCTCTGCTCTACCTCGTCTTGAAGCCCAGATGACCTTAGTCTGATGAACTGCTTGAACCTCAGTAATGAGAAAGGACTCAAGGGAGCTGCCAGTGACACACACATGTCCAATTTGGTTTTTATTATTACAAAAGCAATACCTATTCGTATTTTTTTAAATAAACAAAGATACGGTATGGAAGGGGAAAATCCTCCATAACTCGCAATAATCTATTTTTGCAGAGATAGTAGATAATCACTGTTAACTTCTGGCTGAATATTCCTCCAGACAGTCTCTAAATGTGTAACGATACTAAAATACGTGATGGTTTCCACATACTTTAATTGTGACTTTTTTGAGCTGACACCTCTTCTAATGCTGGAGCCTAAGAGCCTTGGGGGAGGGAGGGCTTTCTTGGACAGTTCCCAAATCTCCTTTTCTGCTTCTCATGAATTCAATTGTGAAATAGTAAACCTGTCTGGAACAGAACTTTTTGAGAACATATTTCATAACCTTCTGGGAAGGAATTAGAATTCCTGATAGAAATGCTTAAGGAGGCAGACATAGGGGCACGGGGGGGACTGTACAGCTCAGAGAAGACAAGTAGTGATTCTCATCTCGCTACGCTGATGGACAGTGACTGTGGTGGGGTTGGTGGGGGGGACCTGGTGAAGGGGGGAGTTCAATCATCACGGTATTGCTCATGTAATTGTAGGTTAATGATACTAAAATAAAATAAATCATTAAAAAAAAAAAAAAGAAATGCTTAAGGAATCCTCTGATAAACTTTAACGAGGTAAAGCTCTTTTCGGGAAAACCAGCTAGCTCCCCACCACCCACCTGCTCAGCTGCTCTCGGGTCAGGAGACTAGTGACCTCTAGCCTGACATTCTTTTTCCTTGTGTCCAGCCTATGATGATCATCTAATTAGTCACTTCCCAGGAAACGTCCCAACCAAGAGGGAATCTTGAAAGGAATCTTGGCCATGTATTCATAATTAATTTTCTGAACAGTTCCATATAGGCATCTGTCAGTCTCTCCTAACTGTAAACAGCACAAGTAGCCCATCAGATAGGAATTAGACCTCTTCTTGTGCCCAAGTAAAGGAGTAAAAAGTTTCAACCTTACATAAAAATACAGTGTACTACCTGTCTTTTGAAAATCTCTCTGGGCAGCAGGCGTGATCTTAAGATAATAATCAGTACCATTTATGGAGGAGCAGGGAGCCTTGATACCTGTTTATCCTCTTTTAAATTCTGACAACTGTGTAAGGTGTTATTATCCCCATTTTACAAGTGAGGATTCTCAAGTTCAGAGAGGCTCTACCGAGCTCTATGCCCCTTAGCAATAGAGAGGCAGGCCCGGGCTTGTAAAATCAGCTGTCTGATTCCATTAGAAACTGTGGAGTTGTCTAAACTTGAACAAGCCCAGTTGGTTTCATGGTTTAGAATTCCTATTCAATGCCCTTCATACAAAATTTAAGTGGATCTTTGTGACTCTTTTGCTTGGTATGGAATTTGTATACATATAAAATGCTTATGACGTAATACCAAGTGGTAAAGCACAGAATATTTTCACACCCTATACTTACAATTGCCTTTTAACTTAGAAAATACATTAAAAACATAAGAAGCAAATACTCCAAAAGGCTAAACAGTCATCTTGGAGTCACGTGCTGAAGTTGACCCTTTTCCCTCCGCTTCCGGAGCCGGCGGCAAACGGGGGTGCAGCCCTGGCCTGGGTATGAGCAACTCAGGTACCAGCTGGTGTGCAATCTTGGGAAGTTTCTGAACTCTCTGTGCCTCAGGTTCCTCGTCTGTAAAATGGGTTGGCATGAGCCTCTAATAGGCTACTGCTTGTAAAGAGCTTAGGACAGTGGCTGGCACTGTTCTGGATTTTCTATAATGAGCATAATTTAAATAATGGAAATTTGTTTTTAAAGGTTGTTATACCTTTATTATTTCATATTTTTCCTTGTTCAATTACCTTAGAATAACGACTATACTTGAACAAATAAACTTTTAAAAATCATTATAGTAGGACTTTAAAGTGAGCATCTAATTTGACAATTTATAGCAAAGTCTTAAGAAATACAGGTTTCTGGTTAATCCTAGCACACGGGTTACTCCTGTTACCCTCTCACCCTCTCAAATACCAGTGAAATGATGATAAAGGAATAAAGAGGACTCCACCCGCAGGACTGGAGAGGAAACATCACAGGGCTAGTCATTTCAAGGCACTGTTGGGGTTCAAACAGTAGCCTGGGTGGGATAACAGTAAGCTTAGCAGGAAGCCACCAAAGAGGGGTCTGCAGTGGCCTGGAGGCAAGGGGACATGTCGGCTGAGGAAAATCCAGTGAAGTTCAAGGCTGCAATTGGTAACAGTGTCACTGCCTACATACTCCCTGTCACCTACTTCCCCTGCTCTACTGGACATTAAACCCGAGAGGATCCAGTGTCCAGAATCCTCGTGGCCAAGCCTGACTGTCCTCCCTGCCACAGAGGTGCCTTCTCCAGAAAAACCAAAGGGGCCTAGAGGGAAGATCCCCAGATGGGGGTGTGGGAGAAACTGAAGCCAAGCACTAGCTCCCCGGAAGCTGTGGAGACAGACCTGTGGGTAGCTGAGGTCCTCAGCAGCTTGCCCTTAAGCTTGTGAGACTGCTTCACTGCTGTGAGCTGGGCGATTGGTGGGGCCTTCCCAGAGATGCTTGAGAATTGCGGTTTCTAGGCCAGCTTCAGGGCTTTGGGCCAAGGCATCCAGTGTCAGTTCCTTTGACCTTTTGGGGAGTGTCCCTGGCCACTACCTCACCACCCACTCCAGCTCTTCCAACCCCCACATAAGCCCCTACTTCTACCTTCAACCTTTCATACCTGAAACAAGCGGAGTGGCTTCTGTTTTCCGGACCAGACTCAGACTGATAACAGCCTGTGCTGGAGGTCCTCCTCCAGCCTGCTCTCGGCGTTGGAAGTATGGATGGTTTTGTATCAAGTTCAAGTTCATTCGGTGAACAGCACCAGCAGAAATGGACAGCAGGATGAGTGAGAAGTCAGAGTATAAATTCCCTCCACTCCTTCCCTGCCATGTCACCTATTGGCCGCGTTCTTCTACTGAAGACCAGAGCTCCTGCAAGCCACGCTTTTCCATGCGGAGACCCTCGCAGAGCTCCAAAGATGATTCCCTCCTTTTGCCCTTTGGGCCTTAGACTTTAAAAGCTCTCCATTATTGCTATCATGGCACACTGCTCTATTTTTTGCTGTTGCCCCTAATCCCTGCCCACATCTTCATAAATAATCTCTTGCTAAACAGTAATCTCTTCCTAAATCTCTTCTCAATAGTCCAGTTTAAGAGCAGCATCCATTTCCTACCAGACCCTCACTGGCACACTGTTCCATCAGCCCTCAACCTGCGCCCTCGCCAGACCTAGGAGGGCTTTTAGGTGCCTGTGTTCAAAGATCACCAGACATTCAAGGAATATTTCCCTTGTGAAAGAGACAAAAAAAGGAACTAATAAAATAAATAAGTATATTGGGAAAAAAAGAAGACTTAGATCAACAACCAAGACACTAGAAGATCCTTAAAGGAGTTAAGAGAAGATATTTCATCCATGAAACAAGGCAGAACATGAATAAAAAAGAGACAGAGAGAGAATGGGAGGAAGGGGAAATGGAAAGGGAGGAGAAGAAGAGGACGTAAAGTTGTTACAATAAAAGGATGAGAAAGATCTTGGAAATCTGAAATACGATAGCCAAAATTTAAAACCCTGAATAAAAGAGTTGTCTTATAAGGTCAAGGAAATCTCCCAGAAGGTAGAATAAAAGACAATAAGATGGAAAATAAAAAAGAAAGGATAGGAAATATAGAGGATCATTCCAGAAGGTTCAATATCCAACTTATAGGCAATCCAGAAAAAAAAGTAAACAAAGAAATGGAAGGGCTGGAATTATCAAATTAATAACACAAGAAAATGTCCCTAAATTGAAGGACAATTGTCTCCACATGGAAAGGGCTCACCAAATGTCCAGAATAGTGAATGAAAAAAGACTCACACCCAGGCATATTATCATGCGATTCAGAACACCAGTGATAAATCTTAAAAGTTTCCAGAGAGAACAAGCGAGTTGCATGACAAAGAGATTGGGAATCTGAATAGTATCAGACTTCTCAATAAGGTGTCTAGGAGTTGGAAGATAATGGAGCAATGCCTTCAAGCTTCTGAAAGTAAATGATCTTCAACCTAGAACTTCACATTCAACCAGACCATCAATCAAATCCGAAGGTAGAAGAGTGACATTTGCAGAAATGTAAGGACTCCAAATGCATGCCTCCCTGTACTCTTTTTTTCAGAAACATCAGGAGGATATGCTCCAGTCAAAGAAGGGCGAACACTAAGAATACAGATGACGCGAGACCCAGGAAATGAAGGATGTCATACACGAAAGCATGACAGAAAAATCCCTGGGTAATTCTGTGTAGCAGGACCAGAGGGCAACTCGATCCGTTTAAACAGCATGCAAAGCTCTAAGAAGGGAGGTCTGACTGAATTGAGTATGTGGACCAGGTTATCCATAAGCTTTGGTAGATTTGATGGGGGGTGTGGTAGGCAGAATAGTGGCCCCCCAAGGATGCCCACGCTCTAATCCCTGGAACCTGTGAATTTATTAGTTTATATGGAAAAGAGGATCAAGTTTGCAGATGGAATTAAGGTTGCTCATCAGCCAGCCTTGGGATGAGATTATTCTGGATTATTCAGGTGGGCCCAATGTAATCACAAAGGTCCTTAAACATGGAAGAGAGAGGCAGGAAAAGAGACAGTGTCAGAGTGATGCGGTGTGAGCAAGACGCAGCCAGCTATTACTGGCTTGGAAGATGGAAGGGGCCACCAGGCAAGGAATGCAGGAAACTTCTCAAAGCTGGAAAAGGCAGGAAATGATTTCTCCCCCAGAGCTTCCAGAAGGAATGCAGCCCTGCCAACACCTTGATTTTAACCCTGAGACAATTTTTAGACTTCTGTCCTTGTTATAGCAGTAATAGGAAACCAGTACAGAGGATTTGAACGAGTGTCTAAAAACTAAGCCAATAAAAAAATCAAGACAGTTATTTATATCAGAAAAAAAGAATACATGGAAAAAAGAAAACAATCTATAGTATAAGATATGTGACTCATCAAAAAACAATATTTATGTGGTCATATAAGGTAAAGTAATTAATATTGATTAACCAAAACTATGACAATGATATATTGGGAGGATTTGGGGGTTGGAAGTTGGGGAGCATAATGTGGTGGAGGTAAATCCTCATCTATTATAAGAAGAACTCAAGAGATGGTCTCTAAAATAAACGAATCAAGAAAGAAAAGAATAGGCATATTATTTAGACATAGGAGGGTAAATCCAGAAGGAACAGGTCTAGGAGTTGAAAATGGTTCCCCCTGGAGAGTGGAACTGGAGACCCAAAGGGGTGGGGGGAGGCTGCATAGAGAGAGAAGCCTTACTTAGGACAATCGCTTCGAGTAGGTATGTGTCAGTTCCCTGTCGCTGCTGTAACAAAGTACCACAAACTAAGTGGCTTTAAACAACACTAATTCATTCTCTTCCAGTTCCGGAGAAGTGCGAAATCGGTCTCATTGGGCTGAAACGGAGGTGCTGGCAGGGCTGAGCATCTTCTGGAGGCTCTAAGGAGAATCCATTTCTTCACCTTTTCCAGCTTCTGGAGAGCCTGGAGGCTGCCAGCATTCCTGGGTTCCTGGCCCTTTTCCAGTCAGCAGCCGCTGCGCTTGGAACTCTGCTTCCATTGTCACATCTCCTGCTGTGACTCCCTCGCCTCCCTGTTTCCCTAACATAAACGTTTGTGACTATATTGGGTCCACCTGGATAACCCAGAATACTCTCCCTATCTCAAGATCGTTCATTTAAACACATCTACAAAACCCCTTTTGCCAGGTAAGGTAAGGTGACATGGTCACAGGTTCCAGGGATTAGGATGTGCACGGCTTTGGAAGCATGGCATTATTCTGCTCATCCCCATGTGTCTGTATTACTTTAATAGAAATATTTTTTTACAACATGCACTCTTTGACCCAACAATGCTTCTAGGAATCAATGCTAATGAATAATTAGTCATGTGTACAAAAATTATGTTCATAGACATTCACAGACAGGATGCTGAAAAGTTATAAACTACATGTTCATGATAAAAAGGTTTAAGGTATAGCTATAAAAGGCTACTATGTAGCAATTACCCACTTGCTATGGAGCTTTATGATGACTAAAGATGTTCACTGTTTGTTAAGTGGCAAAAGCAAAATACAAAATGGTAAGTTCACTATTCCCTAATTTTTATTGAAAAGTGTGTATTATGTGTAGAACGATGTGAGCAGTTTTGTATATGTATGTATGTACATATATACAGTGTGTATGCGTTAATACAGAGTAGAAGAGTGTGTGTGTGAGTGCACGACCACGGTGGGTATAATATGGGCCAAAAGCCCCACAGGACTGAGACCAAACTGTTAACTGTGGATACCCCTAAGCAGAGGGAATACCAGTAATTTTAATTTTCTTCTTTGTGCTTCCCGTACTTTCTAGGATTTTTTTTCCCCAGTCAAGTGTGCATTACTCTGATAACCAGGAAAAAAAATTATTTCCATTTTGCATAAATAAATAAACAAAAATGAGCATCTGAGGCCCTGGGGACTAACTCTAGCAACAGCTGTCACCAAAGATTATACATGTAGCAATTAGCACAGCTAAGGAAAGAAAGGATGTCAAATACCCTTAGTAATTAACACTCACCAAAGTGTGGTTTAGCTATACATACGCTAGAAGTATTCTGAAGCCATGACTATAAAACTGTGCATCTTGTTCTCTTTAGAATCTGGTTTTGTGCCAACGTCTTTAAGGCCAGAACATCTTAGTGGGCGCTGGAGCTCAATCGGTTTCCAGGCAGCATTCAAAATAGGCAGCTAGATTCCCTTCTTGCCCACTAGGTGGGGCAAGAAAGCTTTAGAAGAGTCTACCTGCTAAAACATGAACAGGAAGAGGCCCAATCGCAGAAAAACAGGTACAAGGTCGCCGAAGTCACCCCGGTCTATTTGGGTGGGATATGTGCTAAAATTGTTCAAGGATGAAAACATTTCCAAAGAGTTTCATAGAGAATACGAAGCTGAGAGTCTACAAAATGTGTTTTGGTGCCTGACAATCATGCCTGTCACCAACACTTTGTTTCTAACATTTAAAAATTAAAATACCTCTGGTTGAAATGCAAATTAACACTCAGATACTATTCTTCATGGATCATTGGCAAAAATTCAAAAGCTTGTCAATACAGTCCACTAGCCAGGTTGTGGGGAAACAGCCTCCTGCACTGCTGGAGGAAATGCAAACTGGTACAACTCCGTGGAGAAGAGCTGGCAATATCTAAGAATATTCCATATACAGCTTGCCCTTCAGCCCAGCAATCTCATTTCTTGGAATTTACCCTGAAGATTCACCTCTTACAAGATGAGAACAAATATGCACAAGGTTATTGATTACAGCATTATTTAACTTGCAAATATCAGAACCTACCTAGATGTCCAAATATAAGAGTGTGGTTGAATAATAGCACAGCTACAAGTGGAGTGCTATGCAGCTGTAAAGAATGAGCACAATGTCACAGTCTGATATGGAGCTATTTCTAGGATTTCTTAAGTAAAAAGAGCCAAGTGCAAAAGGAGATAGAGGGGATGCTACCATCTGTGTAAGGAAAAAGGGGGAACTAGGAAAATAAACATATATCTGCTTGTCTTTACCAAAAGACACCCGGGAAGAAACAGAATTGGCCACCTACAAGGAGTGGAAATACAGGAAGGAATGACCATTCTCTTAGTGTATCTTTTCATATAGTTTTGATTTGTGGAAGTATGTTAATGTTCTACATATTCAAAAAATTGAATCAAATCAACAAGAATGGGAAGGAGGAAAAAGCCAAAACTAAAAGCAAATTGAAAAAGAAAAACCCAACTGTATTTCAAAAGACAACATAACCACATTATGGGGGGTTGGGGCTAGGGAGGACTAATACACATACTTTATGAGCACAGTATTTAATCTGTACATCTTCTGTCTTTAGGGGCATGGGGATGGAGAACTGCAAACAAATCCTGAACTATTTTTAGTAGCTTCCTATAGTGGTATGAGTGAAGCAATTCTGAAACTATTTTAGATGTACTGTGGGACTGAGCAAATGACTACATGATCTGATGTTGTTGGGAGCCAGGGTCCTCACTGTGGAAGAAGGCATATGCAAACATGAAATGCGGGAGGCAAGGAAGACTCCTCTGAGGAGAGGTGCCAGTGTCAGTATGACCTCATCACTTCTAAAATATGTGTCACATGCATGCATGCGTGTGTGTATGTTTCCTAGCTATGGCTCCTGAAAAGGCTTAGAAGCAAAGACAGCCCAGTAGCAATGGGCAATAGTGCCCAGATCTTGGTCTCTAATACTGTCCTCCACCAAAAGGACCCAGGGCCCCTTGCAGAAGTGGTTGATTTCAACTCTGGGACAGGGAATGTCCAAGATGAGTCTGGAGCATCTTGTTATGCCACAAAGAGGTGCTAAAAGTAATTATGGGGGCACAGCAAGAAGACACAGCAGTTAGCTTAAAGGGGCTCCACTGGCCAAAGCTGGGATCATTTGAGCCCCCAAATAATCAAGGACAATAATGAATCATAAGCCACTGAAAAAGCAGAAATGAATCCATATCAATAATAAGTAGGCAAATAAACACGAAGACAGGGAGGGGTCTCGCCTACAGGAGAATGCCAGTGCCAGCTGGTGAGCATGGAGGGAGTATGGGAGTTGGAACATCATAATTTTGCAACCTTAACAAAAAAGACTGCTTCAGACAAAAGTCATCAATAGGTACTAAATCTACGGGGCAATTTTGATGAGGAACAGCATATTTCAAAGTCTTAAAGTGTCTCCTCATAGGTTGCTTATTTATTAGAAGGCAAAAAGAAAACAAAACCCACCCAGTAATTATATAGTGGAAAGAATGGACCACTCCTTGACCAGGTGTTTGAAATCAGTATCACCAGTCTGAGACAGATGGACATGGATGTGACACCCTGAAAGGAACACCACATCATTATTACCTTCTGGCTGGGAACGCTGCACAGCCGACAACTTGACTTCAGCCCAGTGAGACCCATTTTGGACGTCTGACCTCAGAATTACAATAGAAAAAGATTGTGTTGTTTTAAATCACTAAATTTGTGGTAGTTTGTTACAGCAGCAGTAGGAAACTAATACACCTGGAATATGGACCAAAGACTAGATAAAAGTACTCTATCAATGTTAAATTTTCTGATGTCGATAACTATTGTGGTTATGTAGGAGAATGGCCTTGTTCTTCGGAAATATTCACCGAAGTATTTAGAGGTAAATAGGTATGATGTAGGAAAGCTACTCTCAAATGATTCAGGAAAAAAAATGTGTGCATAATCATGCATACATGTGCACACATACACAGAGAGCACACGATAAAGCAAATGGGCAATGTTGGTAGATGGTTCTGGGTAAATGGCATATGGATGTTCCTTGTACTATTCTTGCAACTTTTCTGTAAGTTTGAAATTATTTCCAGATAAGAAAAGTTTTAGATAGACAATTGACTGAAATGTATGATAATGTCATCTGTTTCTAACTTCGTTGGAGATGAAATCCATAGCACCAAACCTTGTCTCCTTGAAAACAATGAAGGGTTGTTTCCTACCCCTCATACTGATCTACTGTGAAAGAAAGTTCTCTGGAATTCATTGCTCTTTTTAACACCTACAATATTTACTGAGGACTGCTCAGTGGCCGCGAAACTCCAAGCCTTGCAGCACAAGGGAAATCATTGGATGTCTGTTTCTGGGATGTTAAGCATCGGATGTGGAGAAAGGTGGACTAAAATACTGGTAGAAATGCCCATCTAGAGAAATAGGTAGAACTTGGCTTGGTGGCAAGAAGAGAAGAGGCTGGGGAGGAGAATGAATAAGTCAAGACCTGGGATCAGGAGAAAGGTCACCAAGGGTGCCCAATAGGACAACTTAACCACCCAGCACCTGGAGCCAAGCAGAGGCCCAGAGTCTGACGGCTCCCTTCACACCTCATCCTCTTGTCTTCAAGGAACTGTGAATCACGGCTCCTGGGACGGCTTCTGGGAGGTAGCGTTGGGTAAGTAGGAAACCTGAAAAGTAGCCCACCTTCCTGCCTTTCTCTCCAAGTGTTTCATCAGCCAGGCACTTTTATTACACTTTTCTTTCCTGCAGGTACCAAGAAGCCTCTATAAGGTTTTGGCTTATATGTATGCCTTTAGTCATTCAACATATTTTTCTGAGCTAATCCTGTATGTCAGACACAGAGCTAGATGGTGGAAAGAAACAGGCTGCGGTCCCTATTCAGTGTACTTCAGGGCTTAAGCAGGGCTGTGTTTAGGTATTCTGGGGGCCCAGAGGAGCAGCAGCTAATGCAGTGAGGCTTGGATGGGAACGCTAGCAATCTGAGTCTTCAAAGTCAAGTGTGAAGCAAATGACCAGGCGATTTGGGACAATGGAAACTGGAAAAAGCATGTGTGCAGGGACAAAGGCAGGAGAGCAAGGCACATTGAGGGGACTTCAAGTGGTTTGAAATCCCTCCTCTCCTGGGAGGCCAGCTAGTGGAGGGGGTAAGCATGCAGGCAATTAAGTTCATGAAAAGATGCTCAACATTTATGCACACTTAGACCACAATGAGCTGTGACGTCACACCTGCCAGAAAGGATAACCACAGAGTAACTGAAGCGGGCCTGGCTAAGGAGCCACTGGAACTCTCCCACACGGAGGCTGGGAGTGACAAACGATACAGCTCCTCAGGAAAAGTTTGGTCATTTCCTACAAAGCTAAACACACACACTTACCATATGACCCAGCAATCTCACTTCTAGGCATTTACCCAAGTGAAATAAGAAGATATGCCTACATAAAGACCTGTGCTTTATTCGTAATTGTCAAAAGGTAGAAGCAACAAAGATCCACCAAGTAGTGTACGGGTAAGTAAATTATGGCACATTCAAGTAACAAAATACCACTTAGCAATAAAATAAGGCATATGCAGCAATTAGTGAGGTATATGCAGCACCATGAACACATCTTAAAAGTATTAAGTTAAAGAGGCCAGACACAATAGGCTACATACCATACGATTCCGTTTATGTGGCGTTCTGGGAAAGGCAGGATTACAGGGGTAGAAAACACATCCTTGTTTGTTTGGGGTGGGAGCCGGGACTGCCCACAGAGGGCCACAAGTGGACTTTCTGGGGCAATAAAAATATAATATTCTATTATAATATAATTGACTATGGTGGTGGTTATGTGATTGTATAGAGTTGTCAAAACTTGTTGAATTTCATGCCTAAAAAGGATGAACTTTACTTTATATAAATCATACCTTAATAACACTGACATTAAGAAAAAAACTGCTGCTTCTGAACCCCAGGTCTGGCACTTATTAGCTGGTGACCTTGGGCAACTTGCTTACCTCCTCTGTGCCTCAGTTTCCTCATCTGTATAGTGGAGACAATATAGTACCAACCTCATAGCGTTTCTGTGAAGACGAAATAAATTAATACACGGAGAGTGCTAGAACATTGTCTGACACACTCAGTAACATGAGCTGTTATTGTTATGGTCAGAACAGACAAGTCCGGGTCTGAAGGCTGCTGTCAGTTCCAGCACTCATTAACTACATAACCTCAGAAAAGTCATCGAACCTCGGGGAACCTCTGATGAGCTCAAGGCTGTGGTAACATTAGTTGCTACCTGTCCTGCACACCACACTGGGTATTTACAAAGATCAGATGGGATGAAGGTAAGATCAAGTGACGGCTGGTCAGTCAAGGATACATTTTTTTCAAAAATTGGGAAAAATCAGAATCAGAAAGACTGCCTAGATTCTGAGCCTCTCTCTGAATTAGGCGCTATTCACTGAGATCATGAACAAAAGAACACTTTGGGGGCTTGGTACAGTTTCAGGCAGGATGAATTTCAGATGATTGTAGGGCATTCAGGTGGCAATTTCTATGTTACAAATGGAAATAAGTGTGTAGAGCCTAGGGGAAAAGGTCAGGAGTGGAAATAGCGTTTTTTAAAGGATTAATGAACACATCATATCAAAAGACATGAAAATAAATTTAGTCACCCAGGGCTGTCTGGGCTCTTTCTCACTTACTCTTCTCATCCCAGTTGCTATATTTTATTCACTCTTTTAAATCTTTGATAGCCCCAGTTATTTTGGTGTTTGTTAAATTCAATTCTTTCTTTCTCAGCCCTCTCTTCCCCTACATGCTTTCTTCCCGGGACCTCTCCTCCATCTCTGAGGCCTCTGGCCCCGTCTGCCCCTGTCTGCCCTCTTGTTCTGGTTTTCCTGAAAGCCCAAGTCCCTGGCTCTCTTTTCTCCCTCCACATTTTTCTTGTCTATCTTGACTCGAGCCCCATCCTCTCTTCATTCAAATAAAACTTCTACTTGGTTTCACTACTGTGTCTCTGCCCTTCAGTTCTTTGTTGCATCAGGGACAAGAACTGAGGAAAATACACTCAACCCCCCAACAAAGGTATTATTTGAATACACTCCAAGGGAGGGGTGGGCCAGAGCCAAGGTAGACAAAAGCAGATTTACGTGAATAAAGCAGAGGAAGGAGAAACAGGGGGGAAAGGGAAGCTCACTGAACTCCTCAGCATTGGGCAGATCCCTTGCCAGCTCCTAAAGACAGTGTCACCTGGTGGCCTGTGTCCACCTGAATCTTCAAGGCATGGGAACTAAGTCCCTATCACCCCAGGATTTGGGGGAGCCACAGAGCACTGGGGGGAGTGAGATTATGTTCTGAGAACTTCCCAAACGCAAAGAAAGGAGGTTTTCAGGCAGGCTAGTAAAGAGCATGATAGCACAGCTGCAGTCCTGTCTGGCTCACCCAGCTGACGGGAACTTGCAAGGTCAAATCAGAGCTCTCAGCAGCTCCTCCCTACTTATCTGGAGTAGACCAGAGACAGAGTAACACACTCGAAGAAAGGCGAGTGTGGGCAACACAGAGAGGAGGTGCCCTTAAAGGCTGAGTCTGGTGTTTTGTAGGGCCTTTTGTAGGAGTCAGCATAAGGCATAATGTATACAGGTGATTCATAATTCCTTTCAAGTTCTGTCTTAAGAATAGGGTTATTTAGGCGACTATGTAGGTTTGAGACTTCAGCATTCTTTGTCCACATAGGTTTATTTACACTTCCCAGGTCTGTCTTCCACCCTGGTTACAAAGTTACTTGATTAAGGGGCTGGAAAAAACAGCATATATGTTAAGTTAAAGAATAAACTGGGCCTTTTAGCAGGCTAAGTAGATTTTACAATGGCATGATCTAAAGGACATGGGCTGTGCTCGGATACTTTTCTTTCTCTGGGGAATATCCAGACATTCCAAGTCACTCCTGGCCTTTGAAACTTCAGCTAATTAACTCATTAATTCTGTGAGTCCTTTCTGGCTCTCTGGTTTTATCTGGTTAACTCTTTGAGTCCTTTTTAGCGGGCTTTACTGCCTCTATTCTCTCTCCATCCCGCTCATGTCTGTTTTTCTGCCTAACATTTTGACAGATGTAGTTGAGAGACCATTAACAGCACTGTGCTCTCAGCAGTCGCTTGCAAAAATTGTCATCAGTAAGAACTTTCCAACTTAAAGTCAGTTTCTTCTTTACTAAATATTATTTTAGATATCATTAGAAGGGATTAGAATTTGAGGTAAGAATTTACTTTAGAAAACTATCTGTAAAATTTAATCTAGTTTTTAATATCTTAAATGGCGTGTACAGCAAAAACAAATAAGCCCTCTAAACTTCAATGATAGTTCAGGATTTCAAGAAGACATATTTAGCCTTCTGGGAATGGGATTCTATCCCTTGTCCTCTAAAAGAGGTAAACTTGAATGTCATACAAACTGCAAGCACATTTAAAACATGTATGTGACTACCTGCAAAGACTGAATATACATATACAGAATGTCAACTACCAAAAAAAGCTCAAAGACTGAAGAAAAATACCAAAATATTAGTTTGAAGTGATTATGAATGAATTTTTCTTCCTTTTACATGCTATTCTATGTATTTTATTGTCAGACATAAAAGTTTTTCTTAAAAAGAACAGTAAAATGAATTTAAATTATTTTAAACAGGTAATTATGTTAAACAATATAAATCAAGAAGTCTTATTAAAATATCAACACAACAAATATTTAAGCTTACCCACATTTTATGATGCAGAAGAAGGCAAGGAATGGCAGAGAGTAAGACCCCTCTGGAATAGGGTGAATGAAGTAGGCAGTGTTTGGATGTAAAGCTTGTTTTCACAGATTTTAGTAACAGATATACAATAGAATGAAATATCCTTACCACTTTTTTAAAAAGAATGACTTTATTTTATAGAAATGATACATTCATATATTCAACCAATACAGAAGAGCAGAGTCACTCACAATCCTACCACTTAAAAAAAATCACGTTTTAACAGTGAGCGGGCCTATTTCCAGACCTCTCCATTTATATGTAGAGGACTAATGGTGGGAATCACTGTACTTTTTATTTTACAAAGTTTCCAGTTAATTTTAGTTGAATGCTATAGGAACAGGTTAGAAACAAAACTAAAGTGACTGCTGAACTTCAGAAAATGTTTCTTCACCATAAGGGCTATTGGTTCCTAAAAGAGCTAAGCTAGTAATTCTCAAAATGGAGCCTGCATCAGAACCCCCAGCAGGGCCCATTAAAACAGGCTGGTGGACCCCACCCCCAGGTTTTTTGATTCAATAGGTCTGGAGTGGGGCCATGAATTTGCATTTCTAACAAGTTCACAGGTAGTGCTGATGGTTGCTGGTTGGGAACCTCGCTTTGAGAACCACTGCATTAAGGTCAAGAAAAAGATGGAAAAACGAGGTTGGACACTAGGTGTTTTCTGGCATTGAAAAGACAAGGCATGAAAGACGAGGCAGGTAGTTCTTAGTCCTGGGCCCACTTTCCCTCCGCCATATCCCAACTGATCAGCATGTGTTAATTTTTCTTTGTCAAGATTTATAACATTGACATTCTGTTCTTATAACCATTCCTTTTACTGGAATTTTGTTAGGGGACCTGGTATCCTCTCTCTTCTGGGTTCAAATTAAGTGTCAGAACTATGGCTCACTGGACCCAAAGGTGTACCTTCGCCTGCAGGATCTGGCTTCCCTAGGCTGCTCTGCAACCTGGGAGGTGCCTCATCCTGGTGAATCTTTCCACTGAGGTCCTCAGATGGTACCAAAGGTTTCATCTTCCCAAGGGTTTTCCTTGACTCTCCTGCATGTGACCTGGTCACCTCATCAGTCACTTTGTCCATACTGGGACCCAGCATCACCAAAATGTTATTGAGTTTGCTAGATAATGGAGAAAAGGAGTTTCTGATCCAGCTTTACTCATGCTACTTCTGCCTAGAAGTATCTCCATCCTTTTTTAAAAAGCTATTCTAAAATTAGGATTTATTGGGTAAAATGTGGTCTATATTATATATCTACTTAAATTATTATAATGTAAATACAATAGTTTTTCCAATAGAAAAAAAATGTATGCTCCAAATATTTATTGTATTTTTCTCTGTGATAAGATTATGGGTGATCTTTTAAAATTGAAATTTATATTGACATAATTGTAGATTTCCATGCAGCTATAAGGAATAACACAGAGACATCCCATGTACACTTTACCCAGTTCCCCCTGGCCCATTACATTTTAAAACCAGCAAAACTACCAACAAATAGCGCCGTTTGAGGTTTGTGAAACCAGCAAGGGAGAAATGTGGCCAGAGGATGCCTAACCACGAATGCCAACTTTTCTTTCAATCTCTTGTATGTATGTCCAGTATAGTACTTAACACTCCATTTTACTATATTACTATTATTATTAATATATTGCAATTCTTTGTGACTCTCTTCCCCAACAGTTCATGAGGTTCCTCAGGGCAAGAACTGTGTCATTATCTTTGTCCTCCCAGTGCCAAGGGAAGGGACTAACACAGAGGAGGAAGGGGAGAAGGCAATGGTATGTGACTTACCAAAACAACGTCTCTTCTAAAGTCTTATGTATTAGAGAATTCAAATTCTTTCCAGTCAATAAAAATGCTATGGATAACCTTCGGTTCAACCTCCATATGAAAATTAGATATTTAGTTACTAATAAACACATTCTACTTGTTATTCATTCAACTAATATTTAATGAGTTCCTACTATGTGTCAAGTAGAATACTGAGAGCTGGGGATACTATGGTGGTGACCAAGACAGACATGGTTCCCCGCCTTCTTTTATGCTCTAGATTATAAAGCAAGCCTTTCTGTTTAGGTTTTAGGTCTTAGGCACTCAATATTTTCTCACTGAATATACTCACGCTATAAATAGGTATTTTGCAAATGACATGCTTTTTATTTTGGGACAGTGCCAAAAGTATATCCAAAAATGCCTAAATAGGGAATCAGTTGTGGAATGATTAACACTGAACCGACCATTTTATCCTGACATGCTACAATAAATAAAAATAGAGCCAGAGAATCAATGCTTTTTGCTGAGTTGCATTCTGTATTTTATGTCTGTTTTCCCCTATCCAACTGTTTGTACCATAATGGCAGACCCCATGTGTCCTGTTCTTTTGTACACTGCTCTAAGTTAACTCAGGATCTGTGCAGTAAGTATGCATTAGCCAAATGGTGAAATATTCAAGGCTTATAACTGTCCACTAGAATATGGAAATAGATAAAATAGACTATTTTAAAATTTAAGGCAGATGTTATGAGTACCTAACACAATGTAAAGTTGTCACAGTACTGTGTTGCATGCATTTCTTTTTTGCCATTAGTAGAACGTTAAATATATTTGGAAAACCTGACCTATAGAGATGGTACACAGTGTAAGTCAGGCCATCTACCTAAATTTATTACCTGATTCTAATGTATCAAGTGTTCTTGCCTCCCCCTTATTGCTGACCCACTAAGGAAATGGCTACAATATCTTTTAAAGATATGTAAAAGACAATTAAATATTTGTAGTAAGATTTTTCACCACCCAGTCATGAAAAATCAAGTTCTGACCAGATTTTGATTTACAAAGTTGTCTTTGTAAGTGCAGGACAGTGTTTTAAACATCAACAGGTCCTATTCAGGGCTGTAATTCCCATATGAAATTAAGATAATGTTCTCACAAACTGGTAAGTAACTTCTTCAAACAGAAGGAGCAACAACATTTTATTACAAATGAACATTTCACAAAAATTTAACTGGGAATGTATATGTACTGTTAGGCAGAACACAGGAACAAAAAGAAATAAGATATTGGAGCTTAAAATACCATTTAAAACCTCTTCAATTTTCTCTTAAACATAGTAGGTACTCAATACAACTAACCTGCAAACAAACGTTATAATATGTGCTTGCAAAATGTATAATGCTGTAGTAGTAAAGTACAATTTCCGAACATGGAGATTTTGTCTGATTTTTAAAAAGCCTTTAAAAATATGATATGCACACACTTGCCCTGAGGGAAAGTAAGATGGAATAAATATTACAAATCTTTACATATTTTCCACAAT